>BSBK01001817.1:1090000-1690000 GCA_027943335.1 Chamaecyparis obtusa | reverse complement strand
AAAGAAAGCTTTATATGGATTAAAACAAGCACCTAGAACCTGGTATGCAAGATTGGATAAGTATTTATTGAAATTAGGATTTATAAAAGGAACAACAGATACTAACTTATACACAAAAGAAATTGAGAATGGTTTGTTGGTTATAGTTATATTTGTTGATGATATTATCTTTGGAGGAGAAGATGAAGCTAGTGACAAATTTGTAGATGAAATGAAGACTGAATTTGAGATGAGCATGATTGGAGAAATGAAATATTTTTTAGGATTACAGATAACACAAAGCAAGGAAGGTATATTTGTAAGTCAGACTAAGTATTTAAATGACTTATTGAAAAGATTTGGAATGGAAGATTCTAAACCTGTTGGAACACCTATGGTAACTAGACATAAGTTATCTAGCAAAGATGAGACACCAGCAGTTGAGCAGAAAAAGTATAGATCTATGATTGGATGATTGCAGTACTTGACACATACAAGACCTGATATAGTACATTCAGTGGGGATTGTAGCAAGATTTCAAATAGAACCTAGAGAATCACATTATGCAGCAGTAAAGAGGATACTGAGATATATGAAAGGAATAATGGATTATGGATTATGGTATGAGAATTCTGATGATTTTACTTTATGTGCCTATACTGATGTAGATTGGGGAGGTAGCATTGATGACAAGAAAAGCACCAGTGGTCGACCCTTTTTTCTTGGTGGTAAATTGGTCTCTTGGCTAAGTAAGAAGTAGAATTGTACTTCACAAAGCACAGCAGAAGCAGAATATGTTGCAGCAGCAAATAATTGTAATTAGATTATTTGGATGAAGTAGATGTTGAAAGATATTGGAATAAAGTTTGATGAGCCTATTGTTATACATTGTGACAACACCAGTACAGTGAGTATGTCAAAAAATCCTATTTTACATTCTAAGACTAAATATATTGAGATCAAGTATCATGTTGCAAGAGAGAAAGTTGCAGAAAAAGAAGTAAGATTGGAGTACATAAGTACAAAGGAGCAGATAGCAGATATATTTACAAATCCTTTACCTAAGGATACATTTGTGTATCTGAGAGGTATTCTTGGGGTTATGCCCCAACCTATTTTTGAGAATTGATGCAGATGATTGCATCCGTCCAGTGGTATATGAGCCCTATCTTTCTTCTGGATTAGATGTTGGAAATTCCTCTATGGGGGAGTTTATGAGCTGAGTCATGAGGACTCTTGTTATTGTATTTTTTTGAAAAGTGTCTTTTGACATTAATTTTTTGTTGACTTAGTGATGGAATTTCTATCATTGATGTCAATGGGGGAGAGATATACATGAAAAACATTGTAGATTGTATGAGAGAGCTGAATAGGAAAATGAAGCAAGATTTGATTTGATATTTTGCAGTGATGTTGCAGTATTGGATTTTTGGAACATTGGATGTTTTTCATCTATGTTGCCATCAATTCCAATGGGGGAGATTGTTAGGAATGAATGAAAAGTGTTTTGGTAGTCATTCTGTAGCAGTTGTTGTTGCATTCATGACTTGGATTGTCATTGATGTCAACACAGTGATATTCTGGATATTAGCAGGAAAGTAGGTACAGTTTTGTTTTGTGTACATGTTGTATTGAAGATTGGATTTTGTGCAGTTGATGGTATGTTCTTTGGTGTGTTATTAACCTATGGTTAATAGTGAAAAAAGAAATTCATTCATTTGTAAGAGTTATGAGCATTTTTGTGAAAGCAGTGTTTAGACAGTGTTTCTGTGTAGCGATGTTTGGAAATCAGAGGATATCTCTTAGCTGGGATGGAATGTGATTTTGTGTAGTTAAAGGGATTTTTGAGACTCATTAATGATGATGTGGTTTAGAGAAAAAACTTTGAGGATATGTTTAGAGAAAGTTACAGTAACTGGAAACTGACAGTTTTTGTGAATTCTGTGTGTAGCGTGTAGAATTTATTATTTTGTAATTGAGGACCGACTCATTTGTAATTATTTGAGTTTGGTATATAAGAAGGAATTTTTTCCTTATTTTAATGTGTACTATGAAGATTGTGATGCGAATATATGCATGAAGTGAAGAAAAGAGCTAATTCAGTGATGAAGGAAGACTTGTGAGTACAAAGATCTAGAATTGTGATCTTGTGTAGTAGAGAGTGCAGTTTTGGCATAGTGTGAAGGAGGTAATATATTTCATATTATTCTATTGAATAATTCTAAGATCTTTTGGACAGTGGGTTCAGAGATCTTGCCTTGAAGCTGTTTGGGCAATGGGTCCTTCTGTTTTCCATAAACTCTTAACCAGGTTAGAATCTTTTAACAGGGATTCAAAATCTCCTAACATGGATTTATATGTACTGAATGTATTTCATAAGACTCCTAACAGGGTCCATCCTCTAACAAGGAACTTTCATATTAGTGCATCATTTTGTGGGCATCATTCCCACCGGGGTTTACTCTTTTCAAGAGGTTCCCTAGTTAACATATCTTGTGTTATTGTGCAATTGTGTATGATTATCTTTCTATGGTTGATCAGTACATTAATTATATTGTTTAAAGCTATTGAATGGATAAATTATCTGATAACTGATTCGCCCCCCCCCTCTCAGTTATCTTGGGAATCTTTACTTTCTAACACCTTATGCTCTTAGGCTACCAATATACGTTTAGACAAAATTTATGAGTAGTTAGTTCCAAAATGTATAAGGAGCTTAAGGTAATTGGACCAACTATAGGGAAAAGACTTCCATCTACACTTCTAGCTTTGCAAAACCAAGGTGGGTATACCTAATCTAGTGAAAACAATACTCTTACAATACCAAGACTGGATTTGAACAACAGATGATAGAAAAAAAGTACTAAATGTCAACCAAACATTCATTGACTCTCCATTGCTATGGACAAGCTAAAAAATCCTCAACCAAAGTTTAAAAGCTTAAAACTGGTTCTTGATTCAATTTGGTGATTTTAATAACCTTGATCAGTATGTGCTAATAGGAGATCTACTCATTTAGACCAGTGCCTTATCCATCAGGTAATAATTCCAAGACACATAAGATGAAAAGACTAGAAGATATCCAAGATTCCTAGCTATAAATACATCTACCACAATCCTTACCACTTACAGAGAATCCTTGTGAAAATTAGGATGAATTCATATCCCACCTAGAGTAAAATTTAATCTAATCCTAGATCAGAACTTAGGAATGAAGATACATACATAATAGTTATGTAATAAACTAGAAAGTTCAAATTTCATAAAATGACACAATGGAGAGAAAAGAACTTGATATTTGTATTAAGTATAATGAATCTTTCCTGTGCATACAAATTATCTCAAAATACAAGCTTGCAAATAATAGCTTAAACCTGCAACTTTCTATCTTCCATTAACAAGCACTGAAGTAAAAATTATTACAATCCTGACTGAGACTAGGGTTCACAAAGTATGCCTTCCAAATGTAATACCTCTCCTATGCTGATACTTGGACTTTCTGATTTGGACATTCTATTGTGATGGTTAGGACTATACATTTACGTTTATGCTTTATGGATGATGTTATGTTTATCAGATGATTAATATGCTCATTTATGGTTATATCATTTATATGTTTATGAGATTTGAAAATCATCTATTTTTATATGTCTTATGGATCTAACCCAATGATTTAAATACTAACCATTATCATGATCTTCTATGTTGCATGGATATGTGACTGATGTGTTTTTATGACTCAGGACAAAGTCGTAGTTACTCACTCAGTTGAGGTCCACACGATGTATCGATCCTAGTCATCTACTTGCATATATTTGATTTGTATATCCATATGTATATGTATGTATCTCTTCTTGGTGATGCAGGATTGCAGGTACCGGGTATCGTCTCCACCTGGCTTCACAGGTCTGAGCGATCTCTCAAAATCCTCGATCGTTGTTGTTGTTACGGAGATATCACCAGGTTCCACAGGAAGAAACCTCACCTTTGATCCTTTTACCCTTAGGTGGGAGGTGTTGAGTTAGTCCCTTGTGTGGAGGCATTATGCGATCTTGTAGTTGGTTGATTTGTGGATCTGGTAGCTAGGTCTTGTCTTCATGGCATGTTCAAAGTTGTAAGTAGATTTTTGATAGGTATGACTTAGTAATTTATCATTATTAAAAGTTATGTATATGCATACTAGTGTGAACGAGTTGGTATGTGATTTAAATCGTGAGATTTAATATCATTAATAATAAATAATATATTTTATAATAATGTTATTTTAATATTTAATATTAATAATAATGTGTATGATTTATGGTATATGTACCATAAGCATATGGGTGCACACATATGCCTATGAATACATATATTAATATATATTATTATATAATAAATTAATTATTTGTGTGAAGGAAATTATTCTTATGTTATTCTTATTAGTGGTAAATAGGATTGGTAAATTCTATTACCATGGCTAAGTAAGTTAGGAAATTAATATTTAAGAATATATTCTCTATTTTGTCATCCTTAAATTTAGGAGACAAAAAAAAATAAAAATTAAAACCTTATTAAATAAAATATGATTACCCCTTACGGGAATGGTTTTACAAACCATATTATTAACCATATTATTAACTATATTATTAACGGGTGAGAGGTTGGGATGGTTGCACAATTGGTTTACCCGTGCAACCACCACCTCCATTTTATTTACCGGAAGATTTCTTGTGTAAGGGAGGGGAGGAAAATATATATATATATATAGAGAGATATATATTATGATTGCCAGAGAAAAATTTGGGGAGATTCAGAAAAGTTTGGCATTTGGATTTTGGAAAATAAAGGCTGGAGAGTTCATCCAGGAAGAGTTTGAGGCTTGCTGGAAAGAGAAAAAGAGGAAGGATTCATCTTCATCAACCGGATTCTGCAGGACTCCAGGTTGGATTCCATCCTGAGAAATAGGTTTAATTTAATAGTATGAATGTGATTTTTAGATTGGTTGAAAGTTTTGTATGTGTGTTATTATTGCAAAACATAGGTGTAATGTCGTATTATTATTGTATGGTGTAGGGTGAATATATTAATGTGTTCTGTAATAGTATATTATTGCAGACGGTTGATAGATTAATGTATTCTGTAATAATGTATTATTACAGAATGTTGAAGTATTAAATATATTATTATAATATGTGAAACATCATTGCATTATTGGTAATAGTGTGTGTAGTATGATATTATTTTGTCAATCGTCTATACATTATACAAATGTTGTATTAGTGTAATACAAATGCTATATTATTATATTATTCCGTCATTTAATATTCTATCAATACAAACATTTTAACATTTTAATATGAATTCATTTGGTGACGTTTATACAATATAAATATTATTTTGGTTTCTGAAATATATATGTAAAAATAAAACAAATGCTATATTATTATATTATTCCGTCATTTAATATTCTATCAATACAAACATTTTAACATTTTAATATGAATTCATTTGGTGACGTTTATACAATATAAATATTATTTTGGTTTCTGAAATATATATGTTTCAATAAAACATTTGAGTTATGTTTTATTTTTATTTTTAAAAAAATATAATAAAATAAAATGTCAATAACATTTAGTAAAATCATTTAAACTTTTAGTAAAATATAGGAGAAATTATAGGAGAATAATAAGGAGGAAATATAGGAAAAATTATAGGAAAATAATAAGGAGGAAATATAGGAGAAAAATAAGGAGAGATTGTAGGAGGAAAATAAAATAATGAAATACTAAATAGCCTATTTAAAAATGACTTTAAATCTATTTTGTTTTCTTTTATTATTTTGTGGTAGTTTGTTTTTAGTGAATATTAAATTTGGAATATTGAAATTTCTATTAAATTTAGTTATTATTTAGTAGGAATTTCATAGTATAGTTTAGTTTATAAATTTGTGATTTTTAGATTTTAGATTTTCATAAAACCAGACTTAGCCAAATTTCAAGATTAGTCAAATGTCAGGCCTAGACTGAAATCTAAGAAGCGTTATTTTGGCGTATGGAAATTTGTGAAAACCTTAAATGTGTTTGGCAGAGGTTATGTCCAGTGCATTTAGATGCCTTAATAGGGTTAGGATGTGTTTAGGAAGTAGTTTAGGGTTAGGGTTGTCTAAAGGATCAGGACATTCTAAATATACTTAAACGTTCCTAATTTCCCTAAACGTTCATAAACTATCTTATTAGTTTCTACTCTTTGATGCAGTCTTACAAATGTGTTTATGATATGTTTTACTATGTTTGTGATGTGATTGTGACATGTGGGTTAAGGGTAGGAAACCTAAGAAACCCCTAAGTGAGTGGCTCTCAGTGCGGGGCCGGGGCCCTAAAGTGGCTAGACTAGGATAACCGACTGAAGAGTTATTTAACAAGTGAAAACTTAATTAAACTTATGGGAATGGGTTAAAACATTAAAAAGATTAAATGTGCCTCGCCCATGCCATTAGTGCTAGTAAAGGCTATGGATGGGAGTGGGAGAAGGTACCTATGCGTAGGTACGATCGAATGGCGCTTGTCTGTACGAAAGGCATTCGATTCTGCATGTGTCTACTTGGGGGCCGGGGCCC
Organism: Chamaecyparis obtusa; assembly: GCA_027943335.1. Classification (NCBI taxonomy): domain Eukaryota; kingdom Viridiplantae; phylum Streptophyta; class Pinopsida; order Cupressales; family Cupressaceae; genus Chamaecyparis; species Chamaecyparis obtusa. The sequence goes on along the minus strand of BSBK01001817.1, from coordinate 1,683,420 downwards.
AGTGTGGCTAGTACCAGGACAACCCAAGGGGTGAGGGCTATGCGATGACACTCACTTAGGTTGTTGCTTAGGATTTTCTACCCAAACCTTAGAACCCTTGTGAAGTGAACCTCATTTGTGGAATTGTTATTCAACCCTTTGTAAAAACCTAGTAAGTTACTTCTTTGTGGGCTTGGTGTTTATCTCCTAGCACGGGGGAGTGGGCCTTTTAGGTATCCACATGGTTGGGTGGTAAATCTTTTATCGAGGTATCTTTTGGCGGATGCAGTGTTTGGAGATTCATGCTTGCTTATGTACCAGTTTTGAAGAATGAAGGCTTTGTAATTATATTTCATTTTGTAAAATTATTGTTACCTCCCATGAGGAGATGAATGTAATGTAATCATTGATGTGATTCAAAATGATGTATGGGTAGACTTAGGAAAAAGGGAAAAGGGAAATGTGAACTTTATGTTTAAGATGTATGTTGGAAAAGAAAAAGGATTTTGTAACATTCCAAGTTATGTAGTATATGTGCAATGTATTTAGATGAGTTTTATTTGATTTTAAAAAGTTATATTGTTCATAAAGGATACTTAGGAATATAGATGTTTAAATGGAAAGTTGAAATGAAAATATTTTGTATTTCTTAAAGATATGATGTAATTTGTTTTGAGAACTTTATCTTGTTCTTAGTTTACTTAATGGCCTTAAATGAATCATGCATTAAATAAAAGGGAACCTTGGAGGAAACTAAGTTTAGGTTTTGTTCATATTATTGTTTTGAAAATTTAAAAAAATAAATAAATTTTTGCTTAGGTTTTCTTTACAAAGAGAATCTTTGTTCTCTTCCCGGTTCCCTTGCGGGGCATGACACCAAACACCTAGCTCTGAATACATCCAAATGATCATGAAAAATCCTTTTATCAAAAGGATTGCAACAAACATTTTATCATTTAGGGAAATAATAAAAAATCCAACCACTATCAAATAATTGAATTACAGTAGACAAGATATGCCACCCAGTACAAGGCCATTGAGATCAAACTGATCATCAACCTGAGCAACACTCAAGCCAAGTACTTCATAAGGATAGGGGAATCATCACAAACCCCTGTTGATTTAGGCTACATCAGAGATGGCATGACTTTCATATCAAATTCTCCATGATAGAAGCACCTCAAGACACAAAATCAATATGCAATAGCCACCATGATCCTACTCATAATTTTTCACTTGCAACTGAGTTGAAACATGACCAAATCTGATCCAGCTTTATGGTTTTCCATCTCAATATACTAAAACCCTGTAAAAACCCCTAAATAATTTAAAATATGGTTATTGATCTCATTTTTTCTTGGCACATCGAGTAGTTCCTATTAATTGACAACAGTCACCCTGGACTTGACAAAACTAGCCCCATCACTATCCTGACAACCAATCAAGAATGAACACCTCAAAATGACTTGGAAGTGGACCCACTATCCTTATTGGTCTTTCCATCAGATAACCATTGCAATCCCATGATGACTATCTTTCATTCACTTTTCCCCAGTGGCATCATGGCCATCGCCAGATTATCTTACATATGGCATCCCTTTAAGACACTGAAACCCTCAGCTCCACTAACAACCTCCATGTCACCATTCACTGTGACCAATAAAAATTGAACATATCTACAACAACTGGCATCAAACCCACTACATCATCCCAAGGGCTTGATACCAAATCAACAGTTGTTGCAATGCCGCAAGCACAAATGTCTGATCATCTTTTGTTTGTGAAAACATGACAGCCGTCAGATCTTGATCAAGATGTCAGTTCATTACAATCTTTATTAATTGGGCACAATAAACGTACACCGATAGATCTTTGCCATTGGATGGTTGTGATAAAACAAAGGCAACTGGTCCCACCTGACAGATATTCCTAGCTATCGACCAAATCAATGGCTATCACAATGGCATAGTATTTAATCTCCTTGCATCTTATCCTTGTGTCTATGTGACCATCGTCAGATCAAAATGGGAGATAAGCATTTTGATAAAGTGACGAAACCTTAGGAAAAAGAATCATCAGGACTTTGGAAAAATATTAAGGGTTGTCGGGGCTCTAGACTTAGGAAACATTAAAGTGTTGGGTTAGGTAGATAAAAAATTAGGAAACAAGGACCCCAACAAGAGGAAAAAATAACACATGCGTTATTTGGACTTTAGTGATTTCCAAAAAGCAACGAAGAAATAGAAGGATTTCCAAGGAACTAGGGTTTTACCATTTTGTAAGAACTATGTTTGTATGGTGAAAATGTGACCACACTTCTATGAATCATTACATGCAAGGGAACTCAAGAATGAGGCCTCACAAATCGATCCATAGCTCCCTAGGCATGGAGTGCAAGGGTTTTAAGAATGCTCTCAGCTAGAGCTATTTAGCCAATAACCTTGCTAGTAAACCATGCAATGGGAGATTCAATGAAGACAAGGGAAAGAATGCCAATATCCCCAAGAATCAAATGAAATGCAATGCAATGCAAGCTAGCTAAGAATGAAGATGCAAGCTAAGCTATGGAAATGAAAGTACAATGCAAGCTAAGCTATGAAAATGAAAGATGCAAGAAATGAAATCTAACTATGAAGCAAGAAAGCCATGATGATGCAAGAATGAAGACAAGAAGATAGAGTGTTGATGAAGATCCAAGATGAATGCCAAAAATCCTCCAAATCTTCAAACCCTAGATGCAAGAATATCTCCAAAAGCTCCAAGATGACCTAGAAAACCTGTAGCATAACAATAACATAAAAATTGTGTGTGCAAATGAGGAAGAGAGCTCTCCTTTTATAGGGAATGAAAAAGGAATGGGCCATGGAGATTAAGAGGCAAAAGATTTAATCAACGGTGGAGAAAAAAAAGAAGCTTGATCCTTGTGCACAAATATCCTCCAATAAGAAAATTAGAAGCATTTACTTTATGTTGAGCATTTAATTTATGTCCATGTGAGATAAAAAGTACTTTTTCTTTTATTTTATTTTTATTTTTCTTTATAAATAAGAATTAAATGCTTTATTTGTGCAACATAGGATAAGAGGAAAAGGTGGGCTTTTTATTTATTAAAAGGGGAGGAAATATTCCTTTTAAATAAATAAAAACTTAGGATAAAATGGTTAGCCCATAGAAAATAATCGAATAAATGATAGCACAAGGATTTGATCAAGAATAAGCAATTTATGATTTAGCAAAAGGGGCTAATAGTCTAGGTGACCATTTTTATGTGTATACATTTTGCCCCTCTTTGACTAATGTGTGATCGATCTGGGAACACATGTAGTCAAAGAATAGATCAGCCAAGAAGGCAAGCAGACAACCAAGAAAGAAAGCAATAGTGATTTTGATAGATGTGAGATCGATTTGGGATCACATGCAGTCAAAGAATAAAATAGCCAAGAAGGCAAGCAAGTAGCCAAGAAGGCAAGAAGATAGTGATCTGACTCCAAAGAATGAAGTACAGAGAGATAGCAAATCCTACATGGTCAGCCTGGTAGCGACAATACTGAACACTTAGGAAAGAGATAGCTAATAAGATATGATGTGTCTGTCCCCTCGGGATCGAAAGCGAAATCAAGTAGAGGGAATGCAGAAGCAAGAGCAACATGATCAAATCACTAGAAATCATAATCAAAGATGAAAGATAATAGAATAACCATCAACCAATGAAGGGATGCCCCACACATGGGACACGGGGCACGAACCTATCGGTCCCTCAACCCATAAACACCATAGAGGGGGGAGTTGGAACTTAGGATTTGAATGAAAGACTAGAAGGTTGAAAGAGATGGGGATGAAGAGGTTATGATGCCCCAGCGAAGATCAAAGGATCAGGCCTCAAAAGGTCAGCCAACTGTGTGGAAAAAGGAGAAAGGGTCAAGGTGAATGTGGATTTCGGTTTGGATCCCGAAATGAAGAGAAAATGATGTGAGATGAAAGACAAGAAAGTGAAAGACATGATTGGGAAGAAGTGAAAGGTGAGCGCAACTAATTAACAAGTCCATGAAAAATGAAAGGAGAGCTCTCTCCATATGCAAGATGCAAAACTAAACTAACATGAACCTAAGAAATGCAAGCTACATCAAAAGTGGTTTACTTGCAAGGTTACAAAGCCAATAGACATCTAATATTCATCATCAAGCGTTATTGGTAGCGTCGCAAGATCATACAATACACACTAGCATAACTATGTGAATATGAATATGATCTTTATCAGATAGGAATGTGGAAATCTCACCTAGGCATCAAAGACATGTAGGTCAAGATGACTAGCACAGTGAGATTACCTAAGTTTAATATAGCAAGATTATACTCGCATCGAGACACAAGGAAAGTCAAGATGGCTACAAGTATGCACTTGCACAAAAACAGTCAAGGATAATACCTTGTAGGTCCATAGTGTCAAGTAAGACCAACATAAATGCTCATGACAGTGAGGACCAACAAAATATACCCACAAGCAGATAAAGAAATAAAACATGTTCTCATACCCTCAATCTTCTAGCTATGCATCATCGAAAACTTCTCAGGGAGAGACCACTTAGCAAAGAAATCATCATAGACAACATGCAAAGAAATAAAGTCAAACAAATCTCAGTGAGTCAAGTGCGTGTGTGTAGGTCATAGAGTCAAACTTTGAGTATCTCATCTGCTAGTGAGAAATATTACATCATCTAGACTGCGGGTAGGACATCTGATAAGTGTTGAGAAACACTCAATGCAAGGGGAAGTGTTGAAAAACACAGTTGGGGTGGTGTTGAAAAACACCATTGGCGAGGTGCCTAAGAAACCCAGACACACAAAGAGACCCAAGATAAGCTTAAAACAACGTATGCCCCCTAGACTAAGACAAGAATCAATTCCAGGCTAGGAGAGGCAAAGCGAGAAGTGGAGCGAAAGAGCGCCATGCAAGACTGATAGACATAGGTGTAGAGGGTCTCAAGCAGCGCCTGTTTCCAGGTTTTCACCACTTGATAGATTTTTTCAAGACTTTTTTATTATTTTTTTGTATTTTTGCTACCAAGGCATCTGTTTCCAGGTTTTCACCAAGGCACTTTTTTCTATTTTTTTTTGAATTTTTTGAATTTTTTGATTTTTTTGGTGAGACATCAAAGCGCCTATTGCTAGGTTTTCACTAGGATGCTCATTTTTTCAGTACTTTATATGCTTTTTAGGTTTTTTTCAGCATCATATATGATTTTTTTTTGTAATTTTTTCAGGATCATAAAGTATATACAAGGAATGCCCCAGACAGGAATGGGCATTAAAGATCTACTTCCTTTGATGTAGAGAACTGATAGGCCCTAGGCCCAAATGCTACAGCTGTGATGATAGGAGGTCTCAACCAGTTCGACCAATAATAACCAGCCCTAAGCAATGTCTGAGTTAGTGGAGGATCATTAGAATGTGATCCACATATGCCATCGTGGATTTCAGCTAGTACTTTTTCTGACTCCTCTATTTCTAGACACCTAAGGAGAGTTCCATCTAGACCCTTCCTATACAAGCCACCAGAGACAAAGGCAAAGTGTAAGGGATGGCAGAAAGAATGGCACAGAGGAGTATGAGGTGGAAGACATGAAAAGATGGTAGGATTGTAAGATTTGTGAGCAGGATAGCGTAATTCATCCACCAGGAACTTGAAGCGAGATTTATGCTTTTTCATTTGTAAGATGGATATCAAAGTAACCAAGGCATTAGCAACTCTTTTCTCAGCTTTAGGAATGGGCTGAAGTATAACAGTTATGAGATCATGCTTGAAGTAATGCACCATTTGTTTGTAGAGAATCAGCTTCTCATCTTTTATTTTGGAGTCATTATTTTTGAGCAAATTTTTATCTTTACTTTTCTTAGGTTCGGATACTGCCACAATGTGGTTTTCACCATCCGACCATTGCTCTTTTCTTTTGACTTGATGACTGTGATGCTTGATTTCTGATTCAATCTTTTTTGTTGCTAGTTCGCTGGTGGAAGAAGTAACAGGTGTTGATGCGAGATGAAATGGAGTGACTGGTTCAATAGCATTTATGTGAGGGATGTCATCTTTGGTAACAAGAGAGGTTGAGCCTATAGGGTAGGCTCCAAAAGTAGCTAGATCTAGATTCGTCATAGGAGGACCAACGTAGTCCACTAAGGCAATACGGGGAACAAACTCATCAGATCCAACACAAGACTCATCAACTACGTCGGGTGGGTTATGAGAAATATGAACTACATCAACATCCATATCTGTCATGGAAGAATCTTCTGGAAGAGGCTTAATATGCTGAGAAGTAGAAACACTCATGTCGTTATGTGATAGATCACCTCTTTGTAGCAGTCGCTCAATGTTGTGACGTTGTCTATCATAGTGCAATGATTCTTTAGGAACATAGGTTCTAGACATAGAAGACTCAGCAATATCATCAGTAGGCATACATGCTTCCCCCCAAAGAAGTGAAGTAGAAGGAAGATCATCTCCCATGTGAGCCATAGTGTGTAGTGGTGACTCATCTGTATCTGTGTCTGAATTACTGAGCATGGGAGTATTTTTGGAATCTTCTCTATAGATCCATTCTTGAATAGCTTGTTCTTCTCTTTCTTCTTCTAAAGGAATGGATGAAGGAATGAAAGTATCAAAGATCACCATAGCAGAAGTGGAAGGCTTCATTGTATCAGAAGGTTTCCCATATGACCTAGGAGAAACAGGTATAGAAGCAAATGAATCTAGCGTATATTCACCCATACCAAGGCCCATCATCTTAAGTGATTTCTCAGAAGCAACTAGAGATGTACTAGGATCAATAGAAGGTTCATTATGAGGAACAAATTTTTCAGTAGCAGCCAGAGCATTAATAGCAATAGTATGGTCTCCAGGAATCACAACTTCAGTGCCATTGTATGGAGATTTGATGCACTGATGAAAAGTGGAAGGAACAGTCTGCATGTCATGGATCCAAGGATGACCCAAAAGAATGTTATATGTGAGTGGGATGTCCAATACTTGGAAGCTAATATCTTTTGTGATAGGACCCACTCGGACAGGCAGTGTGACAAGACCTTTGGAAGATCTTTCCTCTTCATCGTAAGCTTTTATAGTAATCTTCTTCTTGGAATCCACAGCAAATTCTGACAAACCCAACTGTTGTATGACATTGAAAGAAACAATATTTAACCCTACACCATTGTCTATCAGGACTCGGTGGACTCAGGTGTTGTAGACTAGAACTTCAATGTGTAAAGCCAAATTATGAGGGTGAGCAATAGATATGTCATCTTCTACAGAAAAGGAGAGAGATAGTGGAGATGAAATGTGGTTGACCATAGCTTGAAATTGATCTGGATCAATGTCTTTGGGGACAAGTGCTGTATGCAAAGCTTTCTCAAGGATTTCTCTATGCGAAGGGGATAACTGAAGTAACTCAAAAATGGATATTTGGGCTGGCATCTTTTGCAAATGTTGGACAAGATCATAGCTAGGGGTGGCTGAAGGAGCCATTTGTTTGGAAGGCAAAGCCTGCTTGGGATCTTGCACAGTTTTAAGGACAATCTTGGCTTGCCCCCTAGTAACAGCATTCAGTGTCTCACTTCGGGAAGATGAACTACCATGTGTTTGCAAGACCAATTTTGGCTTACCATGATTGGTGTTATTATCATCTTGAGACCTCATCATTAGAACTCTCTCAACGGGCTCTACCATGTTAATCACAAGTGTATTAGAAGGATATGTGTAATTGATCTTAGCATCATGATTCTTCTTATGTGCTTGAGAGGTTTCCCCCTTATCATGCTTAGGTAGAGGATCTTTGAAAGTTGTGTGATCAGAATTTCTAGTTAAGCCATCAGTGGAGATTGTGCCATTCTCAATAAGATCCTGAATATCATCCTTAAGCCTAAAACAATTGTCTGTCGGATGTCCCTTGTTTCTATGATAATGACAATAAGAATCCTCTCACCACCAATCAGGCTTATCTAGTGGATCCCAGTTACCAGGTTTATCAGGAAGTGTAAGATATCCATTATCAACCAAAGTCTTAAGGATCACATCATAAGGTTCTACCAATTTGGTATAGACTCACTTTCGAAATGACTTCTTAGGCTTATCTGCATACTAAGGTTTAGGAGCACTGCGAGTGTTCACAGCTTCTTGTTGTTTTGCTGCATAGATAGCATTGGAGAGATTGAAAGCAGGCTCTTTAACTTTAGGAGCATCAACAACCCCATCATTAACAACATACTTGTTCTTATTCCAAGGTTTGTTCTTGTCTTTGCCATTGCCTTTAACATCTTTATTAATAACAATATCCCCTTTTCTTATAGCTACATCCTCAATTCGATATGCACTTTCAACCATGTCATTGAAAGAAGGGAATAGTTGTTTCCTTAGATCATAATATAGCTCAGGCACCAGAGTGTTGACAAAAATGTCAATCTTTTCTCTCTCGGGTAGCTGACGAGGATATCAAGAATACAATGACCTCCAACATTGTAAGTAAGTTGCAAATGGCTCACCTTGATGTTGTCTTAGATTACCAAGATCTATCACGGTGATAGGTTATTGGATGTTGTATGAATAGTGTTGTGTGAAGTGCATAGCTAACTCATCAAAAGTCTTCAAAGGAGGTGTCAACTTTTCAAACCATTCTAAAGCTTGTCCTCTTAAGCTTTGAGGGAATAATCATAGAAGATATGTGTCTTCATGAAGAAAGTCCATACTAAGAGCATAAAAGTGACGTACATGATCATGGGGATCACCATTTCCATCATACTTGTCATATTTGGGAACCTTAATATCCCTAGGAAATGGGATCATGTATAGATTTTTATCAAAAGGAAGAGCACAAATTGATTCTACAAAAGAGACCTTTGGAGGCTCTCTTTCTATTGCCATTTGGGTAAGGCATTGATTTGTCCGACGCAGTTCTTCCTGAAGGACTTCCAATTCAGTTGGTACTCTTTGTTGGACAATTTGTCTAACATCATAGCTAGGAGGAAGCTTGTATCCTCTAGAAGTCATATATTGAAAATATTGATCACCATTACGCTCTAAAAGCTTATGCATCATTCATTGGGAGACCACATCTTGTTCAAATCTCATAAGATCCTCACTAGAAATCTCATCATCTTCCTCTGCCTCATGTTGAGAGGGAGGAGGTCTAGGAGGTGAAGAAGGCACACCAAAAGTAGGTCTTAGAGGAGATCTTGGTGGCGTGTTGTTGCCATTGTTTCCATTGGTAAAAAGAGGTCTATGCTCATGATTACTAGTCTCAGGTTGCTCATGAAATGTCCCTCTATAAGCCATGCGCCTAGTAGCATCCATTCTTTGTTGATTGTGTTCTTTGTCTAAGCGTGCTTGGTTATCCTTGTGCTTAAAGTGTGCTTGCAACTATTGAAATTTTTCTTATTCAGTCAAAGTGAGTGAGACACTGTCTGTGTTTTTGGGGGTCTTGAATGTAGAAAAGAGGAAACCTCCTTTGTACCAAGGAGTAGCCTTAGAATCCTTAGATTGGTTAGAACTAGAACTGTCGTTGCTAGCGGGCGCTCGTGAGCGTCTAGTTGGAGAAGGTAACTGTGTATAATTAAACGGAGGGTGATTCTCCTGCTCAAATTGAGATCGAGTTGTAACCGGCATGAAAAGAGATGTTGGTTGACTAATAGAATGAGACAAAGTTTCTCAGATATGAGATAAGCAAAGCTAATAAAGATTACTTGTCAAAGTAGAAAAATAGAGAGATGGCTCGTCAAAAGTGCTCAAGCACTTACATCAATCAATTGACTAAAGCCGAGCAGTGAGCAAGAAGCTTAATAAGCAAGTAGCTAGAGAGGTAACCGTGATGTGACAAGTGATCAAGAGTAGCATTCGTTAAGCTCAAATCTAATAATTTTAGCTCATTTGTTTCAGTCTAGAACAAATCTAAGCATGTAGATAACAAACTAGCTTCAGATAAGAACAGAAAAGGACACTCTATGACAGGTTAAAATGCAAGTTTAGCAGCTCCGGATTGCAACAATGATAGGACAATAGAAATGACCCAGGCGATAGTTCTCAGGCAAACAGGGTGATACTTCACCTTAAGCCAGATGATAGTTTCCAGTAAGTGAGGTGACACTTTTGCAGAGTCGTACGACTCTATGACCAACGAACATAAAAATATTAGTTTGAAGTGTTTTAAAAGATCAAGTAAGTATATCAATAGATTTTTATCATGGATCAAGCACATAAGACAGCAATCAAGGAGTTCAAGCAAGCAGTTGTCTTCAAACAATGAGCAAGGGGCAAAGCAACCTTGCACATGAACAAGAATAGTGACTTAGTATTTCTACTCCTTAAAGATTCTACTTGCGTATGTTCTTCAAATGTTTTAGCAGGCACATAGAACACAACAACACCTTAGCAAGCTATCTACAAGGATACACATGGCTTTCTAAGAGGAGTCCTTGATATACACAAGGTACGTGAGGCCCAAATTTGTAGATGAGAAGAATCCAAAATCACACAGCCGGGGGGAGACGGTAACCCAAATCTCCTCCTTCACTTCTCAAAGGTATAAAGTTCTTTGAGGCTTAGCCAAGAGTGATATCAAACTCAATTCCCAAGAGAGGTGTCTTTCGATTCACCTCCCGCTATTTATACTCCACCAGAACACAGGAGTTAAGGTCGTCCCTTGAGGTGGTGTGTCCCCAAGCAGGCCTTCTAGAAATAACAACTAAGTAATTCACTATCAAAAGTATTTAGAGCACTAGAGGTGGTACATTTAACCCTTCAAGTAAGCATGAGATGAGTCCAAAAAAGTGGAACATTTAACTCCTCACACAAACTCAAAGTGAGTCCACACCTTAGAAAACAAGTGAGTTCCAAAAAGCACAAAAGGGTTGCCAAGTGGAGCACTTAACGCTTCTTTCCTGTTGACCCCTCCCCTTTAATATGGTGCTGGGATTGCAACCACAGGGTGGAAATGAGGGGCTGACAGATTAGCGAGTCCAATAACCCAAGATAGCAATCTAGATCAATCACAAGTACTCTAAAGTTGCTTATCAATACTACTCACAAATGAAAAAGGGGTGTACCAATGGAATATTTAACTTTCCAAGCAAACATAGAGTGAGTCCACAAGGTGGTGCATTTAACTCTCTATGTAAATAAGGAATGAATCCATGCCCCCAATCACTCAATGAGATATTTGATATTGGAACCAAGAATTACTTAAGGTTTAAACACAAGCATTCACTTACACAAACTTGTATGAAAGCAAATCTATGTTCATTCATTTCCCATTAAGAGCATCAATTGAAATGTGTTCTATGAAAGCATGTAAACACTCAAGCCAAACACATGAGAGGTTCAATTTTAATCCCAAAATCCAAATGTTGTAGAGATATAACAAACTACCTCAAGTCCAATGCAACGCGCTTAGTAGATTTTAAGCATTTTCCATGAAAGCAAGAGCACCTTCAAATGAACAAGACAAGAGAACAAGCAAACAAGATATGCAATATATATCCAATTTATGCAAACCCTAAGGTTAGATCTGAAAATCAATTGTTAGGAGCAATGATAACCAGCAAATAATCCAAATGATAACTCATATCATGCAATGAACAATGAAAAATAAGTGCATACCCATCACAAAATTTTATTTTTTTTGCATTTGACCTAGTCAACAAGATCTGATTTTTACCACATGAATTCGGACCCTAAACTCAAAATACAAAAAAGAGACCTCTATCAAAAAATAGAGAGCTTTCCAAAAATATAAAAATTTCAGAAAAATCTCTTCATTTGTGCCCTAGAGAGCCATTTTACCAAAACAGACCAGATTTTATAAATCAACCAAATGAGCTATGATATGATTTCTAAATTAAAAACACAGTGAATGGACCTCTTGTAGAATTTGAAGACCTTTCCAGAAATATAAAAATTTCTGAAAAATATGCTGATTTGTGCCAAAAATTAATTTTTTATGAAAAATAAAGAAAAAATCATAAAAAATACAAATTACCTCCGAAAATTCTAAAAATTTTTCGGGAGCTTCTCTGATATGTCGCCAACCTACAAAAAAATTTTCAGACTAGAACACCAAGCTGTTTCAAGATTTTTCTAGGGTGAGGGTCAAAATTTTGTGACATAGCCAATAAGGTCTTGATTTGATTGATGTTTTTAGGAGGTTGCATCTCCATGATTGCTTTGAAATTTGCTAGATCTACTTCAATTCCTTTCTTTGAAACAATGTACCCTAGAATTTTTCCTTAAGTGACACCAAAAGCACATTTCTTAGGATTGAGTCGAAGATTGAAATTTTCCATTCTATCCATTATTTTTCTTAAATCATCTAGATGTTCAGATCATCTCATTGATTTAGCTAAGGTATCATCAACATAATCCTCCATAGTTCGATGCATCATGTCATGAAAGATTGATGTCATAGCTTGTTGATATGTAGCACCAACATTCTTAAGACCAAATGGCATTACATTCCAATAGAAAGCACCCCATGCACAGGTGAAAGTTGTCTTCTCTTGATCTTATGGAGCTATCTTGATTTAGTTGTACCCAGAGAAACCATCCATTAAAGAGTATATTTAAAAGTTCACAGTCATGTCCACTATCATATCAATGTTTGGTAGCAGAAAATCATCCTTAGGGAATGGTTTTGTAACATTTCTAAAGTTTGTGCACACTTTGATAGATTTATCTCAATTCAAAAATGGAACTATGTTGGAGATCCATTCAACATAATCTATAACTCAGATAAATCTGACTTTTAGCAGTTTCTCTACTTAAGCTTTGACAAGGAGTGCCACATGAGGATACATTTTATGAAACTTTTGTTTGATTGGTTTAAATCTTGGAGTGATAGAGAGATGGTGCATTTTAAGATCAAGATCTAACCCAGGTGTATTTGAATATTTCCATGCAAGTAATGTCCCTACCAGGGAATCCATAAGGAATCAGGTCTATGACCTAAAATTACAACTAACAATTTTTTTTATTTTTAACATTGTAAGATATCATCACTAATATTCAAAAGTACATTCCTTAAGGTTCCGTTAATGAATTCATTTACCATTATCAAGTATTACTTAATCTAATGAATTCTATTTCCGTTTCAACTTTAATTTACATTGAAATATTGCTTTCATTCTACTTCAAAACCAATTGCCTTAGTGAATTAATTGAATTCATTTTGTTTACCAAACCAACACATCATTTACTTTTAGAAATGAAACCAACACACATTACTTATCTAATCTAGTAAGTAAATTTATTCTTTCCTATTTATTTACTCAACCTTATCTATGCTCAACTCAATTGCACCATGAAAACTCAATTAATCTTTCCCATGAAGAATCCTTACTTTCTATTTTCATTTCAATATAATAATAGAAAGAGATTAAAGTACTTAACCATATATTTCTAACCAACATAAACCATTTAATGAATCATTTTTTCCACAAGTTTAACCTCCACAAATTATCATCTATAACCTTGTATAAGTCTAGTTAAGAATTGAGATTAAAACCTAGTTTGAATAACCACATATTACTCATATTGAACTATACATTTTAGAATCACATCTCATTACTACTTTCAAAACTATACATGTTTCTTACCCTTTTTATTTCACCTAGAAATACCCTTAAACCCTTAGCATATCTTTTTACCATTCGACATATAAAAATGAGGAGTATTCCTTAAGAAGTTCACAACTATAAGTTCTTTTCAAAAGCTTACATAGAATCATTACTTTCAATTTCATTTAAAACTCAAGAGAGATAGGGTAGGAATTAATTAAAAATAATCCATTCTTGATTTACCAACATTCAATTCCCTTTTTGAGAATCCTAAATACCACCCTTACCCATATACATAGCTTCTTTCTTATAATTTAGCTAAAACATCATAAGTAACTCCATATAACCTCAAGAAATATGGTAATGAACATACATAGGGGATAAAAATTTCCACATGCATAAACACAACATTCCATAGCTTGTTTTTATAAGTTTAGGAAAAACTCACGTGCCTGAAATTTGGCTAAGTCTGAAATTTTCAGAAAACTCCAAAATCTAGAATATGCATATTAACTCCTATGAAGCTGAAACCTATCTCAAACATCCTGGAATGTATTTATACAAATATAACTTAAAGTATAACTTATACTTAAATGTTATATTTGTATAAATCCTGCCACAAATACTACAAATTTGAGCCCCTGAAACCCTCAAACTCCAAATGACTTTGTATATGATCCCATATGACAATGTATGCATTCCCATATGACATTTGACCAAGTGTCGTACATGTATGACTACAATGTCGTACGACACTGCAAGACACTTTCATGAAATTAAATTTTAAACTTTCCAAAAACACTAAAACTAATTTTTTATTAACCCATAGGATAATGTATGCATTCCCATATGAAATTTGACCAAGTGTCATATGAGTATGACTACAATTTTGTACAACACTGTAGGATACTTTTATGAAATTAATTAAAAATTACCTGAAAAGGCCAAAAAATGACTTTTTATGGCATGGAGAGTGCCTAGGAAAGGTTCCCTAAGGTCAACTTGATGCAGGAACCTCAGTACCACATCCAAAACACATCCTCAACACTACATAAGTCTTAGATAAGATTTATTAAATAAAAAACAACAAATCACAGAGAAGGCCCGCAAAAAGCAAAAAATGGGGAAGAAGGACTGCAACCTTTCCTAAACCACCCTAGACCTTCCTAAACATCCCTAAACCATTACATAACTCTCAAAAACACCATAAGGAAGTTCCACAACAAATCCCATACTCCTAGGAAAGGTTTTACCATAAAAACTATACAAACATTTATAGAATTACTTCCCGGGAACACAACAAACAATATAACATTTAAATTTCCTTTTTAATTCATAGTAAGCATTCATATGCTAATATAATAACATATCATTCATATACACAATAATACACATAGGAATAATGGATATTCATCCCAGTTTAGACCCTACTTGGGGTCCTGTAGAGAATCCTCTTCCCTCGGCTAGAGAACTCTCTGCAAACCTCCAAGCCTTGAGTAGGTAGCCTCCTAGATATCTTCCTCTAGAAACCAATCTTCAATCAATCCTTACATACACTTTCCCTTACCAAACTAGAGAATTCACAATCTCTCAAAAAAACATCAAATACATTTATGGAAAAATCAATGCAAAATACTCCCAAAAATATTCCCAAAACTCTCTCCCCCAAACCATAGAAAATTGCAATTATTTATCCTCCAACTATGTGGTTGGAGGAGTTTCTTTATGGGAAGAAACTTCTCCAACTTCCATAGTTCATTGGAAAATTAAAAAAAATATTTTCGTAAGCACTTAACAAAGTTTAAATAAATTTAATTAAAATACATTTCAAGGAAAACCATAACAAGAATAATAAACAAATAACTTTTAAGGAAAACACATAGCTCACATGGAAACCAACTAGCCTAACTTCTAGGAGGTCTTGAGTTCAACTCCCTCCTAGATAGCTATTTTTACTACAAAGAGCATTTATTTTTATTATTACTAGTATTAATATTATTTTCACTTTAATATAATTCATTCAATAGACTTTATTGAATTCACTTTATTTAATTATTAAAATACCATTTACATAATCAATAAAAAACATACAAATATTATTATTTATATAAGCATGGGTATATGTGTGTGCACCCACATATACACATACCTATATAACATACAATCAATTATAACATAGATGTAAAATAAATAATATAGATATATATAAGGACAATTATAACTCACAACATAAATCTCAGAATATCATCGAATCATAAATCATAAGACCACATCACATACTACATTCAAATCCCCCGACTAGGGTAACCTCCTAAATAAAAATGTAATTCCATAGGTAACCTTGAGAGTAATCTTGGTAATATCTCCACACAACAAAAATTTGAGGATTTTTAAGGTAGGCTCAGACCTGTGTAGCCAGGTGGAGTCAATGCCTGGTACCTGCATCCTGCAACATCAACTAACACACACACACACACACACACACACATAAACAGATAGTGGAAAACAAAGAGGGAGAGTGCAACATTGTGTGGACCTCCTTTAGGAGTAACTACGACTGCCTCCCCTCCTCCTAAACTCACATTAGATAGTGACATCAACAAAGCATTATTGGATTAGTATGGTTAGTACCAGAGTAATCTCTTTTCCATATTTGTATAACAAGAATGAATCATAACATAATCATGTAAATGTAAATCATCTATTAAATTTCACAACCCATTTAACCATCAACCATGTACTCAAAATGTCTCATTATCAAATCAAGATAAACAAATCATATAACCCTAAATGCATTAATCATGTCTAATCTCAAGTAACGTTATTAGAGAAGGTAACACATCTAACCCCTAAGTGATTATAATCAATTAACCTAAGGTACACATAAATATTAATAATGAGCATTTCACATAAAAGCATATAAGTCTATCAGGTGATCCTTTTAGCATTAAGGTCCTAAACTATTGCTAACACACAAGAAGATGTATAGGAACATACCTATGCAATATTATTATTTCCCACATTAAAATATGAAGTTATGGTGAGTTGAAAGAGGTTCGATTTAAGAAACCATCACAAGAAGGATCATCCTCACATATAGCTCTTCCTAATTTCTAGTGAGCATAACTAGGACTTGATAAGGTTGGAGGGACATTACATCATCCCTCCCTAAGATTTGACTTACTCCTGGAAGTCACAAGTTTCTAGCCATTGATAAAACATAAAATAAGAATATTACAAACATTTCTACATTAGTCTATCATTGATATATTAGGTATAATTTTCACCTTAGGAATTATGAGTTCTTTTAATAGAAAAAGATATTTAAGGATTCTGAAATGCAATTAAGAATTCAAATTTCATCCTCTAAACTAGATATAGATTGATACAGGGGTTATTTCTTCTCAAGGCATTTACATAAGATACTACTATGTGTGTGAGTTTGTGGCCTACAACACAACACTTCAATAAGATAATAACATCACTTGTTAGATAAAATAATCATGCAATTAAAGAAACTAATAAGAAAAAGCATCCTATTTCTCTCTAGTTAGTGCAAGTATGAAATAAGGGGTTAATTGCTCTCAGATTTGACCCTTAAACAGTGACAATCTACACTAAAATGAGAGATTCAAGAGTAAATTCTATTCATTTTAAGCCAAATTAAAGTGTTCTCTAATTAACTAAGCATGAATCTAAGCATGAAAACATAGAAACATCTATCAAATCAAGGCATTAGTAAGCAATTTCCCAAGCATGAGAGTTCAATAATCAAGGATTATGAAGCCACAAATTCACAATATTCATAAGCATAAAATTCCAAGCATTGAGAAGAAGAAATGATCTTTTGAAATTTCTCTTTTATAGAAGATTGAATGAATTGATTGGTTGAGATGCATCTATGAGGAGTGGTTAAGATGCACTCATGCTTGATCCTTGATCTATGTGAGAGCCTCTTAATTATTAAGGTGTGTTTTTTGTGTTTCTTTGATATAGGAGGTATTTATGAATTTATTTTAATTAATAACTCTAGCCTTGCATTTGGTGGGATTGAATTAATTAAATAGGCCTAGAGTTAATTGTCTTGATTTAGCTTGAAACCTTAGGAATAAATGCTTGACTTAGGATTTGATGGATTTTATTGAATTTTTGGGATTTATGCTAATGATCGGGAATCAAATTAACATATTCAAGCTTATATGCCGAATTAAGGGAAAATAGGGCCTTAGGTTCTATTAGCCCAATTTTAGGTGATTACATTTGCCCCTCTTTGAATTTCTTTGCAAACATCACAGGGATTCAAAGAAAATCTGATTCAAAGCATGATTTAGGAGATTTATAGAGTAGCAAGAACTACTTTGAACTCAAGTGATTTATAGAGCAGTGAGAACCACTCTGAAAGATTTATAGAACATTAACAAGAACTACTCTGAATTTGAGAATTCTGAGCTTGATTGAATGAAATCCTACTTGATTTGAAAGCTATCAATTCTGAACTTCATTGGACAAGAATTGACAATACCGATTCCAAACTTGACTAAATGAAAACTGATAAAAGAATTTCGAGCTTGATTGAATGAAATCCTGCTTGATTAGAAACTTATCAATTCTGAACTTGATTGGACAAGAATTGACAATACCGACTCCGAGCTTGATTGAACAAAGACCGATAAGAGATTTTAAAAAGAATTTTTAGTTAAAATTGATCATGCTGACAAGTAACCAATTTGATTTGAAGTGATGAAATTGATAAATGTTGTAAAGATTAATAGTCTCAACTTGATTGAAGAAAATGGTTGTGCCCCTGGTGTTGAAGAATTTGATTCAAAGCATTGGATTTTGGTATGATTATGCCCCTTTAGGATCGAAATCAAAACAAATTCGAATAAAATCATCAGTTTCAAGCCTTTATGAAGAATCATCTTGATTAAAATGGATTAGGATCAAGCGCAGATCGATTGGAAAGTGTTTTCAAGTCATTTAGATCAATTTAAGTGCCCCAGAAGAACTGTTTGACCAAGTTTGACAAAAAATGTCAGATAGTTGACTAGGTTTGATTGATATTTAAGCAATATCCTGGCATGAAAATTTGATGTTTTAGTGAGAAAACCACTTTTTGTAGCTTCTGACAAGCTTTCTATGCATTAATTACACTCTGTTCAGCTCTTTTTAAGTGCATTTGACTAAACTTTGACTGTTGTTGACCATTGATTTGATTGAGAATTATTACTGTATTGATTTGCCTTGCTCGTGATAGCCTTTCTGCTCAATTTGCCCCTGCTTGACTGCAATTTGACCATGTTTGACTTTTGCATTCTGAAAGTTGACTTTGCTTTGGAACTCTATTTTTATTGCCCCTGAGTGGTATAAATTGTCTATTTTGATTTTGGTCCCGATATTAAGCATCTATGATGTCTTAGCATGAATGTTCCTTAGGGTTTCGGGGCTCTCGAGAGGCTTAAATAGGTCAAAAAGTCAATTTTAACTATTCATTTTCACTTTTACCCCTTGGATTTTTACTGAGTTTTGAGAAACCATGGTATTCCCAAAGGAGAAGCACCGATTCGAGATGGCTAGGCAACATGACCGACTGAGGCATTATGCAACACCTATGAGTATTCGATAATGAACCTTGTGAATTTGAAAAATTTAAATTTCATGCATTTTTGTGCAAATTTTAGCTAGTTTCATTCTAAATAGCATCCTGGATGTGGGCTCGCATCTGGTTAAACTCATGTCACATCCTACATCCTGGGTCACATCCAGGATTTTGTAGATCACACCCCTTAGGGTCACATTTGGTTAAATGTGAACAAATTTAAAGTTTTTAGAACTTTTTTAATGATAGGGTTGCATCTGGTATACCAGATCGCGTCCCAGATTTTGATATTCACATCCGATATTTCTAGGTCCACATCTAGTTTTAGGATCACATCCTGGATTTCTAAATCCGCATCTAGGATTACTGTATCGCTTTTGGATTTTGTCAATTTTTGAGCCAAGTTTACTTATTTTATGAATTGAGAGCAATTTTTTGGCCAATTTCTGTTGTCTAATGCTGACATAGTACCCCTATTTTCTAGTGTGCAGACTGATTTTGATGTTTTGTCATTTAGATCTCCCAGACTAGAGTAGGTGTTGGCTCTTCATGATCAGCTGAGTCAAGAGGATCAATGTATAGTGTTATGGTCCAGACTCTAGAGTTTGGAGCATTTACCCAATATTAGGGTAAATCACGGCCTTCTTACTGCATTGGTAGAGTGTTGGCACTCTAAGCACAACACCTTTCACTTACCAAAGGCAAGATGACTATTATTCCAAAGGACATGTGCCAGATTCTACATGTGTATGTAATGGGTACATAGATCAAGTACGAGGCATCTGGGCCCTTGGTGATTGCTAATGTGAGGAGGATATTTGGGGATGATACTATCACAGGTCATTATTTGAGTTGGGACCACAGGGTCACCAACTATGCCCCTCTTCCTATGTACTTAGATGGCTTGATAGGTGGCCTGATGATGCCTGATAGGGGTCATCATGGCTTTATGTGTGGCTAGTCTAGAGTGATCGGTTAGATGATTCAGAGCCCTAGGAGATATACTTGGGGTAGTTGCATTTTGGCTCACATGTACCGTGAGCTTCATGAGATATTTTATCAGCACTCACGGTCCATGACCATTGGGAGTGTAGTATTACAAATCTGGGCATGGGATTACATCCCTATTACCCGAACCATTGTAGATAGGCACCACAACACCAGTTTTCTGTATATATACATGTATTCTAGCCTTATTCAGTATCCCCACCTGGGAAAGTTAGAGTACTAGCATTGTCTTTTAGCTAATGTCATTGATGTTATATGACACCCTTATATAGGCTGTGAGCCCTGTCCATCAGATCAGAGGTAGATGCCATTTTTCTTTTAGCAGATATCTTGTCGGTCACACTAGCTATGTTGTTGAGCAATTTTTGATTACTCGAGTATGCCGATAGTATTGCCGAGTGTAGGGTATGTCTCAAGAGACATGCTTGTATCAGGAGTGAGGAGGCTCAGTGGGGAGCCTGATTGGTTTTTGAGATAGCGGTTCATGAGATCTCCCAGATGGCTCATGTGGACTGGGACTACCAAGTAGATATCCATGATGCAAGTGTTACTGATGAGTATCATGATCACTACCTCAAACATCCATATCCTAGGTTTACTACTCCGAAGGATGCCATCCCACGCATTGAGGATGGTCTAGACTATGATCTTGAGGATGATGTTGGTGGTAAGGGTTAAGCTGCATAGGTTTCTGACAGGGGGAGAGGATGAGATGGAGCCCGTGGAGGTGGAGGAGATGGTGGAGATGATAGAGGTAGTGGTGGTGCAGCAGTAGGGAGTAGCAGATGATGGGACTCTAGGGGAGAGTCTAGTTAGAGGTAGTGGAGAGCACATGTTACTCCTCAAAGGGATACATGACCATTATTACATAGAGAATAGCATGCATGAAGACCTGCCAGAGGAGATTAGGATCCACAATAGTAGCAAACATGTCAAGATCCTCCCACAGGTGGTGATGGAGATTGGTTATCACAATGTGAGCAGGAGAGAGCTGCATTGAGACTATAGGTAGCTACCCTCACAACATAGTTATCAGAGCGTGATGCACAACTAGTACTTTTGAGGGTAGAGAGGGACATGTAGATGGCACAGCTGAGAGAGGATAGGGATGCTCAGATAGCATAGCTAAGGATAGCCAGTGAGACATAGATAGCTCAGCTGAGGTCGCGTAGGGATACACAGCTAGCCTAGCCGAGGGAAGAGCATGATAGATATGTGCACATGGCCACCCACTAGGGACAAAGGGCCACTTATTATTTCACCTTGTATTGTCTTATTGTTCCTATTTCTTAGAGAGCTCCTCTTTATTTAGTTGTAGCACAATAGTCTAAGGGAGCCATGCCTCCTCCTCCGTCACCACATGGCAGAGCAGATGCACCCCCTCCTGATCCTCCAGCAGAGGACGAGGGGGCCAGTGAGGTGTAGACCTCTATCTTTGTCCATATTTGTACTATGGATGTATATGTTCCTCATTGATGATATCATGTACCTTGTACTATTTTTGATCGATGTACTCTCATGTCCTCTGGACTTTATTCTTTGTTGACACATTGTCTCATTGTTGCATCCATGCTTTGACATACTGATACTCTGATTTATTGATGCTTTCTGATGGACATTCTTGATACTTTTTCTTATGGACATTTCTAATGATATATTGATGCTCATGCTGATTCTGTCATGGATGCTTTTATCTAATTCATCTTGTTTTCTATCTCTGATATTTGATCTCTGATGGTTTTAATTTCTTTACATGTTGGATATTTGATGTTTTTTTTATGCTTTGGATATTGATGTGATGGTCATACTAGGTCAATAGTAGATTAGTTGATGATAAAATGATGTCATAATATATTTCACTGATATATGCTCATGTTTTTGTTATTTTCAAAGTTTTTATGAATGTATGGATGTATGAGATGTATTGCGATGCGATGTATGGACATCTCATTTTTATTTATGTATGAATGAATATGGATGCATAGTAAAAATGGTTTTATGATGTGAAATGAATTTATGAATGCAAATGGATATCATTGATTTATACTCAATCATTTTAGTTTCAGTTCTTTATGATTCCATGATGTACTTGGTCACACATGTCAAATGGTTAATGTTTAATGCTTTAAGATTTTCAGCTTATATCAAATTGCTTTAGATAGATTTCCAGTTTATATCAATACCTCAGATAGTTGAATCCACATTTTCATGCTTATGCAGCTTAAAATAAATGCAACTAAATTAAAATGAATTTAATTTAAACTGAATTTCAATGAAACTAAAGACAATGAAATGCATCTAAATGAACCTAATGAAAATTAATATGATATGCAACTAAAATGAACCTTAATGCAATTAACCAATGAAATACACCTAAACTAAGACACCTAGGACAGTCACTGTTTATTCAAAGTGGGTTGTTTTTCATCATAGAGCCTTTGTTAACGAGACTGCATTAGAATAGTACAATTTTCACCGATAGATTTTGCAATCCTGAAAATATGAATACATCCTTTTTATTCACCATGTTGGAAGACAACCTAAACATAAAAGCACATAGCTAGAATTTTTTGTCTGTTACTTCCTATTTGATATAAACCAATTATTTTCTAGTGCATAATGTGTAAATATATACCTGCAATGACCTTTCTTTTTATGTTCATATCTTACGGTATAATCCAATTTACCATGCACTTTACTAGGAAGTAGTTTATCTTTGTTAGTTTTTAAATAGGAAAGGAAACAAATCTAACCTCACTAGGGCTTTCATAGGAAATAGGTCGAGGTATAAATGACATTCCAATCATGATGAAGGAACTTATAGTAGACACTCATTCCCCATGATTACCTTAGATCATCAGATTTATTACCAAAAATAGAAGACAAAGAAAATGTCATGCCTCTAGTCCTTTTTTCTCTAGTCTAGAGACACCATCGAGTCACTCAAGGAAGCACAACAATAAAAAATTGATAATAAGAAAATTTCATTATCCTTTAGCATGATCATTGTATTTGCATTAAAGAAACAGACAGTTGTGATTATAGTGTTCAAAAACACTTTTGATTAATCTTGCACACACATGCGTCAGAATTATTATTAATCAAAGATTAATCTTTATCCAAAATTTGTTTTACCTATTAGTGTTTAGAAACACTCTTTCATCATGGCGTTGTGTTGAGAAACACATTTTTAGTCCAGCTGGTTGGTGCTTAAAAACACTGTTGTTCATAGTTTATTGTCGATTGTGGATGAGGGTGTATTGAAAAGTACCGTTATTCATAGTTTATTGTCAATTTTGGACTCAACATCCTGTCAAAAAATGTGATTTGATCAAATGCCCCCTAGGGAAAATAGTTTACCTAAGACCCTAATGTGGACAGATTCTAGTCTTAGGAAGGCACAATTTTCTGACAGCTCTCTTAGGATCTGGCGCGTGACAAAAGTGACTGAAGGATATATACAAATTGATATTTACATAGGTCAAATGTGCAAGCATTGTCTTGATAGATGGAGTGTCGATTACAAGTAGTGCCTGTTTACCGAGTTTTCACCACTTGGCCAAATCTTTTCCATTTTTGCTATCATGGCGCCTATTTACCAGGTTTTCACCAAGATACTTTTTCTCTTTTCTAATTTTTTTTTGTTCTTTTTTATTTTCTATTTTTTTTTGTATTTTTCTCTTTTATGATTTTTTTTTGACCCACCAAGGCACCTATTTGCAAGGTTTTCACCAAGATGGTCATTTTTTCAAGACTTTTTCCATTGTTTTTGATTTTTTTCAAGATTCATATTTGCTATACAGGAGCTACCTCCAAAATGTCAGGCATACAACCTTTTTAGATGTAGAGTATTGATTGGATCTAGTAAAACATCTCCTTTAGGAATAGCCAATTGATAGGCTACTAATCCAAATGCTGCTATAATGACAAAGGGACCCAACCAGTTGGATTCAAATTTTCCCTTTTGTTCTTGATTCTGTCGGTTCTTAGGATTTTCTCTTAGAACTAGATCTCCTATCTGAAAACTTCTTGGTTTTACTCTCTTGTTGTATCCTCTTGACATTTGATTTTGGTACACTTTGAGATGATCAAATGCCTATTGTCTGCGCTCATCTAGAAATTCAAGTTCTTGCAGTGTAGAGATTCTATAGTCCTCATTAGTGACTAGATGTTTTAGTGATACCCTTAGTGATGGAATCTCTACTTCTACTGGTAAGACTACTTCTGATCCATAGACTAGTGAAAAAGGAGTTGCACCATTTGGTGTTCTAATGATTGTTTTGTAAGCCCACTATGCTGGATTGATTTGTAAATGCCAATCCCTTCCTGATTTTCTTACTATCCTATGCAATATTTTCAGGATGTTTTTGTTTGATGCCTCGGCCTGTCCGTTACCTTGAGGGTAATAGATTAAGGAACAATGCTGAGTGATTTTAAATTGAAGACACATCTCATCTATGTCTTTGTTCTTGAATTGACCCCCATTGTCAGTCATAATCAATGAGGGTATACCATAATGACAAATGATGTAATTCGAGATGAATATTGAGATTTGTTTTCCTATTGCATTGGATAGTGGGATAGCCTCCATCCATTTTGTGAAATACTCAGTTGCAGTGATGATGTATTTATGTCTATTAGATGAATTAGGGTAGATTTGGACAACCAAATTAAAGGCCCACTGCTGAAATGGCCAATGTGTTATGAAAGGAATCAACTCTCTAGCTGGTGCATGTATTAGATTACCATAGATCTGGCATTTCTTACAAGTTTTTGCAAAGTGGATAGCATCTTTCTCCATAGTGGGCCAATAGTATCCAACCCTTAGGAGTTTCTTAGCTAATAAAAAACCATTTAAGTGTGATCCACACACACCTTCATGAACTTCTTTTAATACATGATTAGACTCTTCATGTTCTAAACACCTAAGAAGTGTTCCATCTAGACTACGTAATGCGATGCTGCTCTTATGAGGGATCTCTTTTCATTTCTAGAATATCCTTCTAGAATTTTTTGGTCTTTGAGATAGGAGTAGATATGGGAATATCTAGATAACACTTGGGTTTCCAAGGCACAAACAATTTAGGATTCAGGTGAGTCATAAGCTGGGAAAGGGAATTCTTCCACTAGGAAGTCATAGTGAAATTGGTGCTCCTCTAATTGTAACATGGATGCTAAAGTAGCCATCGCATCAGCTACTCTGTTCTCTAAGATGAAGACAAATTAATTTTTCAAGTCATCCACCATTTTTTTGTAGGGCATTAAATTTTTATCCTTAGTCTGATAGTCACCATTCACTTGATTGATAATGAGTTGCAAATCTCCATAGATATCAACTCAATGATTTTCCATTCTATTGCCAGCTTGACCCCATTCACAAGAGCTTCATATTCTGCTATATTGTTGGTGCATGGAAAGATCATTTTATAATCCTTGGGGATCTTGTATCCTTGTGGTGTGATGAATAAGCATCCAACCCCTGATCCTTGTTGTGTTAAGGATCCATCAAAGTACATTTTCCAGGGATGTTCTGTTAAGTGCATGATAGATTCATCTGGAAACTCCACAAGTAATGGCTTGTCATCAGTTAATGGTGTCTCTGTAAGTTGATCAATAATCACTTTTCCTTTGATAGCTTTTTTATCCACATATTCAATGTCAAATTCACTTAGGATTAGGACCCACTTAGCTAGCATTCTAGTTAGCATTTCTTTGTTCAACAAGTATTTAAGTGGATCAATTTTAGCTACCAGCTTCACCTTGTGTGCTAACATATAGTGTCTTAGGTTTTGGGATGCAAAAACCATTGCTAAGCATGGCTTTTCATTAATTGAATAGTTCAGCTCAAAAGTCACCAAAGTTCTACTGATGTAATATATAGCTCTTTCTTTCTTTACTTCATCCTCTTGTGCAAGCAATACTCCTAATGATGTATTCGTAGTTGATATGTAGAGAAATAGAGGTTTTCCATGAATTGGTGCCATTAGAATTGGAGGATTCATCAGATAACTCTTGACTTGGGTAAAATTTTCTTCACATTGCTCATCCCAAGTGAATGTGGCTCCTTTCATCATCAACTTTGTGAAAGGTTGTGCTTTGTCTGCCAACTAAGACATGAACCTTCTTATGGATTATAGCTTTCCTTGTAGTGTTCTCATTTGACTAATGCTCTTTGGTGGTTTCATTTCAAGAATTTCCTTCACCTTTTCCAGATCCACTTCAATTCCCTTAGCTAAAACTATGAATCCTAAGAGTTTTCTAGATGACACACCAAATGCGCACTTCTTAGGATTAAGTCTTAATTTAAATTGCTCCATCTTGTCAAATATTTTCCTTAGATCCTCTATATGTGTAGTCCTTATCTTTGACTTTTCCAAGGTGTCATCAACATAGTCCTCCATGTTCTTATGCATCATGTCATGGAAGATTGTGATCATTTCTCTTTGATAAGTGGCACCTACATTTTTGAGACCAAATAGCATCACATTCCAACAGTAGGTTCCCCATGCGCATGTGAATGCTATTTTATCTTGGTCTTCAGGAGCAATTTTGATCTGATTATATCCTAAAAAATCCATCCATTAGGGAGTACATCTCATAACCAGTTGTTAAGTCCACAATCACGTCTATGTTTGGAAGTGGAAAATCATCTTTAGGGAAAGCCTTATTGAGATCTCTAATATGTGCATACTCTTATGGATTTATCCACTTTAGAAATAGGAACTATGTTTGATATCCACTCTGCATAATCAATAGCCCTAATGAATCCAACTTTCAATAGTTTTTCCAATTCTGCTTTCACTAGCAATGCCACATGTGGATTCATTTTTTTGAGTTTTTCTTCACTGGTTTTACATCTGGTTAAATAGATAAGTGATGCATGATTAAGTTTGTGTCCAATCCAGGCATATCTAAATAAGACCAAGCAAAATTGATCTTCTTTTCTTTGAAGAAATTGGTGGATTGGATCTTTTCATCTTCTGTCAATGACTAAGAAATGTGAACTAGCTGAGGAGCTTCTGTTGTTCCCAAATTAATGGGTTGTGTAGGTTCAATTAGAATTGATGATATTTCTTGAAAGTGATCTAGAAGGATATCAAGAATCCCATCCTTTGGTGCCTCAAAGAGGTTTTCACCATTGAATACATCTTTTTCTTTTTCTCTTTTAGGATCTGATACTGCCACTAGGTGGTTTTCACCATCAGATCTCTTGTTCTTTTTGTTTTTCTTTTTGAGACTGAGAAACTTGATATCCTCTTCAGTCATAGTTTCTCTCTTTGCATTGGTGGAAGAAAGGAAGGGTTCACAAGCATTAAGATAATAGGATATGACATAGTCATTGTCAAAGGATAGCAAGCTTGTGTTTGTAGGTTCATCCCAGTCTATCAAGTCAGGGTATTTCAAGGACAAAGTTTTAGTAGGTTCAAGAGATAGCACCGTGTTGTTATCACCATTTGTAACTTGCAAGGTATCATGTATTAAGTTTGCTTCTAAATAGATGTTAGGATTATTAGAGTCATGTTCATTATTATTAGAGTTCATGTTAATGTTATGTGGATTTAACTCTTGTGATCTAACATTATAAACTTCCCTTTCTTCAATCAAGACTCTAGGAGAAAATTTGTGTATCACATCTATCTCTATGTCCATGGTAGCATCAAAAAAGACATCCCATTCATATTAATGTGAGTCTACCTGACTATAATTTGAAACTCCCAAGAAGTGGGCAATAGTCACGGGTACTTTATTTTCTTCATTAGCATGGTTCTCTTCTTCTTGCAATGGTTCTTGTGGATTCATTGCTTCTAGTTCTTCATCAAAGTGAGGTGTGTCAAAAATAGGAAGCCCTTGTTCTTGTTCTTCTTTAGTTTATTCTGTTTGTTCTTCATTTGGTTCTTGTTCAACATTGGTACCAATTTATGATAGTGGATCTCCTTACAATATCAGCAACCTTTCATAAGCAATAGGTTGTCCTTCTACTTCTTCTTCATCATCAAAGTCTCTTGATCTATCAAATATAGGACCCCTCTCTGCCATGGGATGAAATATAGCTTCTTTGAAGCCTAGTCCAATCTTGTCTTTGGGATTTTTGAAATCCATGTGTAGGGGTTCTACTAGTCCTTTTTTGTGTTGTCCCAATGGTCCTTTTCCTTTGTAACCCATTTGTTTCATAATTTCATATCCTTTTCCATATTTTCTTGGAGATATCTCAACATGTTTAACATTTCCATCTTCTTGAGGTTCTTTGTAAAGCCATTGCAAAACAACCTTTTCTTCATTTTCTTCTTCAAGGGATACTTTTGATTTGATTATTCTGGTTCCTTCATGTATAGTTAGAGCACTGCCATTGGATGTTATAAATTTTGATGAAGGCATTCCTTGTGTCCTAGGAGATATGGGAAGATCTGTTAAAGACATGGTAGGATCTATCTTGTACTCTCCCATGCTTGTTTCTTGGATGTTGATCTTTTTAGAAAAGCTTTTCAAAACCATCTCCTTTGATGTCTCTACCTTGGTAGAGATTTATTTGTTGTGAGGAACCATGCTTTCTATCATTTTGAGATGATTGCAAGTGTATGTTGTATCTGCTGGAATAGTAACCTCCACTCCATTATGAAGAAATTTTAGACATTGATGGTAAGTGGAAGGCATAGCTTGCATTGAGCGTGTCCATGGTCTTCCAAGAAGAATTTTGTAAGCAAGGGGTAGATTAAGAACTTGACATCTTGCTCCACCAATCCTACTTTGATAGGTAAAAAAACTAATCCTTTAGAGGATCTCTCCTCTTCATCATAATCTTTGATAGTTATCTTTCTTCTAGGATCAATTGCATGTTTTGAGAAGCCCAACTATTTGATCAGATTGTATGTGCAAATGCTCAAACCAGTGCCTCCATCTATCAAGACATGTTTCACTCGGTGTTTATGAATAAGAACTTCTAAATGTAGAGGTTGGTTATGTGGTTGACTTAATGATTTATCATCCTCTTTAGAAAAAGATAAGTAGTGTGGGGAATTCAAGTGACCAACCATAGCTTGGAATCTATCCACATCTAGATATTTTGGTACATTAGTGCTAAGTAGGGCTTGATCAAGAACTTCCCTATGACTAGGGGAGATTTTCAACAACTCTAGGATAGATATTTGAGTAGGTGTCTTTTGTAACTATTCCACAAGATTGAACTTTGGAGGTAGCACCGCTTGTTTAGATGTTGTTGTTGTTGTAGCTGGTTCTTTAGATGTTGAAGCCCCTTTGAGAGTGAGCTTACCTTGACTTCATGTTACGACATTAGAGAATTTAGTTTTTTTTTTAAATCCTCTTAGAGTGATCATATTGACAGAGTTTTCACATGGTTCCATCATATTGATTACATTGTCATTATCAGAATAAGTATAGTTGATTTTGTTGCTCTTTGAAGATTCTCCTTTCTCATAGTTAGGTAATGGTGTTTGAAATGCTTTATGGTCATTGTTCATTTGATGTCCATCTACCTTGACTTTTCCTTGTTCAATAAGATCTTGAATAACATGTGTCAGTTTCAAGAAATTATTGGTCTTGTGTCCTTTATTACGATGGAACTGGAAATAATCATTATCATTCCACCACTTGGGTTTGTCTTCTAGATCCCAAGGTTTGGAATCAGGAATTGTAATGATGTTATTATCCACCAGTGAATTTAGAACCATTTCCAAGGTGTCTCCCAATGGTGTAAATGTTCTCTTAGGCCTTGGTGCCCAAGGTTCTCTTTTAGGTTTATTGAAAGTATTATTTGTCATCGACATCATAGTAGGATTTGGATTCTCGTTTGTTTGAAGACTTGTTGTAAGGTTGAAAACATATAGTTTAGGTTTGAAATTAGGAGTGTCAACAACTTCATCATTAACCACATTCTTTTTGTTCTTGTTTGTATACTTGTACTTGTCCTTGGAGGGATAGTACTTGTCTTTATGTTCCTTGTTGATGGTAATGTCACCTTTCTTGATTAGGACTTCCTCAATTTTGATAGAACTATCTATCATTTTGTCAAAACTTGGTGCTCCTTGTAATTGTATTGGAAAATTCATTTTTGGAACCAAGTTGTTAATGAAGATACCCATCTTTTTCATTTTCAGGTATCTGCTTAGCATATCGTGCAAATATATTTCTCCATCTTTGTAGGAAACTCAAGAATGATTCTCCCATTTTTTGTTTGGTGTTGCATAGATCCAACATCATGACTATGTGTTGGATATTTTAGGAGTATTGTTGCATGAAATTTTTTACACGTTCATCAAATTTTTTGATTCCTATGGGCAATTTGGAAAACCAATCCATAGCTTTTCCACCTAGGCTTCGTGGAAATAGCCTCATGAGATATGTTTGTTCATGCATGAACTCCATACTAGTTGTGCAAAATTCCCTCACATGATCTTGAGGGTTAGAATCTCCCATGTATTTTTCATACCTTGGAATTGTAATATTCTTGAAAAATGGAATCATCTTGAGCCCCTTGTCAAAAGGGAAAGGACATATGTGTTCCAAGGAATATGATTGTTTCAGTTTTTCCTTTTATTTTTTGAGTTCTTGGATTTCTTCTCATAAAGCAGTTAGTTTCCTTGTTAGAATTGATATAGGACTAAGGTCTTCCTTTATCTTGAGTTTACTCACATCATAATCCTTTGGTAATTTCACACCTTGAGAAGTGAGTTTTAGGAAGTATTTTTCTTTGTTTTCATCCAAAGTTCTCTGAAGGATTTTGTTGAATGATTTGTTGTTTATAGCTTTTTGGTATTCTTTTTCAGTGGGATCATCATCATCATCATCATCATCATATGTTTCATGGTATTGTATCTCTTCCTTTTGTTTATCATGTTCTTCTTGTTCTTGGTCATGGTATCTTTCATCCCATCAGTAATCATCTTGGTTATTCATGTTTGTTTGTTCAGGTGTTGCTGTATGAGTAGTGCTTGGTGTAGTACCAAATAAGGGAGTGATTCTTGAGGTCTCTTTTGTTTCAAAGGTTTGTATTTGTACTTCATCTGCAAATGGGTTCCTTCCAAAATGGTAAGCTTTGTGCCTTGTAACAACCATGAAAACTGGATTGAGCAACCAATGAATGTCTTGTGTTTAAGAGGGGATCTGATTGTTTGCAATGTCTAATTATGAGTCTAAGGATGCAAGAGTGGGTTTGAAATGTTGCTTTGTGGATCCAATGTCAAATGGGGTTAGAGTGCCCTGTTTATGAGTTGGGAACCAAAGTGAAAGTGGGTCTGATAATGTGAAAGTTTTAGCATCTAAGGGTGTCAAATTGCCCTATTTATGAGTTGAGAACTTGGTTGTAGCTGGTTGGGTAAACTAACTCCACAATTTGACAATATAGATTTGGACCATGCAAGGTAACAAGACTTTCAAAATGGACTTTATTTGGTTATTAGATGACTATGTTTTGGCAATAGGAACTTACTAATGAGCCAAATGGGTATCTGAAAATGTAAAATTTTTGCTTCTAGAAGGTATGAAAGTGCTCTCTGACCCAAATGTGATCCTATACAGTGACTGGTAAATAATTTGGAACCCCAGATGCGACTCAAGAAATGGTGTGACTACTAGATGTGACTCAAGTTTGAACATATGTGATATGGGATGCGGGATGTGACTCAAGAATACCAAATGCGATCTTATGATGACAGGAAATTTGCAGTTTCAGTGTTTCTCAGAAAATGGGTCATGTCTATCAGGTTCCAGTGACTGTCAGGTGCTTGTAAATGATTGTAAATGTTGTGTACTTGTTCATTTGGGGCGATTAACTAAATTTGTATTTAGAACACACCAAGAAAATATTTTAATCAGACACACCTAACCTACCTTATACTAGGTAGAGATTGAAACCACTTGTTCACTAACTTAGGAACACACCCAAAGACTCCTCATAATACCATAGTCCAATAACATGCAATGGATATTAGAGGCCATATTTTCCAAGTGTTAACATCAATGGGGGCTTGATATGGTGAATTTCTTGGGGAAATTACTATTTGCTTCACACAAGTGATAACAACCTTTCGGGGGTGATCCGGGTGGCATCTAACATAGAGATTTTAATGAAGGCATCCATTCACAATAATCTCCCATAGTCCCGCAAGCAGGATTGAGGCTGTTAACCCTATAGGAACTTGAAAGTGTGTAGTCTCACAAGCAAGATTTAAGCGGCTCCACTCTACACAAAATCCAAGTCTATCATTGGGATTGATCATCAATCTCCCAAGACAAGATAGATCATGTCTTCCAAGGCTTTAGCCTTAAGGAAGCATCAAATTTTATAGTGGGGTGGAAGAGTCGGGTTAAGACTTGTCTGCACTTGGGTCATTCCCGAGAGATTTTTTCCTCAACCGACAGGCCCTCTAAAGGTTTATAATAAAGTAAATAGGTAAATGATAGTAAGCTCTAGATGTATGGTTCTCCATGAAGGAGAAGAGCATAATCTCCTAACTTATACCACAAATCCCAAACACATCATGCATATTGAAGATACAATTACTCCAATTTGATGCCAAATAATAAGCCAACATTTGATTTTTTGATTTTCCCTCAAGGGGAAAAGAGCATAATCCTCTAGCTGATTTGCAATTTGATCTCAAATTGTTTTAAGATTCCTAGAAAAATCAAGCATGAAGTTTTTGTTTTGAATTTCCTTTAGAGGCAACCTGCATGACAAGCATTAGTAGTCTTTTTGCTCAAATTTTGTCTTGGCCAAAACATCCTGCAAACCACTGTTAGGCTTTTAAAATCACATATAAACAACAAATTCACCCATTAGCATGTTAGCTTGTTAGAAATCCCAAAATCCAAAGATAATGCCTTAAGGAAAATTGAATATACACTTGTTAGCATTCATTCCTCAATTTAACCCCAGAATATAAGCCAAATTTTGAGTTTCTGATTTTTCCTCAAGGGGAAAAGAGCATAATCCTCTAATTGATTTACAAAGTGAAATCAAATTTACATTAAGTGCTCAAAAACAAAAGTATAAAGTTCATTTTATCCTCAAAGAAAATCATAAACACAAGTTAGTATTTGGGTTTCTGTCTTTGAACCTGCAGTCCATAGTTAAGCTGCCAGAAAAACTAGAGAAAACATCAAGCAACTATCAGAGGTCAAAAAGCTTAAGAATGCAATAAAATACCCTAGATACGATCCTAAATTCCTCCCAGATGCGATCCAATTTCCCTAAAATGACCCTATTTCCCACATGTGATCCAGATCACCTAATGCGATCCTGGATTTTACCAAATGTGACCCAATTACCAGAAATAATCCTAGAATCTGGGATGCAATCCATGAAATGTTGTATGTGATTGTTCTTCCTGGATGCGATCCTTTGATAGAAAAATACATGGTGAAAGTTAGTTTAAAATGCAAGAAAATTAGGAAATCCGGGGCTGTACCCCACAGTGAGTGCCAAATATGTGTGTGTGAGTTTGTGGCCCGCAACACAAGACTTTAATAGGATAATAAAATCACTTGTTAGAGAAAATAAGCATGTAATTAAAGAAACTAACAAGAAAAAGCATCCTATTGCTCTCTAGTTAGTGCAAGTATGAAATAAGGGGTTAATTGCTCTCAGATTTGACCCTAAAATAGTGACAAACTACACTAAAATGAGAGATTCAAGAGTAAATTCTATTCATTTTAAGCCAAATTGAAGTATTCTCTAATTAACTAAACATGAATCTAAGCATGAAAACATGGAAACATCTATCAAATTAAGGCATTAGTAAGCAATTTCCCAAGCATGAGAGTTCAATAATCAATGATTATCAAGCCTCAAATTCACAATATTCATAAGCATAAAATTCCAAGCATTGAGAAGAAGAAATGAGCTTTTGAAATTTCTCTTTTATAGAAGATTGAATGAATTGAATGGTTGAGATGCATCTATGAGGAGTGGTTAAGATGCGCTCATGCTTGATCCTTGATCCATGTGAGAGCCTCTTAATCATTAAGGTGTGTTTGTTGTGTTTCTTTGATTTAGGAGGTATTTATGAATTTATTTTAATTAATAAATCTAGCCTTTCATTTGGTGGGATTGAATTAATTAAATAGGCCTAGAGTTAATTGTCTTGATTTAGCTTGAAACCTTAGGAATAAATGCTTGACTTAGGATTTGATGGATTTTATTGAATTTTTGGGATTTATGCTAATGATCGGGAATCAAATTAACATATTCAAGGTTAAATGCCAAATTAAGGGGAAACAGGGCCTCAGGTTCTATTAGACCAATTTTAGGCGATTACAACTACTATCATACTATAGCTTTGGTAAACACTTTCAAACTAAAAATCATTCAAATATTGAATTGCCACATATAACAGCACACAGTTTTATGAGATAAGACAAAAAAAATTCTCTTTGTGCAACTAATTACTTTTTCTCATAAGGCCTATGGTAAACTTGTAGGAGAATCACTAATATCAAACTTACACACAAGATGGAATACACATCCTTTTCAAAGAATGCAAGCTAAGATACCTTTTATGATTCTATTATAACAGTTTATTAGTGTTGTATTCAACAATACACATAAAGATATTCCTAATAAATTTTAACATGATTCATTAAGCTAGAGTTTCATCAATATTACTTATTAACTAGCTATTTAACCAATTCCATATCCCAGGAATTCATAATAAGCTTCTTACGAGTATATCTTTTACCAACATTAACAAGTTTGTTTGAATTTTACCATTTTCCAAAATAAAATAATAGATTCCTTAATAGAGGGAGATAAATACATGAGTCCTACGGCTACCCTCTTATTCCATAAAATTAATATGTTCAGCCCACTAACCTTTAGTACACACATTTCAATAAAATCATATTTGAGGAGTAACTACAAGTATTGTTATCCTTATATGCATCTTCAATATGATATCTATACTATTACCTACAAATTCACATTCATCTAATATTTCCATTTTATGATAGTTAGAAGGTTTGACTTAAATCTTATTCTGATAGACATATCATTATTCCTTTCATAATAACTCATCATTCCTATATACTAGCAATGTTGTTAGCTTCAACATCCATTTCACAAAAAAAAATGCCAACAAAGTAAATAATTACTACATAATTTTGTTTAATATCATATTCTTTCCTTATAGTTGATGATTTTTCATTGGTTCAATTCAAACCACTTACGAGGATCATATATAATTCAGAACTCCTACCATATAATCAAATATTTCTCCTTTCAATAATTATGTACTATAATCCTAATTATTACAAAACCTTGGGGACATAGGTCCTTTACCCAAGGGTTTCCTCTAGCTAAGCACATTCTCCTTATTGACACATTGATTTTCCCTTATGAAATTTAGCATTTTAAATATATTTCTTGAGAAAGAAGGGAGAGACTCATCTGATTCAATATTTAATTTCTTACTTGAGAGGGTATATGAAAGAGATATACTTCTTAATCTTTCCATATTTTAAATATTAGATATTACCTAATTTCAACATGCTATCTCAGTTTTCAATATAAGTTTGTAAGTTCTCAAGGAAGGAATAAAAGATACATCTACTAAACATGTTTTATAACCATCCATTATTACAATCCTTTTTGTCCTAGAAACCTAATCATCCCTTTTTCCCCACCATAAGTATAACATGATTCAAATCTATCTTGAGATTTTATATTACTAGCTTTAAATAACAAATCACAATGTTATCTAACATTAATAGGAAAGTAGAGTATATAAATTTTCAAATCACTTGGAAACTATTTTGGCAGCCATTTATAGTAATTATCATAAGATCAGGAGATAAGATAAACAAATTTCCTTACAATTATTTAAGATTTTCTTAGAACAAGGATAAGAATATGTTGCCCCACTTTTTATCATGTTCCTATGATGCCAAAGTGGTAGTCTTGATGTTGCAAGTCAGGTCTGGTCATGTTAATGTCTAGGTCTAGATTTCCTCTAAGATAGGAAAATCTTTGCCGGGTTTCCCTTCAATTTGCCTTCATGTTTTAGCCGGGTGGGTTGTTTTAAGGTCTCATTGTTTGGGTAGGTTGTAGCTCCCAATCCAGCAAAGATTATGGTGTTTCAATTGATGTTCTTTTCAAAGCAGGATGATGCTTGAAAGCCGTGATCTACAGATATTTGCAAGAAGATTCCTCATATGAATGCTGTAATAATAGAAATTGACAATGAATTATTTAGAGTTCCACTTCATAGTAACTATGCTAAAGGGGTCCCAAGAGTGTTCTTAGAAGATTGTAGAATGGCAAGGATGTTAAGGATTTCATTTTTGGTACCTAGGATTTCCCACTGATTAACCTTGAAGCAAGTTTACAGCCATATGAAAGCAAGGGAGATGCTCTACTTGTACTCAGTCGCATGATCGCAAGAGGTTAAAAATAGCTATGTGATCATGCGAAATGGAAGCCTGGGCAGGTAAGAAAAATCAAAGACAGGAAAGATTAAATAAATGCGCCATGTTGGATCCACGTGCACCAATCATGCAACAAGGAAGAAAATTGTGGTTGTCACATGATCGCATAAACCGAATATGAGCCATGCGATCATGCGAAAAATAAAAAAAGGTAGATTAGTGGGCCCTATTTTTGAGCGGGACCTAAGTCATGACATAGCGAGAATCCACGTGCAACAATCCTAGAGCGATCGCATGATCGCATAGATTAAAATATTGCTATGCGATCATGCGACAACATAAGTCACCGAAGAAGCCTGTTTGTGGTTATAACATTTTTGAGATGCTTGATCAATGGTTATCGCATTTCCTCCATGTTGTTGAAGACTCTTTGCGGGGAAACAGGATTGTGACACATGCCAGGCTGGGAATCCACATGCACCAATCATAGAGCAGTCGCATGATCACATGGAATAAAATAATGCCTTGGAATCATGCGACAATGGGAACTCAGGCTGATGAATATGCTCTGCTGGGACCCACATACGCCAACAGCACAAATGCGACAACATAGACCAGGCAAGTGAAAGTTTTAAGTTTTTTTGATATTATATCAAGCACCAATAATAGAGTGGTCGCATGATCGCATAGATTAAAAAAGTGTTATGCGACCATGCAAAAAGGTGAAAGGAGGGGGGGCCCACATAGGTTAAGGGATCAGATGATGTAAAGCCTTGAAGTAGGTGTGTGGTCGCATGATCACATAAATAAAATAACACCCATGCCATCATGCGACAATGGAAGACCAGCTAGAACCCATGTGCTCCAATGATAGAGCAATCGCATGATCGCATGAATAAAATAATACCCATGCAATCATGCGACAACATGAGTCCATGACATGTTTTATAAACTCCACTTTGGCATAAAGAAACAAATATAGGGAGACTTAGCACAGAGGTTCCATGTCATGAAGGAGATATATGTTGACTCCCAAGCTAGTACAACATGTTACCAGGAGATTAGGCCACTGTGATCGTAAAAGGGAAATAGAGTATAAATTCGGAGCTGTAAAAGGTTATTGCAGGAATTTCAAGTTCAGGCACAGGCATACTTTTATTTTTGGAAACACATAATATAATAGATGAGGGAACATGATATTTAGGGGAGGCTTGCAATTATATGTCGAGCAGTTTGCTATTAAAGTTAGATCATGTTGATCTAACAAAGGACTGTTCAGTTCTTCTTAAAGAAGCTAGAGAAGATGAAGGGACAGAGTTAAATTGATTCATATTCATCATTTTTTTCATAGAGGCTTGTTCTCTGCCTTTTTGTATTCAAGTAATTGGAAGGTCATTACTTCTTGTGAGCATTGTATGTTGTGAACTCTATATATATTGTCAAAGAGCTCAATGTAGGGGGTCAGCAAACTTGTCAATGAAGCAGTGTGATTCTATTTACAAAGCTGAATTCCTATTTGTTGTTCCATTTTCATAGTTTATTTGCATGATGAATGGAAAGAACAGTTATAAGTGAAACTACTTTTTCTTATTGAATGCCATTTCATGTCAGAAATTGTGGTGTGATCAATTCCAGTTGGTCTTTCATTTGTAATTCTTCCTCTGTTCACTCTTTATTTTAGTTGCATCTTTGAATGGAAAGTACACTTATATTCTGAGACTGTAATTTATTCCTGAATTCTATTTCATGCTAAGTGGTTGCAGTATTGGTGATTCTATTTACCTTTCATTGTATAGGTCTGCTTCTGTTCATCAAGTAGTATCTTCTTTTCATATAGAGTAGGATAGAATTAGTTAGATGTCAAAATCATGTGATGATCTATGGTCAACATTCTATTGGGGGTTGTAGATTATCTTCATATATCCTTGCCTAAGTTTTTTGTGTCTACAAGCAATTTGGTTAAAAACACATAAGAGACAACCTGGTGGTCAAGATAAAAACATATTCATTGCATATCATACACAATCAGGGAGCTGTACCTGTCAATTTAGAGGGCAGTGATAGAAGACTCACACTGACCCATTTGTTGGTGGACCTCCTTTTGTTCTCTCACTTTGGGTGTATAGAGAGTCAAAGATTGAAAATCTTAAGAGAGGACAAACTGTTAACCAACCATTTTTGGTGACTCTACTGGGGAGGACTTTGAAAAGAAGAAGATATTGATAAGTTTTTCTCAGAATCTTAAGGCATCCTAGATTCCAGATTTACCGGGAGTGCAAAACAAAAGGGAAAGGTTGATCCAGTCTACGAAGAACTCAAAGCAGTCAATTTCCCTATCCTTGAAGATATTTTTAGAAAAGGAAGAGCAAAGGCAAGGGAAACTGAAAATAAGAAGCTTGCTGATTTTCAGTTATCTACAGTAGTTCCTTTGAGACCAAAGAGAATTAAGTCTTCGTCTCCTCCTATTGGTAGAATTCCTATGTCTACCACTTCCAATTCATTGTTATTGCACGATATTGCACTTCCCCTCTCATTTTCAATCCAAGCGGTTGCATAGAATACAGGAGTAGTAAACATGGCTGTTCCTTGGGGAAATGCTATTGGACCATTGAATCTTACAGCAAATCATGACTTGTCAAAGGCCTCCAGAAAGAACTTCCCTAGATTCAATGGTGATGGCTCAGTGTCAGCTGAACAACATCTAAGTGCTTTCCAGAAAGCATGTAGTGTGGTGAATCCTTAGCATGAGGATGTTGCAGTCAGGATGTTTGTGGATACTTTGGTGGATGATGTAGTAGATTGGTTCTAGGATTTACCCACAGGCTGTATTACTGGTTGGAATGCCATGAAACAAAGATTTGAAGGAAGATACAAGAGCACTGAAGATGCTCAGGTTCTCTTGTTACAATTAGCCCAAATTAAGAAAGAACCATCCATCTCTATGAGAGATTTTAATGCAAAATTTAATAAACTTATTAAAAGAATACCAGCTGCTAGTGCTCCAATAGGAGACAATCAGAAAACTTTCTACATCAGTTCCATGCCTCCTGAACTTGGTTATCAACTAAGAAGGGCTAATGTGGCCACTTTACAAGCTGCACAAACTCTTGCAGTAGAGATGGAGGATGACATGATAGCCTCTGTGAAATGGAAGAAAGAGTATCATACTGGATCTTCAAGCAATACAACAAGCACTTCAAACAGTACTGAGGCTATGTTACAAAAGTTGTCCAATGAGTTGATTACATTAAAGAAACAAGTTGCTAGACCAGCTCATTCATTATATCAGCCTTATCAAGAAGGACCAAGATATCAAGGTGGAAATAAGAACTTGTAGCTCCCTACCCCTTAGCAAAGATTAGCTATTAAAGCTGCTCCTAAAGGTTAGACTTCTTGTGCCTTTCATCTTAGAGAAGATCATGATGGTAATACCTATGAAGACATGATCAAATATTTACAGATGAGAGGAGAAGAAGTGCAAAGAATTGAATATCTAGAAGATGATGATGATCATGCTCCTCATGGCGACTCTGTAAATTTGTATTGTGAGTATGAGTCAGATTCAAAAAATGGAGGAAATTGTTTTGCCTCCTTGGAAGGACCTT
The DNA here is from genome assembly GCA_027943335.1 of Chamaecyparis obtusa. Lineage (NCBI taxonomy): Eukaryota > Viridiplantae > Streptophyta > Pinopsida > Cupressales > Cupressaceae > Chamaecyparis > Chamaecyparis obtusa. The sequence goes on along the minus strand of BSBK01001817.1, from coordinate 1,643,259 downwards.
AGCTAATAGTGATGACTAGAAGTCAGAAAATAAAGAGTCAAGTTTCTAATGCTACTCCTGCTAAGAATCTAGCACCTTCTCACAAGGCAGATAAAGACAAGAATGCAGCATCAAGTTCTTCACAAAAGGTTCTAAAAGATAAGTCATCTACTTCTTTTGATATTATAAAATTTTGTGAGGAAACTAAGATTCAAATAACTACCATGGATTATTTAAAATCTAATCCAGATCAATTGCAAAGACTAGTAGAACATTGTAAAAGTAAGGAGAATGTTCTTATTAATGCTAACATTCATGATAAAAATCAGACCAGTACTAGCAAAGAGAATTCAATAGATGATGATTTTTCAATTCCAAGATTGTTTCATGAAGAAGAATCTGTTGTCCATGCTACTTGTTCTAGTAAAAAACTAGAGCCTTTCTATGTATCACTTTTTATCAATGAAAATAAATTGAGTAATTGCATCATAGATTCGGGAGCTTCAGATAATGTGATGCCTGCTTCAGTTGCTAAAGCTTTAGGATTGCCTTTAATTAAAGTCTTTGGCATATGTTATTCTATGGATGCTAAACAAGTGCCCTTAATTGGTCAAATTAAAGATGCTCAAGTTGCCTTAGCTGCCTATCCCTCTAAGAGATTGAAGCTCACAATCCTTGTTGCTGATATCCCTAAGAGTTATAGAATGCTGCTTAGTAGAAGTTTCTACAAAGACTTGGGAGGAGAAATCAAGTTAGATTGGACATCTTCCTATATTCAAGTGGGAAATAAAAAGGTGAAGTTGGAATCAGAAGGAAAACAAAAATTCACTGTATTAAAGTCAGATGATCCTAGGTCACAAATTCTTTATCAAGAAATGCAATTTGGAAACTATATGATATCCTATAATGGCCCTGATGTTCAAGAAGAGATAGAAGAAGCAAAAACTGAGCAATTATGGACATTAGAGTTTTATGGAAGTTGTGCCAAGGCTGGTTCACGTGCTGGAATAGTTTTGATAGCCCCTAATGGAGAAATTACTTGCCTGGCTTATAAATTGAATTTTAAAAATACCAATAACACTGCAGAATATGAGGCCCTTCTCCTTGGTATAGAGGTAGCTAAACAAAAAGGAGTTAAATTGCTCAAAGTTCAAGGGGATGCTAAATTGGTGGTGAGACAAGTAAGAAATCAGTACTCTGTGAAAAATAATAGATTGAAAAATTATAGAAATAAAGTATGGGATGAAATAGAAAGTCTAGATGCCTTTTCAATAATTTTGGTCCCAAGAGATCAAAATTCCAGGGCTGATTCTCTAGCAGTTTCTGCATCTCTACTCTTGCCTCATCCTGACTTCAAGAATCAAGTATACAAAATGGAGGTCCTATTCAGACCTAAGGTGCCTGATAATGAAGAATCTTGGCAAGTATTTGAAGATGACAAGCATATTCATCAGTTTCTAGAAGGAACATGCCCCTTTGCCAATATGTGTTTTGAAAATGACAAAGAAGAGCAGTCACCAATTGATGAAGAAGAATTAAAATCAGGTATCATTCAATTGAAAGAAAATAGAATTCCTTCTCATTTTGTGTCATTGGAAAAACTCTTTGATAAACATGATGCCTATATAAGGAGAGAGAGAGATAAGAAAGAAAAAACTTGTGGAGAATTTGATGGGATCAACATAGGAACTGAGGACAGTCCTAAAATGATCAACATTGGAAAATGTTGCACTCTTGAGGAAAGAATGAAAATCAGAGAATTTTTGATTGAATTCCAAGATGTTTTTGCTTGGAGCTATGAGGATTTAAATAATTTTATGAATGCAAAATTCAGGCATACTATCCCTCTTAAATCTGGAGCATCACCTATCAAACAAAAATAGAGAAATTATAATCCTTTGGTGGAAGGGGAAATTTTCAAAGAAATAGATAAAATGCTGAAAGCTAAGATCATTTATCCCATCCATCATTCCACTTGGATAGCAAACATTGTTCCTGTGAGGAAAAAGAATGGAGAAATAAGGATTTGTGTTGATTTTAGAAATCTGAACCAAGCTTCCCTCAAGGATAACTATGCTCTACCAAACATGGATAATTTGTTGCAAATTGTTGCAAGGTCAGAGATGATGTCTATGTTAGATGGTTTTTCAGGATATAATCAGATACAAGTAGATGAAGTAGATAAGTATAAAACAACGTTCACAACACCTTGGGGCATGTTTGCTTATAATAGAATGCCTTTTGGGTTAATTAATGTAGGTACAGCCTTTCAAAGGGCTATGGATTTATCTTTTGGTGATCTTAAAAATAAAATTATTATGATCTATCTTGATGACTTGACTATTTTCTCCAAGAAGAGGAAAGATCACCTAGGAGATCTAACCAAGGTTCTGCAAAGATATAGAGATCAAGGCATATCCTTGAACCCAAACAAATCAATGTTTTGTGTCACTGAAGGTAAGCTTCTTGGTCACATTGTTTCTCAAGAAGGAGTCAAAATTGATCCTGATAGAGATAAAGCCATTCAGCAATTAAGTTTACCTTTGAGTAAGACTGGTGTTAAATCCTTCTTTGGACAAGTGAATTTTCTGAGAAGATTTGTACCTAATTTTTCTAAGATTGTGCAAAGCATAGTTGACATGATGAAAGGAAATCAAACATTTAAGTGGACTAATGATGGTAAAAGATCTTTTAAGGGTATAAAGAATGCCATTGCAAATGCTCTTGTCTTGGTTCATCCTAATTATACTAAAGATTTCATTATATACTGCTATGCATCTGAACACACCATGTTAGCAATATTAATGCAAGAGAATAAGGAAGGTATACAAGCTCCTATTGCCTTGATGAGTATGCCCTTAAAGAATCAAGAGCTGAAGTATTATCAAGTTGAAAAGCATGCTTATGCAGTGGTGAGAGCATTAAAGAATTTTAGATTTTACATCTTGCATTCACATTCAGTCATCCATGTGCCTGATGCTACTGTAAAAAGTGTGTTAACACAACAAGATGTTGGGTGTAACAATAGAGGAGTTTGGATTGCAAAGGTCCAGGAGTATGATATAGATGTTAGGCCAACAAAACTCATAAGAGGGAATGCTCTTTGCAGGGCCATAGCAGAGAATCAACAAGCTGAAGAAGATGATCACAGAGTGCTCCTGGTAAGTCTGCAAGATCCTTGGTTCTCAAACATTGCATATTTCCTAACTTATGGTGAATGTCCGGATGGATTAACTACTAAACAAAAGAGGAATTTAAAGAATAAAGCCTTGAAGTATGTTATACATGATGATGTTTTATATAAGAAAGCAATTGATGATACTTTCCTAAGATGTGTTGATAAAGATTAGCAGGAAAAGTTATTGAAATCTTTCCATGATGAAGCATGTGGAGGTCACTTCTCATCCACTGTGATAGCTTTCAAGATTCTAAGGTAGTGCTATTATTGTCCTGGCATGTTCAAAGACTCATATAAGTGGGTTGCAAATTGTGAGAAGTGTAGGATGTTTGCAGGAAAACCACAGTTGGTTGCATTACCTCTGAGACCGGTGGTGATAGATGCTCCTTTTTAGCAGTGGGGTTTGGACTTTGTAGGACCCATCAATCCTCCTTCAAGTCAAGGACATTTGTACATCTTGACTACCACTGATTACTTCAGCAAATGGGTTGAAGCTAAACCAATGAAGAAGACTACATCAGAGGTGGTATGTGAATTCATTAAAGAACAAATATTGGTAAGATTTGGAGTTCCTACAAAATTGATATTAGATAATGCTTCTTACTTTTCATCCTCAGAAATTATTGGCTTTTGTTATGATCATGGGATTCAAATAGGACACTCTTCTAATTATTTTCCTCAAGGTAATGGGCAGGCTGAGTCAAGCAATAAAAATTTGATTAATATCTTAAAGAAGTTGGTTGCTGATAATCAGAGGGATTGGCATAAAAGGATATATGATGCTCTTTGGGAAGATAGAACTACTCCTAAAAGAGCCATTGGTATTTCTCCTTTTGAATTGGTGTATGGAGTAGAAGCCAATTTACCATTGCCATTAGAACTTGCTACTTGCAAACTAAAAATTGCTATTGAGGATGATGTTTTCAAGGATGGCTTGGAAAAAAGGATCTTGTATTTGACAAAGTTGCAAGAAGAAAGGGAAGACATGGTTGATAGGATCACTGAACATCAGAATTGAGTCAAGAATTTGTTTGATAAGAGGGCAAGGCCAAGAAAATTCATGGAAGGTGATATGGTGCTATTGTGGGATAAGAAACATGAACCTAAAGGAATGCATTCTAAGTTTCAATCCTTGTGGAAAGGTCCATTCCGGATTGTGCAAGTGAATTAGAATACCTCATTCAGATTGGCATATCCTTCCGGAGAGTCTCTGCCATGTTCCTATAATGGGCAGGACTTAAAGCTATATCAGATGCATAATTGAAGAGTAGGTAACCCCTGCGTAGTAGTTAGGTAGGTAGGTTTTCTTTTTGTGTCATTGTTTAGTGGTTGTCTTTCATTTTTCTGCTACTTTCCTTAAGTTTAGTTTTCTTGTTGTCAAGTTGTCAGTTATTTTGCGAAACCAGAGATTGCTAGAGTTCTTTTAAGCATTATAATGCTTAAATCCCCAGTCGGAGCCAGCTGTTGCCCCACTTTTTATCCTATTCCTATGATGCCAAAGTGGTAGTCTTGATGTTGCAAGTTAGGTCTAGTCATGTTAATGTCTAGGTCTAGATTTCCTCTAAGATAGGAAAATCTTTTCCGGGTTTCCCTTCAATTTGCCTTCATGTTTTAGCCGGGTGGGTTGTTTTAAGGTCTCATTGTTTGGGTAGGTTATAGCTCCCAATCTGGCAAAGATTATGGTGTTTCAATTGATGTTCTTTTCAAAGCAGGATGATGCTTGAAAGTCATGATCTATAGATATTTACAAGAAATCAGAGAGAAGATTCCTCATATGAATGTTGTAATAACAAAAACTGACAATGAATTATTTAGAGTTCCACTTCATAGTAATCATGCTAAAGGGGTCCCAAGAGTGTTCTTAGAAGATTGCAGAATGGAAAGGATGTTAAGGATTTCATTTTTGGTACTTGGGATTTCCCACTGATTAACCTTGAAGCAAGTTTATAGCTATATGAAAGAAAGGGAGATGCTCTACTTGTACTCAGTAGCATGATTGCAAGAGGTTAAAAATAGCTATGCGATCATGCGAAATGGAAGCCCGGGTAGGTAAGAAAAATCAAAGATAGGAAAGATTAAATAAATGTGCCATGTTGGATCCATGTGCACCAATCATGCGACAAGGAAGAAAATTGTGGCTGTCGCATGATCGCATAAACCGAATATGAGCCATGCGATCATGTGAAAAATAAAAAAAGGCAGATTAGTGGGCCCTATTTTTTAGCGGGACCTGAGTCATGACATAGCGAGAATCCACATGCGCCAATCCTAGAGTGGTCACATGATCGCATAGATTAAAATATTGCTATGCGATCATGCGACAACGTAAGTCATCGAAGAAGCCTATTTGCGGTTATAACATTTTTGAGATGCTTGATCAACAGTTATCACTTTTCCTCCATGTTGTTGAAGATTCTTTACAGGGAAACGGGATTGTGACATGTGCCAGGCTGGGAATCCATGTACACCAATCATAGAGCAATTGCATGATCACATGGAATAAAATAATGCCTTGTGATCATGAGACAATGGGAACTCAGGCCGGTGAATATGCTCTGCTGGGACCCACATACGCAAACAGTGCAAATGTGACAACATAGACCAGGCAAGTGAAAGTTTTAAGTTTTTTTGATATTATATCAAGCGCCAATAACAAAGCGGTCGCATGATCGCATAGATTAAAAAGTGTTATGTGATCATGCGAAAGGGTGAAAGGAGGGGGGGCCCACATAGGTTAAGGGACTGGATGATGTAAAGCCTTGCAGTAGGTGTGTTGTTGCATGATCGCATAAATAAAATAACACCCATGCGATCATGTGACAATGGAAGACCAGCTGGAACCCACATGCTCTAATGATAGAGCGGTCGCATGATCGCATGAATAAAATAATACCCATGCGATCATGCAACAACATGAGTCCATGACATGTTTTATAAACTCCACTTTGGCATAAAGAAACAAATATAGGGAGACTTATCACAGAGGTTCCATGTCATGAAGGAGATATATGTTGACTCCCAAGCTAGTACAGCATGTTACCAGGAGATTAGGCCACTGTGATCGTAAAAGGGAAATAGAGTATAAATTTGGTGCTGTAAAAGGTTATTGTAGGAATTTCAAGTTCAGGCACAGGCATACTTTTATTTTCGACAACACATAATATAATAGATAAGGGAACATGATATTTAGGGGAGGCTTGCAATTATATGTCGAGCAGTTTGCTATTAAAGTTAGATCATGTTGATCTAACAAAGGACTGTTCAGTTCTTCTTAAAGAAGCTAGAGAAGATGAAGGGATAGAGTTAAATTGATTCATATTCATCATTTTTTTCATAGAGGCTTGTTCTCTACCTTGTTGTATTCAAGTAATTGGAAGGTCATTACTTCCTATGAGCATTGTATGTTGTGAACTCTATATATACTGTCAAAGAGCTCAATGTAGGGGGTCGGCAAACTTGTCAATGAAGCAGTGTGATTCTATTTACAAAGCTGAATTCCTATTTGTTGTTCCATTTTCATAGTTTATTTGCATGATGAATGGAAAGAACAGTTATAAGTGAAACTTCTTTTTGTTATTGAATGCCATTTCATGTCAGAAATTGTGGTGTGATCAATTCCAGTTGGTCTTTCATTTGTAATTCTTCCTTTGTTCACTCTTTATTTTAGTTGCATCTTTGAATGGAAAGTACACTTATATTCTGAGACTATAATTTCTTCCTAAATTCTATTTCATGCTAAGTGGTTGCAATATTGGTGATTCCATTTACCTTTCATTGTATAGGTCTGCTTCTGTTCATCAAGTAGAATCTCCTTTTCATATAGAGTAGGATAGAATGAGTTAGATGTCAAAATCATGTGATGATCTATGCTCAACATTCTATTGGGGGTTGTAGATTATCTTCATATATCCTTGCCTATGTTTTTTGTGTCTACAAGCAATTTGGTTAAAAACACATAAGAGACAACCTGGTGGTCAAGATAAAAACATATTCATTGCATATCATACACAATCAGGGAGCTGTACCTGTCAATTCAGAGGGTAGTGATAGAAGACTCACACTGACCCATTTGTTGGTGGACATCCTTTTGTTCTCTCACTTTGGGTGTATACAGAGTCAAAGATTGAAAATCTTAAGAGAGGACAAACTATTAACCAACAGAAGACAACACTCAAGTATCAAGAATTCTTGCCCATCTATTTGAACCATATGAATCTTATAATGAAAAAAAAAATAATCCTTTTAGACAATCCTTTCTTGCAAGGTATTATGGTAGAAATATAGAAAACATACCTTTTATGTCTAGTGCTCAAGTTTGTTAACATAAGGAAAACTTAAAAAGAAGACACACAATGCATTCAAGTTTGGTAGGCCAAAAGAAAACATCAGATGGACAATCACAATAGACTCAAGTATTATGAGCAGGCCAAGTATGATTCCTAAGGTTCTTAGTAGAACAACCTAGGGCATATATTCTATCCCTATCATAATGGTTGAAATAAGTTGCCTCCTCAGGGCTAACTTTGCTTTTGATGGGTTCTTGCTTTAGCAAAATCAGTTATCAAAGTTGTCTCATTTGAGACCTCCCCAAGTCATTAATTGGAATTTTTTTCTTGACATCCTCTACATGGAACTTTCCTATTGAGACGTTGAGGGAGAATCTTGAGCTCTCTTAAGATCCTCTATGGTGTTAGAAAGCATCTAGGAAGAGTGTTACAACATAAGTATAGCCATTGAGTTTACATAAATTAATAATAAGAAGAGACTAAGTTAAATGCAAATAGACCCTAGAGCTCCCAGTGTAGCAACTTAGGGGCTCTGATACCAAATGTAATGTCCCCACTAGGGAACCCATAATGAATCAGGTCTATGACCTAAAATTACAACTACCAATTTTTTTTTCTTAACATTCTAACATATCATCACTAATATTCACAAGTACATTCCTTAAGGTTCCCTTAATGAATTCATTTACCATTATCAAGTATTACTTAATCTAAAAAATTCTATTTCTATTTCAACTTCAATTTACATTGAAACATTTCTTTCATTCTACTTCAAAACCAATTGCCTTAGTGAATTAATTGAATTCATTTTGTTTACCAAACCAACACATCATTTACTTTTAGAAATGAAACCAACACACATTAATTATCTCATCCGCTAAGTACATTTATTATTTCCTATTTATTTACTCCTTAACCTTATCTATGCTCAACTCAATTGCACCATGAAAACTCAATTAATCTTTTCCATTAAGAATCCTTACTTTCTATTTTCATTTTAATATAATAATAGAAAGAGCATAAAGTACTTAACCATATATTGCTAACTGACATAAACCATTTAATGAATCATTTTTACCACAAGTTTAACTTCCACAAATTATCATTTATAACCTTGTATAAGTCTAGTTAAGAATTGAGATTAAAACCTAGTTTGAATAACCACACATTACTCATACTGAACTATACATTTCAAAATCACATCTCATTACTAATTTCAATACTATAAATGTTTCTTACCCTTATTATTTCACCTAGAAATACCCTTAAACCCTTAGCATATCTTTTTACTATTCCACATATAAAAATGAGGAGTATTCCTTAAGAAGTTTACAACTATAAGTTCTTTGCACAAGCTTACATAGAATCATTAATTTCAATTTCATTTAAAAATCAAGAGAGATAGGGTAGGAATTAATTAAACATAATCAATGCTTGATTTACCAACATTCAATTCCCTTTTTGAGATTCCTAAATACCACCCTTGCCCATATACATAGCTTCTTTCTTATAATTTCCATTCACAACATAATTAGAATTACAGTTACTGCACATGGCCCAAAGGCATAGAGAAAGATAATTACATCAAGTTTCCCAAGGGCTTACAATACATCTTTTCATCTTGATTTTAAAAGATATAGATACACGATACAAGAACATAATCTTCACCATTGAACAACTCAGAATCCAAGCCATGACATGAACCACGAATAATACCTCGAAAGAGATTTGCCACCCAACCATGTGAAACTGGTAAAGTTCCACCCTCCTGTGCTACGAGATAGAACCAAGGTACTCCCAAGACCTTAAGGAAATCTAAGTCTCAAAAAACCAATAAATTTAAGACTCAAAAGAACAAGAATAATGTACATAAAATATCATCATACTATAACACTGAGATTAAGGTTCTAGGAGACCACCTAAGTGAGTGTCATCACACAACCTATGTATTGGGATCCACCCTGGCAACCATGTAACCCCGGTGCCACCCTTTATGAATAGGGATCCACCCTAGTTTTTATCCTTGGTCCCGGTACTCCAATCAAGTTTGTGTGGCCATTATTATGTTTTCTTTCACTATCTTTTGAATCCCCCCTTCCCAGGTTAATTTTTAAGGTTATCACTTTTTACAAACCCACCCATAGGTTCATCTAGAAACCACTTTAGGGTTCCAACACCTATGGTGATCCACTCACATAGGATTCCTATTCCCTTACCCCATCACAATCCAAATATACAAAAGAACACTTCCATGTACTAATTCATAGGTTTAGGAAACTCCCCTGTGCACTCAAGCCCTTAGAGCGAGTCTTAACCATAGCCATTTATATAACAGGAACCATTGGAAGAGTGTCTATCACAAGACACATTAAATCATAGCATAGAACTTTCCACATTCATAAATACAACTTTTCATGGCTTACTTATAGGTCTAGGGAACCCTCCCATGCACATAGGCCACTAAGATGAGTCCTAGCCTCATAAACTAAGCTTGAGCATATGACAAATGCTAAAACATCATAAGAAACTCCATATAACCTCAAAAAATTAGGTAATGAACATAAATAGAGGATAAAAACTTCCACATGCATAAACACAACATTCCATAACTTGTTTTTATAAGTCTAAGAAAAAATCATGTGCCTGAAATTTGGCTAAGTTTGAAATTTTCAGAGAACTCCAAAATCTAGAATTTGCATCTTAAGTCCTATGAAGCTGAAACCTATCTCAAACATTCTGGAATGTATTTATACAAATATAACGTAAAGTATAACTTACACTTAAATGTTATATTTGTATAAATCCTGCCACAAATACTGCAAATTTGAGCCCCTGAAACCCTCAAAACTCCAAACAACTTTGTATATGATCCCATAAGACAATATATGCATTCCCATATGACATTTGACCAAGTGTCGTATGTGTATGACTACAATGTCGTACGATAATGCAAGACAGTTTCATGAAATTAAATTTTAAACTTCCCAAAGAGACTAAAACTAATTTTTTTAAACCCATACAACAATGTATACATTCCCATATGACATTTGACCAAGTTTTGTACGAGTATGACTACACTGTCATATGACACTATAGGACACTTTTACGAAATTAATTCAAAATTACCTAAAAATGCCAAAAAATGACTTTTTAAGGCATTGAGAGTGCTTGGGAAAGGTTCCCTGAGGTCAACCTGATGTAGGGACCTCAATACCACATCCAAAACACATCCTCAACACTACCTAAGTCTCAGATAAGATTTATTAAATGAAAAACAAAAATCATAGAGAAGGCCTGCAAAAAGGAAAAATGGGGAAGAAGGACTGCAACCTTTCTTAAACCACCCCACACCTTCCTAAAATTCCCTAAAGAATTACATAAATCTCCCAAACACCATAAGGAAGTTCTACAACAAATCCCATGCTCCTAGGAAAGATTTTACCATAAAAACTATACAAACATTTATAGAATTACTTCTCGGGAACACAACAAATAGTATAACATTTAAATTTCCTTTTTAATTCATACTAAGCATTCATATGCTAATAAAATAACATATCATTGATATACACAATCATACACATAGGAATAATGGAGATTCATACCATTTTAGACCCTACCTGGGGTCCTACGGAGAATCCTCTTCCCTTGGCTAGAGAACTCTCTGCAAACCTCCAAGCCTTGAGTAGGTAGCCTCCTGGATAAGTTCCTCTAGCAACCAATCTTCAATCAATCCACACATACACTTGTCGTCACCAAACCAGAGAATTCACAATCTCTCAAAAAAACTTCAAATACATTTATGGAAAATTCAATTCAGAATATTCCCAAAAATCTTCCCAAAACTCTTTCCCCCAAACCATAGAAAATTGCAATTATTTATCCTCCAACTATGTGGTTGGAGGAGTTGCTTTACGGGAAGCAACTTTTCCAACTTCCATAGTTGGTTGGAAAATTAAACAAAACATTCCCGTAAGCACTTAACAAAGTTTAAATAAATTTAATTAAAATAGCTTTCAAAGAAAACCATAACAAGAATAATAAACAAATAACTTTCAAGGAAAATACATAGCACACATGGAAACCAACTAGCCTAGCTTCTAGGAGGTCTCGAGTTCAACTCCCTCCTAGATAGCTAGTTTTACTACAAAGAGCATTTATTTTTATTATTACTAATATTAATATTATTTTCTCTTTAATATACTTCATTCAATAGACTTTATTGAATTCACTTTATTTAATTATTAAAATACCATTTATATAATCAATAAAAAACATTCAAATATTATTATTTATATAAGCATGGGTATATACGTGTGCACCCACATATACACATACTTATGTAACATACTATGTACAAGGAAATGTACCTTCATAGAATTAGTATTGAGTAATAAATGAAATAGAAACTAAATAGACCATAATATAGCAATTATTTAGCAAATTAAAGATCAATTGAGCATCCTATGGCTCCCTATCTAAGAGTGTTAATAGAAGCTCTCAGCAAGCTACCATTAATGACAGTCCTAGAATGAGAAATGATAAAGATTAAGCTAAAGCTAACAATTATATTCAAATTGAATGCTAATTAATCTCTTAAAATGCCTTTCTAGCTATAAAATGCAAGAGGTTCGATGCAATTCTCAGATTTGTGGTTATGAATCATGATTGATTTTGGTCTTCCTTTTATATATTTATGCAAGGGTAGGGGTGTAGTTGTGTTGATCATGATTAAGCTTGAGTTAAGTCTTTGGTTCCACCCTTTGAAGACAATGCAAAGTTTGTGTCCTCAAAGCTTGGGACAAGAAGACAAGATCAATGGACCAGATTATCTTTCACTTTGAGTGATTGAGATTGAATTTGGCTTGATCCATGTGAATGCATTTCTCAAATCCTAGTGGTTGATTGAATTTCCTCCCCGTTTGGGTTGTTGAGAGAAATTATGATTTATTAATTGATTTAAATTCATTTGTTTAGCCATGTACCTCTTGAATGGGTTGAATTGGATTTAATTCAAAACTATACAATTAATAGAATTAATTGCCCTTTGATTTGATTTAACTTGATTAAAATGCTCTCAATTTTGATTTACCTTGAATTAAAGCTTGATTTTAATTTTGATTGGCTAAATATTTGATTTAATTCAATTACTTTGATCTTTTCCTCGATTTGCCTTGATTTGCGTTGATTTGTTACTTAATTGTCTTTGTCCATTTTTAGGTGATTACAAATGCCCCTCTTTGAGTTGACGTGTGAAGCATGTTGATTCAAAGAATACTTTGATTTTTCTGATGATAGGTCCTGGTTCTGTCGATGGTCAATCTTTGATGTGCGTTTGATGTCTTTCAATGGTTAATCCTTGATATCTGATATGAGATTGATGCATTTTTGATGATGTTCCTTCAATTGATGTGATACTCTGATGGTCATTCTGATGATTGTTTCTGATGATGGATCCTTGATATGATGTATGATTCTGATGTAAAATTTTGATTTGATGATTGATTTTGATGTGATGCCCCAATCAATTGATTTACAAAAAAATTTCTAATAAAAGATTTCACTTTGATTTGATGATTGGTCTCTTGATTCGATGATGATCTCGCTGATGCTGATTATTATCCGATGGTATGCCCCCTCGAAAATGAAATAAAATTTTATCGATGATTGAATATTTTGATGTTCTTGGTTAAATCATGTTTATTTAGTTCAATTTTTAATGAATTTTAATTTCATTTCTGATATTGATTTTATGTCTGTTTGATTAAAAATGCCCTTGTTTTGGTTGATTTGATGTAAAATTCAAGTCCCTGGGTCAATTATGGTGAAAGATTCCCTTTTTAGGTCATAGATACCCTTTTTTAGGTCAAAAGGCTATATAAAGGGGTCAAAATTCCCTTTTCACTATTCATTTCCACTTTCACTTTTCACTTTTTCCTCTTTGACTTCTTCTACCTTTCATGATGTCTATCCCCATCCACGAGCATAGATTTGAGTGATGTCGTCGATATCAGTGTCTACCTGGCTCTAGACCTCCGGTGAGTGCCTATACTTTCTCATTTTGTCGATTTTTGCATTTAATTTCTAGATTTTTAGATTTTTCTTGTAAATACCCTCATTTTTTCTTTTTTTCAATCCAAAGAGCACTTTTTCCTAATTAAACAGTGCTTTCGCCCTCCAAGTTGTGCTTCTACAATTTTAAGGTGTGCTTTCGCATTCTGATTGTGTGCTTTTGCTCGCTAGATTTTGGCCCTAATCTGCCTTTACCTTGTTAAAGAGCACTTTTCCTCTTATTTTTGCTTTTACAATTTTAAACAATGCTTCCGATATTTTTAATAGCGCTTTTGAATTCTTTGGCCACTTTTGCCTATTTTTCTTCTTTTAATCCATTAAGTAATGCTTTTACATACTTAAAATAACACTTTTTCATTTGTGCACTTTTAAAACCTGAAATAGCACTTTCACTCAGCAAAAATATTTTCAATTTGATTAAATCCACTTTGCGATTTCTTCCGACATCATTTATTAGTTGATAGGTTAAGTTCCCAAATTTGATGTCTTTAGCAAGTTGTAATATGTTAGTATGAGTTAGTTATCATTTGAATATTTCTCATCAATCTAGATTCTAATGGTGGATGATGATAAATTTTCCATTATATCTGAGAAGAAACATGAAAATTAATTGTGGTTTGATATTTTGAAAATTTTTTATTGACTTTGAATGATCCAAATAATAATTGATTTTAATTATGATGTGATTGAACTTTCTTTTATAGGATATCCTTGGGTCCTTGCATGTTCATGGTTCTTATCCTCTATCATGGAGCACGATTCCTGATCTCAATGTGGTAGATCATCTCCATATCAGTTCTTGTGGCCTATCTTTTCTTCTCCATCTTCCTCGATTTTGAGTGAATCGGGGTCTTCTCACTACTATGGCTGAACATTGGCACTCAGACCATAATACCTTCCATTTTCCATTAGGGGAGATGACTATTACTCTCAAGGATGTTTATCGGATCCTTCACTTACCTACTCATGGTGAGCTAGATTATTACGACTCTTTGTATGATGGAGCAACATGTTGGTGAGTATTTGGTGATTGTACTATTGGTGATGTGCACATTCAGTGGGCTCAATTTGTTTCCTTTCCTATATTGCTTGCTATTTTGGGTACTTTGATTGGAGGTTTCCTTCTTCCTGATAGACAAGAGCATGGGTTTTTTATTATTTGGGGTCCCATTCTCAAGGATCGGATGCCATATCCTTGTCACCTTGACTGGGGTTCTTGTGTTCTAGCCCAGTTATATCATGAGTTTCATACAGTAGTCTATAGGCATTATACTACACTTACTGCAATCCTTCTTCAGCTATGGACCTGGGAGCATATCCCTGTGACATGTCCTATTACTGTACGAGATCATCAGCCAGGTTGGCCATTTTCTTGGATGTATGGTGGTATTATTATCTAGACCCATATGGGTAAATTGGATTACTAGTGAAGGGTCCTTGATGACACAAACACTATTGTATGGAAGCCATATCTTGGTTGTGAGGCTTGGCTAGAGGATGATGGTGAGCTATCTTACATGTTCTTCCCCTGATGGATGATCTAGTGCTCCACTTATACTATTGAGAGATTCTACTTTCGATGAGTTTTTTGTTAGTATTGATGTACTCAGGATATGCCACAAGGAGTAGCCATGTATGCTCGTGTATAGGCCGAGAGATCATTATGGGGCCCATGTGTAGATTATAGGACAATTGTGTGAGAGATACAAGAGATTGGGTATCATCCTTGGTCTCCTATATCACATGTGATGGATGCGAGTATTACTGATGATTATGGTGCTTGGCTCCTGGGCTATCCTTGCCTAGATTTACTGATCCTATGGAGAGAGTTTCTACCATTGAGGATTTATTATATGGAGATGATGGTGGTGTAGGAGATGATGCTAGTGGTGATGATGGGGATGATCGTGGAGATGGTGATGGTGTTGGTAGGATCAGGGGATGTCATGGATGATAGGGTTGTTGAGGGGCTAGAGCAGGTAGAGTCCGTATGCTAGTGATTGCTACTACTCCTATTCCTCCTAGGGGTAATGATCAGGTGAGGGGTCATTGGGTTGATATAGTATTACATCATGTTTCCCAGGATCTAGCAGATAGACCTAGAGTCAGGCATCAAAGGGATGTTGATGTAGATATTGCATAAGTGTTACCTGATCAGGCACAGGGTGCTCTTGCTCAGCAAGTCATTCCTCCGGTTGTTTAGTAGGCTACCTCATCTCAAGAACATGCTTCTTCTTTGATGCCTTCATCTTCTTCACATCCATCATCTTCTCTTTTCATTCTATCTTTGGGTGATCCATCCTCTTCGAGGCCATCTTATTTTGTTCCTCTCCATAGTCTTTTGCAACACAAACTCCCACCCCAGCCTTAGCATTAGATGTTGTATCCCTACAGACTCATATTTTAGCAGTGCAACAGTAGGTTTCTTAGTTGAGCTCGATGATGCAAACTTTCATGGCTGCTATGAGTCAGTATGCTTTATAGGCTAGTTCTAGTCAGCCTCCAGATAGTGCTCCTGGTCCTGATGGTACTGATGGTGCTGGTGATTCAGTTTTTTGAGATATCTATGATTAATATGATTTGATATACATGATCTTTCTCTTTATTATTATCGAGACCTTGGACTCTTGTTGTATCTTTTTTTGATCGATTGATGTTTCTTATGTTGATACTCTGATAGTTTGATGGACATTGATATTTAAATATTGCTTTTATGATCATTCATTTAGACTTTGATATCTTATTGATTTCATGATGATGGTACCATGGACTCCGATACTCTCTTTGATAGATTTCACTATATATGATGTCATCATGTTTTGGATCTCTTTTTCAGGTATTTTGCATGATATGCAAATCTATATGACTCTATCTCCTATATGCTTTGTTTTATGCTTTTTAGAATGCAATTTTTCAAATGTATGCATATGTTCTAATGATGCTTTAAATGATTATCTTATGTATGACATAGAATAGATAAATGCAATGTTAATTTAATAATTAATGATATTGTGTGTATGCAATGAATACGAGTAGGATGTTAGATGAATAATGAATATTTGATCTAATGGATGTCTTTCTTTTGATATGCAAATGTGATGGATCTATGTAATGATGTAATGAGATTTTAATGATTAATGATATATGCAATATGGCTAAATAATTCTATCATGGATGATATGTATTTAATGTTTAATGATCTTGATGTATGCAAAGAGTGATTAACTAACTTAATGCAATGCACTTAATGAATTGATATTTAAGAATTCACCTTAAATGAGATGAATGCAATATAATGATAATAATGAACCTAATGTAATCTAGATGGATGCCATTTAATGATTATGCAACTTAATGAAATGACAATAGATATAATCTAATGATTATGCAACTTAATAAAATGTACTTTATTTTTTATTTGTTTTTAATTTCCAGCACACTCAATCCGATATAGTTGTTTTTGATAATCCTTTGATTTTTTATTTGAGTACACCCCCTTTTTCTTTTCCTCTTGAAAATTAAGCTAAGAAAGGAAAAACAATATACAATGCACTTATTCTAAGATGTATGCAACTAACTATCATTATTCAAAATTTGGAGCTTATAATCATCATTGAGCATTTTTGAGATCATGTTTTAGTACAACCATCACTAGTTCAACTATGATGATATGAATACTTTTTGCACTTCTTTCTTTTCTTTCCCTTCTCTCTTCAGTACAACTATCACTGATTGAAGCCAATCATGAGAGTGCGAATATCAATTTTGTTAGATTCTATGTTGCAAGTGATTTTGGTATTATGATATTGAAGATCAAAATAGCCAAGGTATCCTTTTGCGTAAACAAGCATAAATCTCAGTTTTATCCTATGTACTAGTCCTCGATGATTCTTTAATGATCACATCCTTAGAAAAATAATACATGATTTAAAACTTTGATTTTAAGACAGTCATTAAGAAATCAACAAAAATATCATCCTTTCATCATAGCTTGTCTAGTCTAAAACTTTCATTGATTTGCTAGAAAGACATGATTTCATCAATTTAATCAACACTTAGAAAAATTTCTTGAAATGTTTTTCAAATCCATATTTCAAGTGTAGTTCCATCCATTTCATACTTTTAATCTTGATAAAGATAAGGTCATGTAAGATCTTGGATCAAATTTTGCGTTTGGCTCAAATTGGATTAGAATGTAGATTTGATTAAGTGTTCCTCTTTCAAATTTGATGAATTGATTCCATGATTGAATAAAGCTTACTTTTGATGAATCCTTTCTCCTTTTGAGTAGATTGCCCCCAGTTTGAGATAATTTTATTTGTGGGACTTAGGACAATTTGAAGATTAGGTGATCAAAATATTTAGGTATTTGCAAATGTAACTGTGGAGTTTTATTATGCAATATATACAAATCCTGGCGAATGCAATATATACAAGGTGACCTTCTAGGTATGTGACTGACTTAGACTTTCAATGGTGCCTATTTACCAGGTTTTCACTGATTGAATAGATCTTGCTCTTTTTTATGTTTTTAAAGCTTTTCCCTTTTTTTTTTTGCTACCAAGGCACCTATTTGCTAGGTTTTCACCAAGGCACTTTTTCTCTTTTTTCTCTTTTTTTTATATTTTTGTATTTTTCATTTTTTTCATATCATCGAGGTGCCTATTTGCTAGATTTTGACCAAGACAACATCTTTTTAAGGATAATATATGAATGTTTTTGGTATTTCTCCATGCTCAATTTTCCACTATTTTTTTATCTTTTCTGCTTTTCAATTTGTTTGTTCTTTTCTTCTTTTCAAATGTTTTTGGTATTTTCAAGATCTCTTTTGACTATATATAATAAATATGATGCTTTCCATCTGATACTCTTTAGACTCTTTCATCTACCTCATGTATAGAACCTCTTTAGATGTATGCTATTAATAGGTTCTTGAAACTCTTCTCCATCACAATCTACTAATTTGTATGTGCCAGTCCCAAAAGAAGAAGTAATGACAAAATGCCCTAACTAGTTTGCTTCCCATTTTCCATTCTTTTCTCTTTCTTCTTGACTTTTGGGATTATCTTGCAAAACTAGGTCACGTATTTGAAATGTTCTTGACTTGATGTGCTTGTTATAAGTCCTTGACATTCTATTTTGGTATATCTTCAAATGATCAAATGCTTGCTTTTGTTTCTCATCTAGGAGTTCTAGTTCTTGCAGCCTAGAAACTCTATAGTCTTCCTCACTTATCAAACCATGAAGAGATACCCTTAAGGATGGAAGTTCTACCTCCAAAGGCAAAACTGCTTCTATTCCAAAGACTAAGGAAAAAGGTGTAGCTCCTGTTAGTATTCTTATACTTGTTCTATAATCCCATAAGGTCGTGTTTATTTTAATGTGCCAATCTCTACCTGAATTGTCCACTATTCTCTTCAATATCTTCAAGATGTTTTTATTTGTTGCCTCGGCTTGTCCATTACCTTGGGGGTAATAGATGGATGAAGAATGATGAATCATGTGAAACTTTGTGCATAATTCCTTTAAGTCTTTGTTTTTGAAATGCTTTGAATTATCCGTTATGATAGCATGAGGTATGCCATATCTACAAATGATGTGATTTAGGATAAAAAAAGATATCTGCTTTCCTATTGCAGTTGATAAGGGTACAACTTCCACCCACTTGGTAAAGTATTCTATTGCCGTGATGATGAATTTATGACCATTCAAGGATGGTGGATAAATCATACCTATTAAATCTAGACCACATTGATAGAATGACCAAGGTGTTGTCATCAGATGAAGCTCTTGTGTGGACACATGTATCAAGTTTCCATGGAATTGATACTTTCTACATGTTTTGGAAAAGTTACAAGTGTCTTTATCCATCGTAGGCCAAAAATATCCTATCCTAAGAAGCCTCTTAGCTAGGGTTAATCTATTCGAGTGTGATCCAAAAATTCCCTCATGGATTGATCGTAAGGCTACATTTGATTCCTCTTCTTCTAGATATCTAAGGAGAATTCTGTCTAAACTCTTGTGATACAATGTTTCAGAAATTATAGTATATCGAGCGGCTTGGCGAATGAAGCATTTCTTTTGATTCTTGGTTTGGTCTATGGGAAGAATTTGATCTTTTAAGTAAGTGTAAATAGGTACATACAAGGGTGATTCATGTGTAGTTAGCAAGAAAATGGTATAAGGGTGGGTAGGGTCAAACACGGGTTGATCCACTTCTTCTACTAGGAATGAAATACTTCTTAAGACTCTCCACCATGTTTTTATAGGGTACCAATTTGTCATCTTTTGTTTAATATTCTTCATTAACTTGATTAATGACTAATTGTGAATCTCCATAAACTTTTAGTTCTGTCACTTTCCATTCTAGTGCCAACTTGATTCCAATGACCAAGGATTCATATTCTGCTATATTATTGGTGCATGGAAATAATAATTTATAGGACCTAGGAATAGTAGATCCTTGAGGAGTGATTAGAAGTATGCCTTCTCCTGTCCCATGTTGAGTGTATGAACCATCAAAATATAGTTGCCATGTTTTTGCCTCAACATTCACAATCTCTGAATCTGGGAATTACACTTGGATGGGATGATCATCTTGAAGTGGTGCTTCTGCTAACTGGTTAGCAATGAATTTCCCTTTGATTGATTTTCTATCAACATATTCAATGTTGAATTCACGTAACACCATAACCCACTTTGCTAGCCTTCCATTTAATGTTGTTTTACTAAGTAGATACTTCAAAGGATCAATTTTGGCAATGAGCCTTATCTTTTGGGCTAGCATATAATGGCATAATTTTTGTGAAGAAAAAATCATGGCCAAGCATGCCCTTTCCATGAATGTATAGTTCAACTCATATTTTTCTAGAGTCCTACTTATGTAGTAAATTGCCTTTTCTTTGCGTATTTTATCTTCTTGTGCTAAAAGTGCCCCTAATGAATTCTCCATTGCTAAAATATATAGGATTAAGGGCTTGCCTCTAATAGGTGGCATCAATATTGGTGGTTTCATGAGGTATTTCTTCAATAGATTAAAGGCTTCTTCACACTTTTCATCCCATTTGAAGATTGTATCTTTGTGTAGAAGTTGGGTGAAATTATGGCATTTTTCAGCTAATTGGGAGATAAATCTCTTGATGGATTGTATCCATCCTTGTAGATATATCATTTGGCTAATATTTTTAGGTGCTTCCATTTCCATAATGGCCTTAACTTTAGTGGGATCTACCTCTATTCCTTTGTAGATACAATGTAGCCTAGTAGTTTTTCGGATTGGACTACACATGCACATTTTTTTGGATTAAGCCTTACTTTGAATTGCTCTAATCTTTCAAAAAATTTCACTAGAATTGGTAAGTTCTCTTTTCTTGAGTGATATTTGGCTAATATGTCATCCACATAGTCCTCCATGAACTTATGCATCATATCATGAAATATTGTGGTCATCTCTCATTGATAGGTCGCTCTGGCATTCTTCAAACCGAAAGGCATGACATTCTAGCAAAAAGTACCCCATGCACATGTAAAATTTATCTTATCTTGGTCTTCTGGTGCTATCTTTATCTAGTTATATCTACTAAATCCATCCATGAGTGAAAACATAGAGTGTCCTATTGTTAGGTCCATAATGACATTTATACTTGGAAGTGGGAAGTCATCTTTAGGGCATGCCAAGTTTAAGTCTTTAAAATCTATGTAGATTCTGATGGATTTATCTTCTTTTGATACTGGCACTATATTTGAGATCCATTGTGCATAATAAATGGCCCTTATATATCCCACTTTCAATAATTTTTCTAATTCCACTTTGACAAGTAGTGCTATATGTGGATGCATCTTCCTTAACTTTTTCTTAACAGGTTTGGCTCCTTCCTTGATATTTAGATGATGCATTATCAGATTTGGATCTAATCCTGACATATCATCATAAGACCATGCAAATTTAATTTATTTTTCCTTAAAGAACTTGATGAATTCTATTCTTTCTTTACTAGATAGGGATGTCACTAGGTGAATGATCTTCGACTCAGTTTCTGACCCAATATTTATCTTTTCTATGGGCTCAATTAAGATTGGAGATCTTTCTTCATAATGTTCTGGTAGAACATCCAAACTCTCTTCCTTAGGTGCCTCAGTTGGGTTTTCACCTTTGGAAACATCCTTTATTTCTTTATTTCTTTCTTCTTGATCTAATGTTTCCACAACGTGGTTTTCAACACTTAATTCTTTTCCTTTTTTATTTTTTTCATTTTTTCTTGGATTGAAAGTTTGGATGCTCCCCTTAATCAATTCTTCCTGATATTCCATGATAGAAGAGGGTTCAACCGCATTAAGGTATTGGGACACCATGTTGTCATTCAAGAACATTGGAAGGGTAGTTGGTTCAATGGAATTCCATTCAATTAATTCCGGTTGTATGAGAGTTAATGGGTCAATACTTGGGTTTGTTTCAATGGGGTTTAAGGATAATACTTCATTAGATGGTTCATACATTGTATCATGCAAGTCTATGACATGGGCCTCTTCTAAATGTTCTAAAGAAGTAGGATCAAAGTCCTCCTCACTAGAATCCTCTAAGATTTCTGTTGGATAAAATTCTTGTGGATTAAACCTAACATTTGATTCCTCCATAGTAGGTCTCCATGAAGGTACGTAGGGTTCTCCTACTGATTGATATATCTCTATTTCTATTCTTGGCACATTATTTAGAACCACTTGGTTTGAACTTGATTCTGCTATTGGTCCTTTATCCTTGGTAGAAGTATAAGTATCAATAACATGAATACCCTTATCATGGCATGACTCATCAGATAATGTCTCCCATTCCCACTCATTAGAATCTTCATCACTATGAGATTATAATTTCAATAGTTGGCCATGGAGTTTGAGATAATGTTTTTGAGTGTATCTTTCTTCAAGATACCCTAATCCTATTTTCTCCTTAGTATCTCGCCATGTTGTTTCGATGTGTTCAATGAGCCCTTCATTCTTTGTGCCCAAAGGTCCTTGACCTTTGTACCCCATCTTTTGCATGATTTTAAACCCTTTCACATATTGATGTGTGGGAATGGTTATATTTTGAATATGTTTGACATGCACACTTGATTCTTCATCTTTATATAACCAGTTTAGGATCTCATTGTCTTCTTCATCCATGGTGGATGATGTACTTTCCCTCACAAAATTATCATTATATCTATGGGGTATATTTGAGGGTCTTCCATAGGGCTTGGGTGATAAGGGTAAGTCCATCATAGATAAGGAGTATTCACCTATGCCTTTTTAATTGATCTTACATTGCTTATCAAAATTATTCATCATTTGGTCCATTTTTTGATAATGAGCCTCTTTGGTGCACACTTGGATAGCTTTGGTATAGTCTTATTTTGATTCTTTAATAATATTATCCTCACTAACCTTCTCTTTTACTTTAGTTGATTTAGTTAGGTTAGTGATTTTTGGTGTGTCTTTAATAACAATTTCCTCTTCCATCTTTTCTTTTCCCTTCAATAATGGGATGTGTTTAGAACTTTTCCCTTGCTCCATTTGATTAGTTATAGAACCTTCTACATTGTGTGGGACTAAAGATTCATTGATAGGCTTGATGTTGTTACAATATTGGAAAGGGTTTAGGTCCCCACTTACCATTATTTCCTACCCTAGATAAGGAAATTTTAGGCATTGATGATAAGTAGACAGAACGACTTGTCTTTTGTGAATCCACAGCCTTCCTAACAAGACATTGTAAGTCAAATTTAGATCTAACACTTGGTGTATGGTCTCTTTCTACATGGGACCAACTCTTATGGGTAACACCATGACTCCTTTTGAAGCTCTTTCTTCATCATCATAGGCTTTAATGGTTATATTTTTCTTAGGGTCAATAGCCTCCTCAAAAAATCCTAGGGCCTTCACTAGGCTAAGGGTACAAATGTTTAGGCTGGCTCCTCCATCTATAAGGACTCTTTTAACCCTATGCTTATGAATCAATACTTCTATGTGCAAAGGAAAATTTTGAGGATGATTAAGGGACATGTCATCTTTCTCAAAAAATGATAAGCAATGTGGTGCAATGAGGTGTCCCACCATATTTTGAAATTTTTCTACCTCCAAATTTAGAGGCACGTTAGTTTCCAATAAGGCTTTCTCCAAAATTTCTTTATGAGTTGGTGACAATTTGAGTAACTCAAGAATAGAGATTTGAGTGAGATTTCTTTGTAGTTGATCAACCAAGTTGTATTGTTTTGATTATGAGGTTGAAGCTTGGTTTGATAAAAAAAATTTAGGGGCATTGGTAGGTAGAATAATTTTTTATGCTTTCCCCCTAGTGACAACATTTGATGATGCTTCTCTTAACTTGTCCTTTACTATGACAACATTTATGGTATTATCCTCTTCTCTTAGAGTATTTATCATGTTATCATAATTATGAGCAAATTCACTTTCTCATTGCCTCTTTTTTTACTTTGATTAGCATTAGATGACTCACCCTTTTCATGGCTCAAAAAGGGATTCTTGAGGGCTATCTGATCCTCATTGTTTTGAGGCCCTTCAATTTTGATGGTTCTATTATCTATTAAATCCTAAACTAAGTGTTTTAATCTCATGCATTCATTGGTTGGATGACCTTTATTTTGATGATATTCCCAATGATGAGAGTCATTCCACCAATTGGGTTTAACTTGAGGTTCATATTTTCTCACATCAAGTAATGTGATGATTTTGTTGGCAACCAAGGTCCTTAATGCATTCTCCAAAGGTTCACCTAGATAGGTGAATTTTCTTTTGTTAATAGTGGAGTAAGAGGATTTGGGCTTATTCCCATTAGCATTATTATAAGGATTATTGGAATTATTTTTGGAATTGTTATTGGAATTATTGGAATTTTTGTGATTAAATGGAGCTTTGTTTGATTGATTAACATTATTTGAAGAATTAGCTCCATATGGTAAGGTGAAAGGGGTTTCCTTCAAGTTGTGAGCCTCCACAACTCCATCATTCACAAGGTTTTTGTTGTTATTCTTTATCCATGACTTAGATTTATCATTGTAATTATTGGACCCTTGATTATTGACATATTTAGGTACATAGTTATTTTTGTTGTTATTGTTGGTATTATTAGATTTGTTATCTTTAAATAATTTTATTTCACCTCTCTTGACCAATACATCCTCAATCTTGATCCCATTTTTGATAAGTTTTTCAAATGTTGGGGGACATTGGAGTTGTAATCTATAATTCATTTCCATGGTCAAATTATTTGTGAAGTTTTCCATCTTCTCTTTCTTAGGGATACCTCATGGATACCTTGTGAAAATGGTCCTCCACCTTTGTAGGAATCTTAAGAAGGATTCTCCATCTTTTTGTTTGGTATCACACAACTTGAGCATCATGATTTCATGCTCAATGTTATAAGAATAGTGGGTCACAAAATTTGAGGCTAGCTCCTTGAAGGTCTTTATTCCTTGGGGTAATTTTGAAAACCACTCCATGGAGGGGCCTCCTAAGCTCCTAGGAAAGAGTCTCATTAGGTATGTATCATTGTGCATGAAATCAATGCTTAAGGCACAAAACTCCCTTAGATGATCATGTGGGTCTATTTTACCCATATATTTGTCATACTTAGGAAAAATGGTATTAAAGGGAAAAGGTGCCATAACTAAGTTTTTGTCAAATGGGAAAGGACATAAAGCTTCAATAGAAAAGGCCTTAGGTTCGACTACCTTTTTCATGGTATGAACTTGGTCTTGGAAGGCCTTTATTTGCCTAGTCATAGCAGTCATGGGATTATCTTTCTCTGGGTCTTTCTTAAGTTGTTCTATATCAAAATCATGGGGAAGCTTTACTCCTACTTGAGCTAGGTTTAGGAAAAATTTCTCCCTATCCTTATCTATTAATTTCTCCATGACCTCTAGGAATTCGTGATCTTGGGCTGCTCTCTCAACTTTTTCTTCAAGTGTTTCTTTGGGATTATGGTTGGCATTGTTTATGTTATGATTACTTCCTCCTTGTTGGTAATTATGATATGCGAAGTTTCCATCCATTTCTCCAAGTCTTTTTTTGAATAAGTTTGGGAAAATTTCCTCTTGATTAGGACCTTTGAAAAGACTTTGGCACTCAACTTCTTGCCCTTTGTTTGCAACAAGAGCACTATCTCCTTGTAAAGATACCCTATATGTGTGGGACCATGTGGAAACTGACATCCAACAAGGGTTTGATTTGAAGTGATCCTTGATTTGATAATTGTTGATTTTAAATTGAAGAGATTAAAAATGTAAGATGAAATTTCAATGGATATCTTTCTCACTTGTTTATGTATTTCAAACACAACAATCACATATTCACTTGTCTTCTTTTTACCCACTAACACAAAATGTTTGATTTGAAAGAATGTTGTCACGGGTTTTGCACAAAAAGAAACTTCAAGCACCTACCTAGCTCAAGATTGGTTCATAAACATGGCTCTAAAAGGTGGTCTTTCTATTTTATCAAGGATTTAATATAGATCCCATTCAAAATGAATCTTAAACTTTCATCCCCCAAGTATGTTAAGGGGCTTCCCACCACCAGTATATCATATTTTTGTGCAATCCGTGAGGACTACTTGAGGAAGTTCAAAAATGTAAAATCCTTTTGTCACACACCCCATTAAGGATGTATGCATTTTGTTTTATAGTGGGTTAGATTCTCGTAGAAAAAGATAGTGTATCCCACTTTGGGTTGTCCCTCTCACTGGCCTTGTTAAGGCAATTTCTCAGGAGGTGAGCGCACTAATGTTCTAGCATATTCATGTAAAGCAAGGAAATGGAGTTAAAAAATATTTTTTGGGAATTTTATTCACCAAAAGGTGAAGAGTATATCCCTAACTTTTCCTTAATTTCCCAAACACAATAAACAAGGTTCAATTACTAGCCCACTAACTATAGGGATTTGAGTATTTCTACTCTCCTCCACAAAAAAGGGGCTTGGATTTTATGTGCTTGATTTCCTCAACCTTTCTTATTAATTAGAAAGTTCAACACCTTTGGAATTTTGATTCACTAGAAGAAGTGAAGAGCATAGGCCTAAATGCTAAACTTTCCAAAAAAAGATAGGATGTTTTGTAATTACTAGATTTTCAAATGCACCAATGCCACAATTTAAGGGAAAATATTCACTAGATTGAGGCTTACCTTTCCTTGTAGCTAGCATAGGCTAGGGGCATTTTTGAGTGATTATTTCCATTTTTATCTTACCTTGGCTATAGTTCCTTTCCAATGTGCTTTTCCTCCAACAAAGTTAGTCAACAAAAACAACCACAATGAAGGAAACCAAAAATGAAATTGAAGAAGAAAAATTTGAATCGAATCTAAGGCCTTATTTGCAAATTTTAAGAAAAACTTGAATTAAGGTGAGAAAATCCAATTAAGTGATACAAACTTAGTTTTATATGCTTCTACAACTTTAAGGTAGTTCTCATAAACCTAATTTTCCTCCTCTTGTGAATCCTCAAGAACTGATTTGATGTGAACAAAGTTCTCCTTCTTGATTTTCTTAGTCAAAGCCTTCCCTTCTTGGTTGAATCTTCTCTCTGGTTTTTTCACTTTTCTATGATCAGACATCTTGCAGAGTCATACAAATCATTTTACCACTGTTAGATAGTGAAAATTAATAGTTTATGCAAAAGTGCTTCTATAATGCTTAAAAGCATTATTTTACTACTTAAAAGTGCTGCTAATCTGATTAAAAGCATTGTTTCAACTCTGTCAGTAAAACTCAAAAGCACACAAATAACTAATAAAGGCATTGTAGAATCTATCAAAGGCAGTAAAAATTAAGTAAAAGTGCTCAAGAAATTAGCAGAAGCACTCAATGGTCAGGGAATAAGCGCTATAGATCCATGCAAAGGCTTTGTAAGAATAATAGATGGATAATAGAAGGATTGAGAGCATCATGGACTAGTGAAAAGGCACACAAATTTGTCGTGAAAGCACTGAAATAGTGTTGGAAAGCATCATTTAATCATGCAGAAGTGTCATTTGAGCTGTCAAAAGCACTATTTCTTGAAAAACCTGAGAGTTAAATATGTACAAATTTGATAAAAATGAAATAATTCCAAGCGTTTAGTAAAGTGAAGCATCCTGCCCCACGGTGGGTGCCATTTTGTTATAAGGAAATGTACCTTCATAGAATTAGTGTTGAGCAATAAATGAATTAGAAACTAAATAAACCACAATATAAAAACTATTTAGCAAATGAAAGATCAATTGAGCATCCTATGGCTCCCTATCTAAGAGTGTTAATAGAAGCTCTCAGCAAGCTACCATTAATGATAGTCCTAGAATGAGAAATGATAAAGATTAAGCTAAAGATAATAATTATATTCAAATTGAATTCTAACTAAGCTCTTAAAATGCCTTTCTAGCTATAAAATGCAAGAGGTTGTATGCAATTCTCAGATTTGTGGTTATGAATTATGATCGATTTTGGTCTTCCTTTTATATATTTATGCAAGGGTAGGGGGTGTAGTGTGTTGATCATGATTAATCTTGAGTTGAGTCTTTGGTTCCACCCTTTGAAGATAATGAAAATTTTTTGTCCTCAAAGCTTGGGACAAGAAGACAAGATCAATGGACTAGATTCTCTTTCACTTTGAGTGATTGAGATTGAATTTGGCTTGATCCATGTGAATGCATTTCTCAAATCCTATTGGTTATTGAATTTCCTCCCCTTTTGGGTTGTTGAGATAAATTAGGATTGATTAATTGATTTAAATTCATTTGTTTAGCCATGTACCCCTTGAATGGGTTGAATTTAATTTAATTCAAAACTATACAATTAATAGAATTAATTGCCCTTTGATTTGATTTAACTTGATTAAAATGCTCTCAATTTTGATTTACCTTGAATTAAAGCTTGATTTTAATTTTGATTGGATAAATATTTGATTTAATTCAATTAATTTGATCTTGTCCTCAATTTTCCTTGATTTTATTTTATTTGTTACTTAATTGTCTTTGTCCATTTTCAGGTGATTACACATACAATCAATTATAACGTAGATATAAAATAAATAATATAGATATATATAAGGACAATTATAACTCACGACATAAATCTCATAATATCATCGAAATCATAAATCATAGGACCACATCACATACTGCATTCAAATCCCCCGACTAGGGTAACCTCCCAAACAAAAATGTAAGTCCACGTGTAACCTTGAGAGTAATCTTGGTAATATCTCCACACAACAATTGTTCGAGGATTTTTAAGGCACACTCAGACCTATGCAGCCAGGTGGAGTCAATACCTGGTACCTACATCCTGCAACACCAACATACATACATACATACATACATACATACATACATACATACATACATACATACATACATACATACATACATACATACATATATATATATATATATATATATATATATATAAATGTATAGTGGCAAAAAAGGAGGGAGAGTGTGACATCGTGTGGACCTCATGTAGGAGTAACTATGACTACCTCCCCTCATCCTACATGCACATCAGATAGTGACATCAAAAAAGTATTATTGGATTAGTATGGTTAGTACCAGAAATATCTCTTTTCCATATTTATATAACAAGAATGAATCATAACATAATCATGTAAATGTAAATCATCTATTAACTTTCACAAACCCATTTAACCATTAGCCATGGACTCAAAATGTCCCATTATCAAATCAAGATAAACAAATCATATAACCCTAAATGCATTAATCATGTCTAGTCCCAAGTAACATTATTAGAAAAGGTAACACATCTAACCCCTAAGTGATTATAATCAATTAACCTAAGGTACACATACATATTAATAATGAGCATTTCACATAAAAGCATATAATTCTATTAGGTGATCCTTTTAGCATTAAGGTCCTAAACTATTGTTGACACACAAGAAGATGTATAGGACCATACCTATGTAATATTATTATTTTCCACATTAAAATATGATGTTATGGTGAGTTGGAAGAGGTTCAATTTAAGCAACCATCACAAGAAGGATATGTTGGAAGTTCCCTTTGATCTTCAAGTTGTAAATTTATACTTTGATGGATAACTTTAATATAAATTTGACTCTATCACCATTCCAAAGTCTACAAGGAAGAGGGCCAATTAACAAGGATCAACAATGAGATCCTCCTACACTTTGAGCCTTAATG
Source organism: Chamaecyparis obtusa (assembly GCA_027943335.1). Classification (NCBI taxonomy): domain Eukaryota; kingdom Viridiplantae; phylum Streptophyta; class Pinopsida; order Cupressales; family Cupressaceae; genus Chamaecyparis; species Chamaecyparis obtusa. The sequence continues at coordinate 1,613,557 of BSBK01001817.1, read as the reverse complement.
CTCAGGTGGGTGTACCCTTGATTCACTTCTTCAAAGGAATCACAAAATATTATACAACTGTACCCCTTACTAACTAATTGAAATATTTTATCATTTAATTTGTGTGTGATTGATGATGAACAACCTCCAGAGAATGGACCAGTGCCATAACCAAGGGCAAAGAGTCACCTAATAACATATATCAACTGAATCCTAACTTAAACACACTTGAATTCAAGATAAGTGCTTTTCCTATTACCCTTCTCACTCACATATCAGGACATCAAATCCTTATCTAGCCATGAACTCACTGAAACTACCTGGAAGACTTTAATCCTAACTTTGTTAGGAACTCAAAGATAATTTAAGAATACTCTTTGTTTACCATATGATAACCCACTTTGTGAAATTAACATATATGAGCTCAAGAAAAAAATAAGAAGACATACACAAACATGAGATTGGAATCCAAATATACTCTCATTAAAATTTGCAAGATCAATACATTATCAAACAACAAAATGCATGGAGACAAACCCTAAATCCAAGCTCTCCCTACTCAGTAAATTAACATCAACAATCAGGGACCAAAAAGAAAGTTTTGGAACCCTCACTAAGTAAAAATTGCTACAATATATACCCCCTAGTCATCTTGGAAACCCAAAATAGGTTGCAACAAGCTACAGATGACTAGGGTTAGGGTTTCACCCACTAAACCAATTGGAACAGTCAAGAATTTATTACAAGGGATGAAAACCAATTGGGCATGCCTGAGAAATATCTGCACTTATGATAGATCTTTGAGAAAGTACTGCAACTCATGGAATTCTATGTCAATCAGTCCTTTTAGCCACCTGCAACATGCCTTGAGCAACAAAACCATACTTCTCCTGGTACAAAACATCATGCTACTGACCACAAAGACCCTCAGATCAGTCGGCAACAACCAGTGCCACCAAACCAATCAAAATCAGCTCCAAAAACCATAAATTTTGGTACTTCCTATTGCTAGAAACCCTCTGCAAATTTGAATTTGAATTTCAACGATCAGTTTCATAATGCCAGTAGTGAATCGGCAGTCAATATTTAAATCTGAGCTATCTTTAAGTCATGACCATCAGATTCCTATATTTCACGGGCTTTAAGTCTTAACTCAACTGCTACCCTTGGGTTTACTCCTAGCAACTACATGACAATTCTTTTTCTTGTTGCAGAATGAAAACCTTAACCCACCATCTAACTCAATGACTTAGCGATCAAAGGGAAACAACTAACCCCGGTCCTTATTTAGCGAACTGGCAACTAAAGGTCTTTTCGCCAATTCACAGAATAGCTTAAGTCACCACTAGAATTTTTAGTGATTGTGTGACCTTCCTTCGCTGAACCGCCAAATGATTTGGAACACCGCCACTTTTCCTTGCAAATGAGTGAAGCCTTAAAATTTTTCAGACTACCAAAACCTTATCCAAACCACCAAAAGACTGAGGAAATTCTACTGGGCCCGCATCAAGAAAATCAACGGTTGTCTCATCTTCGCATAGCCCTCCAAGATTCTTCCAAATCATAAGACAACTATCGGATGAAGAATATTACCCTGCTCTAACAACCCTCTAACACCAAAAGAGATCAATGGTTGTCTTAAGTTCACATGTGTCAGAAAAAACCCATCAGATTACACGCCAATCGTCGATGCTCTGCAAGCATCAGAACCCACTTAACCTCAAAAAACTTGGCCTCACTGACAACATGTCCAGTCACACAATGTGGACCAATCAGATAACAACAAATCAGCACACTAGCATGTGGACCCGCAACACTTTATCCCCTATAAAAAAGGTAGAATCGATGGTTATCGCATCATCTTAAACCTCTGACACATCTAATAAGATCATGCGCCTATCATTGATTTTCTAACAATGTCAGGAACCACTAAAAAACTTGAAAACCAAGTCCCACTGACAACTGCCACTGTATTAATACATGGACCAATCATAGAATGCCAACTATGCCTATGTGTCACCTTGGACCCACAGTTTGAAGCGTCATGTCACAAAGAGAATCAATGATCTTCGTAAGATCTCAAGCCTCTGAAAAAACCCTTGTGAACTTATGACAACCATCGGATTGAAAAGCTGTTAGAGCCGGGCCCAGAAAAATATTAAGCCAGAACATAGGAAATATTAAAGCACTAACTTAGGAAAAATTAAAGCACCATCAGGCTTGTAGACTTAGGAAAAATTAACCTGGGAGACTTAGGCAAATTGACAAATATTAAAAGGGGCCCGAAAACCTTTAGTCACAAGATTGCATGACATGAAAAAGGTTCACGCAATCATGCGAAAAAGGGTAAATAATTTAGCACATGTGTTTTAGAGACTTAAGTGGCCTGAATAAAGTAACACAAAATTAGAACAAGGCCAGGGCATTACAAAGGGATTTTATGCAACGACTAGTTTTTCAAAAATTTGAGCTAAGGGTTAATGTCAGAGACCTAAAAACAATTGCAGAGACTAGAAGAAAAGGGCTAGAGCCATGAAATTTTTTCAAGGTGTTAACAATGGCTCTTTATAGGGATGTGTGCCTCCTGTAGGCATAGCAAGGATCTAGAATCACTGGTTAAGCAAACCATCCCACTGGAAAACTAACAACAGAGAGAAACAAGACCAAAACCCTATAGACCAGGACAAAATAGGATAGGGGCAAGCAACTTATTTATAGAATTTACAACATATACAAACCTAACTACTGTTCATGTAAATAAAATACCTTCAATTGAAGTATTTCTTCAAGAATTATCCATGAACTGGCAATTCTTGAACTTCACCATTCAGTTCTTTTACAACATATAAATCCTGACCCCATTTTTAATGAATTAGATATGGCCCTAGCCAGATGGGATCAAACTTACCATGTTTTCCTTTATCCTCCAATCTGGCATTCCAAATTAACACCAAATCACCAGGTTCAAACTTCCTCTCAACGGCCTTCTTATCATATAAATTTTTAACCTGTAACTGCAATTTGGCATTTCTTGCAACTGACTCTCTTCTAGTCTCATCCAACCTAATGAGGTCCTCAATCCTCAATTGAATCTCATCATCTATATCATCATCATATAATTTCATAAATTTATACATTTCTAATAAGTTATTTTGAGGCATTCTTGCATGTATTCCATATACTAGGTCAAATGGTGTACAACCAATTGCCCTCTTCACAGTTACCCTATCAGCCCATAGAGCTAATGGTAGTTTTGAATTCCATGCCCTCTTATTCTTTTCAAGAATCCTCCTGAGGATCTTAATCAAACTCTTATTAGTAGATTCTGCTTGACCATTTCCTTGTGGATGATAAGGTGAGGAATAAGAAATCTGAATTCCTAAACCTTTGCTAAAGTCCTTATATTCAGTAGACCTGAAGCACATGGCATTGTCACTTACTATTCTCTCATGGCACCCAAACCTTGTAACAATATTATTCAACAAGAAATCAGTTACCACCTTGCTGGTTGAATTTCTTGTAGGTAGAGCCTCTACCCACTTTGTAAAGTAATTAGTGGCAACTAAGATCCATGAGTGTCCTCCACTTGACTTGTTTGGTATCTCCCCAATGAAATCAATTCCCCATTGTTGGAAAGGATCTTGTACTTCTACTAGCCTTAAGGGCATATTGCCTAAAAACTTAAGCTTACCAGAGAACCTTTGACAAGCATCACACCTCCTTACCAACTATTCTGCATCCTTGAAGATTGTGGGCCACTAGAATCCTACTCTCAAGATTTTATGAGCAGTTGTTTTACCCATATAATGCCCACCACAAACTCCCTCATGCATTTCCTTTAACAACTTGTTAGCTTGATTCTCATCCACACACTTCAAAAGTATGCAATCTAAATTCTTTCTATACAATTTACATTTCACAATTACATACTTGATGGCCTATAATTTCAACATCCTCCTCTGATTATCATTCATTCCTGCTAGACATTTCATGTTTCTCAAGTAGTAGATAATATCTTGATACCCAACACAATCATCCATATCACATGTATAATCAATTTCAGAATGATTTACCTGATTTGCATCAAGATTGGATTGAGCCATCAGTTTTGCCAATCCTTGTCCTCTAACCAATTTAGTAATTTGGATATCAATGTTGAATTCTTGGATCCTATTGATCCATCTGCATCTTCTCCCAGACACCTCTTGTTGTGAGAAAATATCTTTCACAATTGCACTTGGTACAAAAGTAATCACAACTGCCCCCATCAAGTAACACCTAAAAGCCTTGACTACCTTTACAAGTGCATAAGCTTGTTGTTCATTTATGTCATATTTCAATTCAGAAGCTTGCAAAGATTTACTGAAGAATGCAATAGGCTACTCAAAACCATCCTTATTCTTTTGTAACAAAATTGCAGCAATAGTGTGAAAAGAAGTAAAGGAAAAAATATGCATTGGGATACTATAAATAGGTGCCTTAAGCACTGGTGCATCTTTGATAGCCTACTTGATATTTTTGAAAGCCTCATCAGGCTCACCTTCCCATGTAATAGCAGATCCTTTCTTCAACATCTTAGAAATAGGTCTAGTAACCTCTAAAAAATTTGTTACAAATCTTCTCAAAAAATTTACCTAACCAAAGAAAGACTGAATTCCTTTAATATTCTTTGGCCTCTGAATTTTATCAATAGCTACTACCCTTTTAGGGTCAATTCTCACTCCTTGCTTCCCAACTAAGTGGCCAAGCAACTTACCCTCAGTGACACCAAATGCACATTTCCTTAGATTTAATGAAATGCCATATTCCAAGGCTCTTACAAATATCTTCTCTAAATGAGTACAGTGGCCTTCTTCCTTCTTAGATAAGACAGTTAAATCATCTTGATAAACAACAAGGAAATCATTGATAAAATCTGCAAAAGCAACATCCATTGCTCTCTGAAAAGTAGCACCAGTATTTGTGAGACCAAATGGCATTCTCACATAAACATATGTCCCCCAAGGTGTAGTGAAAGCTATCTTGAATTGCTTGATTCTTTGACAATTACCTGATTATAACCAGAGAAACCATCCATCATAGACATCAATTTTGATTTGGTCACTCTCTACAACATAGCTTCCATATTGGGTAGACAATAGTTATCCTTTAATGAGCTGATGTTCAAATTCCTAAAGTCCACACAAAGTCTGATGTCACCATTTTTCTTTCTCATAGGAACAAGGTTTGACACCCAAGAAGAATGCCTTATAGGCTTAATAATGCTAGCATCTCTTAACTTCATCAATTCTTCTTGCATCTTAGGTGCCAAAGTGGGATTTATAAGCCTTTGTTTTTGCCAAAAAGGTTTAGCATCTTCTTTCAATGGAATAATATGCTGAAACAAATCTTCTCTATAAACCTTTAGGTCATCATATGACCATGCAAAAAAATTCTTTAATTTTCTCAATAATTCAATCAAAGATTTTCTTACATTGTGAGACATGTCCCTACCAATGTATACCTTCTTAGGTGCCTCATGTGTTCCAAGATTTATCTCCTCTAGATCAGCATGATCATCCTTTTTGATATTCTTTTGAACTCTATCCTGGTTATCAAAGATAGTCTCCAAAACAAAAAGCCCTTTGGGCACCTTGTTAGTTCTAAGCTAAATAACTTCATTGCCAAAGAAAGCCTCTTTTCCTTCTAGTAACTCAACCAAGGCTGAACAATCAAATTCCTGACCATGATACTGATCTTCACAACTCATAAACTTCAAGATATCATTATCATCATCAAAAACTTGCCAATTTTCAATATTGTCTGGTACACTAGGCCTAGCCTAAATTTCAACTTTAGAAATACCAGTAAAGGTAATATCACTGGGATTGATTGCTATATTGGCTAACAAGTCAGCCATCTTATTGTTACTCCTATCCTTCCATTCAATATTGAAGGCATCAAAATGTTCAATCAAATCCCAAACTGCATTCCTATATTGTTTTAACCTTTTGTTCTTGGAAGCATATACTGACCTGACTTGGGACACCACCAACTTAGAATCACCAACAAAATTTAAGCACTTAATACCATGTTTTTGTGCCAACCTTAGTCCTAACAACAATGCCTCATATTCTGCTATATTGTTGGTACAAAAGAAATTCAATGTGAAAGAAAATTTTTAGGTGTTTCCATTAGGATAAATAAGTAAAATACCTACTCTTGCTCCATCATTGCAATTTTCACCATCAAAGTACATTACCCACAAATCACCCTTCATAGAATTAACACTTACCTCAACAGAGATAGGTGACAAAATAGGTTCCTTCTCAAGTATAGGGATCTCTACCCTAAAAGCATTAATATCAATATCCACAAAACATGTAGCTTCATTATCAATACTTCTCTCAATCATGTGGCATACTCTTGGTTCTCACTCAATCTTGACAAACTGATCATCAATCTTGAAAGTGGCATAGGACAGATCACACTATAAACTTCCACCCATGGAAGCACTCCACCTTCTAGATAACAGCATCTCATAATGAGGAGGGATGTCCACCACCAAAACACTCATTGTTAACTCTTTCTCTGGATATGTTGCTAGCCTATATGGCATTGCATTGATAGTCCCAATGACTAGTACCTCCCTCTGATCCATTGCACAACATCTACCTTGAATTGTATCAACTTTAAGGCCCAATTTCTCCATAATCTTAAAAGGCATAATAGTGTTAGAGGCACCACTATCAATCATACAATTTCTTAACTTCATTCCATTCACAAGGACACTTAAAAAGAATGGATCAATGTTTTCAAGGCTAGCATTGATAGAACTATCCAAATATATAGGTGGAATTTGAGATATAATTCCCCAAGCAGCAACACTTTTCAAAGCTTTATCCTAAGATCCATTGCATGCAACATCATTATTATGACCATTATCTACCCATTCCATAGCTCTATCTTTGTGTTCAGGGATCCTCAACAATTTTGACAATGGAACCTTAACTATAATTTGGGACAATACAGATAACATATCAACAAGAGTAGAGGGATGAATCTTAATCTTCACTACCTTAGTATCCTTTTGCTTATCTGATACATTAGGTGTATTGGCCACCCTCATTTTTTCAATCTTAGCCATTGTGTTAACTGGCTTCTCAATCTCACTAGAAAATCTTTCAACTCCAACTCCCTTAGGCTCACAATTCTTACCTTTTACATTCTTGAATTTCACCATGTGATCACCTTTTAATTTTTTCTCATTAGGCTCTCCAGAGTTGGTACTCTTTATAAAAATTCCTATAGCTTTTCCATTTGTATCCCTTGCCACCATGCCTCTAGTTTTCACTTGAGCAATCATTTTTGCAGTAATCCTATCCATCTCTTCTCTAGAAGGTCTTCTCAAATTTACTGGCTTAGAAGAAGAGTTCATGTTACATGTCTTCTTATCAATGTCTTCACCATTAGAAAAAACCTCTTGATGAAAAAGGCCCTGAGTGTGTCTCTTCACATTTACATCTACTTCTCCATCAAAATCAGAATCATATTCATATCCTAGATATGAAGTAGCCATGTTGCATCCAACATCATCTTGATCTTCTTCTTGATCTATCTCCTCATTGCCACAATCTTGATTTCTAGCCATAGAATGTGCAACCACACAATGCTCTACAGAATGAGGGGACTAGCATGCAACACACCAAGGTATCTCCTCCATGACATTTATTGAAGCTTTTTGTAGAGGGTCAGGGACACCTCTGTCATTGTTTCCTCTTGCAACAGGGACAACAGGTTTGCCATCCTTCCATTGGGTGTTGTAGGGGTAGTTCTGCAATCTATTTTGCTTATTGAAATTGTTGTTGAACTGAGGCCTTTCATTGGTAGGAGCACTAATGTTCCTATTTTTAGGTGCCTTCAAATCCTTCAATGCATTGAGCATCTTATCCAATTTATCTTCTTCCTGCCTCCTAGTTCCAACATTCCTATCATTTTTTTTTTTGTATTTTTTGTCCCCAAACAACTTTGGATCATCTCTCTTTCCACCCAATTTTCCTGATATCTTCATATTGTTCTCACTATTGATAACAATCCTAAAAGAATCTCTAAGAGTTCTTAGTTCTTTGTCCCTCAACAAGTATCCCATCTTTCCATCAAATGCATTGAAGTATGTAGTTAGACAAACATTGTCATCTAACCGCATAACTTGGAACAACTTATGCATACCCTTCTAAAATCTCATGTTGAATTCAGCTGCAAACTCATTCTAATTTTTCCTTATGGTATTGAATTCATTTACCATGAAACTAGCATTAGGCCTATCACCATACTACTCTTTAAAACATCTCTCAAAAGAATCTCAAGTATCAATACATTTATCAAGAAGTCTCTTAAACCAATCTTTAGCATCCTCCATTAGAGATTGAACAAACAATTTCATGACTACATCCTCATGCTCTATGTCATAATCATTAAGCATATCAACAAATAGCCTAAGATGATCTTCACAACTAATAGCATTATTACCAGCAAACTTAGGTACCCTATCTCTTATATCACTTGGAAAAGCATTTGGGTAGCCTGGTATCCCATCAAAACTAATTTGCATATAGCCCTCTAGTTGCACAGGTCTTCTTTGAAATCCTAAACTAGTATTCCCACTAGAATTATTATTTTTATCTACATTCCCACCCACTTGCACATTTGACTGTCTATTAGGATCAACAAATGATTTGGTAGATACATTAGGAATTAGATTACTAGTAGTAGCATTGCTAAGTGGAACAGTAGTGTTCATAGATGGCATACCTAGTTCAGTAGTAGAAGGGCCATGAACATTAGCTGATGAAGCCCTCAAGAACTAGATCTTTCTTCTTTTCTCTGCAATAGCAGCATCAACTTCAGCTCTTTCCAACTCTTGAGCTACAGCCTCATCCTCTTTTCTTTTTCTTTCTATCTCTGTCTCCCTATTTGATTTAGGTGGTGGGATCCCTGGTATTGTCACTGGTTTGCTTGCTTGGACACCCACCATCTTCTAATTTCCTTTTTCATTAATAACTATAGTAGGCCTAGTGATCTCATGTCCATTCTTACCCTTAGGCAATGGAGCATAACTTTGCACTTGTTTGATCACAGGGCCCTCTTCATCAAACTCATGGTCTTGCAACAAGCGTTCCTGCTCACTTCTTAGAGCTTCAAGATCACCAAAAACATCATGCTGCAACACCCTAGGAGTAGAAGCAAGCATCTTGTTTCTCTCCTTCATTTCATTAATCTTTCTTAAAAGAGACTACCTCTCCATTAGAGCGTTTACTTTTTTAGCCTCTCTCTCCTCTTGTAACCTTTTGTATATGGCATCCTGATTTGCCAATTTCAACCTAAGTGCATTTAGGTCTGTGGATCTATCATGTTGTCTTCAGAGCTTGATGATACTTCCACATCAGTAGGATGCTGATATGGGAAATGCACTCACCTTGGTTCCATGGGCTACCTTCTGAAATTATCCTCATCAAGATCTAAATCAATCTCAAAACCCATCTGTCTAGCTTTTTCATCCTGACCTACAAGTAATGCACCCTTGTCTTGAAATACAACCTCTGGGGTGTCATAAAACTTATCTTCAGAGCGACCACCATCTGATCTAGAAACTCTATCTTGTGAACCTTCCTCACTTGAGGAAACATGTGGTGCTCTACCTCTGGTATTTCTTTGCTCTCCTATGGGAGCACTAGTAGACTCACCATTTCTTCTGATCGAACTCTTCTTCTCCTGTCTAGGTAATTGTTCCAGAGTGACCTCCGGATTTTTTTTGACAAAGGACTTGGTATTCATCCTCTTGTCCATCTTTAACAATCTATAGCACTGGTTCTAACCTTTTGAGTCACCACCCACCAAAGTGGGAAATCTTTAACTGACACAACATGAAAACAAGAGTGCACTTTGCAAAGCTTTATCTCTAGACTCTCCCCAATAGATTCACCATTTTGTTGGGAGTCAGGTGGGTAAATCAATTTGGTCCTTAAGATTTTGACTTTACAATGTAACCACAACCAGAGATTCTAACAAATATAATTCTTCATTATTGTTCTCCCTAATAGAGTCGCCATTTTGTTGGGAGTTCCCTTTGATCTTCAACTTGTAAATTTATACTTTGATGGATAACTTTAATATAAATTTGACTCTATCACCATTCCAAAGTCTACAAGGAAGAGGGCCAATTAACAAGGATCAACAATGAGATCCTCCTACACTTTGAGCCTTAATGCTCAGGTGGGTGTACCCTTGATTCACTTCTTCAAAGGAATCACAAAATATTATACAACTATACCCCTTACTAACTGATTGAAAGATTTTATCATTTAATTTATGTGTGTGATTAATGATGAACAACCTCCAGAGAATGGACCAGTGCCTTAACCAAGGGAAAAGAGTCACCTAATAACATATATCAACTAAATCCTAACTTAAACACACTTGAATTCAAGATAAGTGCTTTGCCTATTACCCTTCTCACTCACATATTAGGACATCAAATCCTTATCTAGCCATGAACTCACTAAAACTACCTGGAAGACTTTAATCCTAACTTTGTTAGGAACTCAAAGATAATTTAAGAATACTCTTTGTTTACCATATGATAACCCACTTTGTGAAATTAACATATATGAGCTCAAGAAAAAAATAAGAAGACATACACAAACATGATATTGGAATCCAAATATATTCTCATTAAAATTTGCAAGATCAATACATTATCAAACAACAAAATGCATGGAGACAAACCCTAAATCCAAGCTCTCCCTGCTCAGTAAATTAACATCAATAATCAGGGACCAAAAAGAAAGTTTTGGAACCCTCACTAAGTCAAAAATGCTACAATATATACCCCCTAGTCATCTTGGAAACCCAAAATAGGTTGCAACAAGCTACATATGACTAGGGTTAGGGTTTCACCCACTAAACCAATTGGAACAGTCAAGAATTTATTACAGGGGATGAAAACCAATCGGGCATGCCTAAGAAAGATCTACACTTATGATAGATCTCTGAGAAAGTACTGCAAATCATGGAATTCTATGTCAATCAGTCCTTTTAGCCACCTGCAACATGCCTTGAGCAACAAAACCATACTTCTCCTGGTACAAAAACATCATGCTACTAACCACAAAGACCCTCAGATCAGTCGGCAACAACCAGTGCCACCAAACCAATCGAAATCAGCTCCAAAAACCATAAATTTTGGTACTTCCTATCGCTGGAAACCCTCTGCAAATTTGAATTTGAATTTCAACAGTTAGTTTCATAATACTAGCAGCGAATCGGCAGTCAATATTTAAATCTGAGCTATCTTTAAGTCATGACTATCAGATTCCTATATTTCCCGGGCTTTAAGTCTTAACTCAACTGCTACCCTCGGGTTTACTCCTAGTGACTATGTGACAATGTTTTTTCCTATTCATGGAATGAAAACCTTAACCTGCCATCTAACTCGGTGACTTAGCAATCAAAGGGAAACAACTAACCCCGGTCCTTATTTAGCAAACTGGAGACTAAAGGTGTTTTTGCCAGTTCGCAGAATACCTTAAGTCATCGCTAGAATTTTTAGCGATTGCGCAACCTTCCTTCACTGAACCACCAAATGATTTGGAATACTGCCACTTTTCCTTGTGAATGAGCAAAGCCTTTAAAATTTTTTAGACTGTCAAAACCTTATCCAAACCACCAAAAGACTGAGGAAATTCTACTGGGCCCGCATCAAGAAAATTGACGGTTGTCTCATCTTCACATAGCCCTCCAAGATTCTTCCAGATCATAAGACGACTATCGGATGAAGAATCTTACCCTACTCTGACAACCCTCTAACATCGAAAGAGATCAACGGTCGTCTTAGGTTTTCATGTGTCACAAAAAACCCATCAGATTACACGCTGACCGTCAATGCTCTGCAAGTGTCAGAACCCACTGAACCTCAAAAAACCTGGCCTCACTGACAACATGTCTAGTCACACAACGTGGACCAATCAGATAAAGACAAATCAACACACCTGGCATGTGGACCTGCAACACTTTATCCCCTCTGAAAAAGGTAGAATCAATGGTTGTCGCATGATCTTAAACCTCTAACACATCCCATAAGATCATGCGCTCATCGTTGATTTTTTATCAATGTCAGGACCCACTGAAAAACTCAGAAACCAGGTCCCACTGACAACTACCACTATATTAATACATGGACCAATCACAAAATGCCAACTATGCCTACGTGTCACCTTGGACCCACAGTTTGAAGTGTCGTGTCACAAAGAGAATCAATGATCATCGTAAGATCGCAAGCCTCTAACAAAACCCTTGTGAACTTACGACAACCGTCAGATTGAAAAGCTATCAGAGCCGGGCCTAGGAAAATATTAAGCCAGAACATAGGAAATATTAAGGCACTGACTTAGGAAAAATTAAAGCACCGTTGGGCTTGTAGACTTAGGAAAAATTAACCTGGGAGACTTAGGAAAATCGGCAAATATTAAAAGGGGCCTGAAAACCTTTAGTCACAAGATCGCATGACATGAAAAAGGTTCACGTGATCATGCGACAAAGGGTAAACAATTTAGCACATGCATTTTAGAGACTTAAGTGGCTTGAATAAAGTGACACAAAATTAGAACAAGACCAGGGCATTACAAAGGGATTTTATGCAACGGCTAGTTTTTCAAAAATTTGAACTAAGGGTTAATGCCAGAGACCTAAAAACAATTGCAGAGACCAGAAGAAAAGGGCTAGAGCCATGAAATTTTTTCAAGGTGTTAACAGGATCATCCTCACATATATCTCTTCCTAATTTCTTGTGAGCATAACCAGGACTTGATAGGGTTGGAGGGGCATTACATGTTGATCTTCTTATCTATTAAGAATTTTGTAAATGCATGTTTCCCTTCATCTGATAGAGATTGTGCTACATGAATTAAATGTGGTTCTTTTGTCGTGCCCAAGTTGATAGATTGAGTTGGTTCTAAAATTTTAAAGCTTAATAATATATCATACAAATGATTCACCCCCCTCTCATTTGTATTGTGGACTGTTATTTCTAACAATTGGTATCAGAGCTTGTGGTCCTTAGAGAGAAAGGTTAACAAGTTGAGGTGATCTTGGAGATAGCACTCTATAGGAAGGATGGTCCCAAATTTGATCCTGAGAACTTTGACAGTTGGAAGAAAAAGATGTGAACACACTTGTTGTGTTTGGGCATAGAATACTAAATGATTTCAAAGAAGAAGGCAACCCTAAAGACTGAGAATGATTTGGCATCTGCTACTGATGATAATAAGAAGTTATTCTCATATAACATGGTCATAAGGGAAGCACTGATCAACGCACTATCTGAAGGTGAGTTCACTAAAGTTAAAGACTTAGATTCGAAACATGAAATTTGGAATAGATTAGAATCATTATATGAAGGAGACACATATACCAAGCAAGAGAAGTTACAAAACTGGAAAACAAAGATGGAAAAGGTGCAAATGAATGAGGATGAAAACATTAGGGCCTATGTTCAAAGGGTCACAGAAGCAGTAGTTGGAATCAAAAATTATGGAGGCACTTATGATGAAGAAGTGATTGCAAAGATCCTGAAATCGCTAACACCTACTTAGAAGTTCAAGTCTATGTCTATTCAAGAAACTGTACCTCTAACTTTGAACTTTAGTAGAGAAATTTTGATTGCAAAACTAACTACTTTTGAAGCTATGAAATTAGGAGAAGCTGCACCTAAAGTTGAATTTGCATTTAAGGCATCCATACACAAGAAATTATCTACACTTCTAAGCACCAGCAAAGAAGATCTAAAAGAAGAGCTCAGAGAATATGCTAAGGAATGGGAATGAATAATGGCAGAGGAAAGAAATATGGATGAGCTTGTTGCACTGATTTCTAGAAGAGAAAAGAGAGGTAAGGGAAAATTTGAACGTAAGATACCCTTGAAATGTTTTTCATGCAATAAGATAGGTCATTTTGCATCTAGATGTCCTACAAGAGTTTCTAAGTACAAACCTAATTATGAAAATATTAAAAGGGACAGAGAATTTTATTTTGCTAGTGAAGGAATCTCTGATGATGATGATTTAGACTATGAAGAGATTGGTTATGTTTCTATTAGAGATGAACCAATACATGAAGAAAAATCTTTAGTATCTCATGTTGACAAGAAAATTGAATGGATAATTGATAGTGTTGTTCTCATCATATGACTGGTGATAAGAACAAGTTTGTTAAATTAGTAAATTATGATGGAGGTGTTGTGAGGTTTGGGGAGAATCTCCCTAAATCTATCATAGGAGTAGGATCCATTACTCTGGATGAAAGGACTAATGTAGACAATGTACTACTTGTTGAAAGACTGAAACATAACTTGTTGAGTGTTGGACAGTTAATGGATAAATATTTTTAGTTAAGTTTTGTTAATGGTATATGTTTTATCAGAAGCAAGGAAGGAAAAATGATTGGTACCGGTTCAAAATCTAGAGGTAATGTATTTGAACTAAACACATCTAGAGCCTCTTGTTTTTCTGCAAAGGTAGATGATAGTTGGTCATGGCATAGGAGATTTTGTCATGTTAATTTTGATAACATTATCAAGGAAAGTATGGCTAATGCTGTAAGAGATCTGCCAAAGATTGTAAAGCCATCTAATACTGTATACAGAGAATGTGTTATGGGAAAATAGACCAGAAGCAGTCACAAAAGAAAAGCATACACATCAAAGGGAAAGTTGGATCTGGTACATACAGATCTATGTGGACCTACAAGAGAAAAGTCCTACTATGGTGAAAGGTATTTTATACTTTTTGTTGATTACTTTTCTAGAATGATGTGGGTTACTTATTTGAAAGAGAAATCAGAAGCATTTGATAAATTCAAGTTGTTCAAAGAAAAGTAGAGAATGAATTAGGTTTAAAGATTAAGTGTTTAAGGTCAGACAGAGGTGGAGATTTTACTTCAGACTTATTCAATTCATACTATGAAGAGCATGGGATAAAGAGAAAAACATCTACTCCTAGGACTCCACAAAAAAATGGGATAGCAAAGTGAAGAAACATAACTATACTTGATGCTGCTAGGACAATACTAATTGAAGGAAATGTATCTCATGTACATTGGAGAGAAGCTATTGGAATAGTAGTGTATACATTGAACAAAATTCAAATCAGAGAAGGTACAAGTAAGACTCCCTATGAGCTATGGTTTGATCATACTCCTACTATAAAAAATTTTAGAATATTTGGTAGCAAGTGTTATATCAAGAGAGATGATGAGATTGGGAAGTTTGATGCTAGATGTGATGAAAGAATCTTCCTTGGTTACTCTATTAAAAGAAAGGCTTACAAGTGTTTCAATCTGAGATTGAGGAAGATGATTGAAAGTAACAATGTAAGAATAGATGAGAAGTTTCAGATACAAGAAAGAATGTATGACAGTAATCAGATTGAAGAGATAAAATAAACTACTACTGTTGAAGAAGAAGAAGAAGTTGTTGAGGAAGAAAGTGAAAAAGAGGCTTGTGATCCTAGCACAAGTAAGGCTACTGAGACTCCTAAAACTCTAAGGTATGTAAAGAATAACCATCCTGAAAATCAAATTATTGGCAATACCAGTCAAGGAGTGTTAACTAGATCAAAGGTTAGAGAAGAAATTTGTTTGATTTCTCAAGTTGAACCTAAAACTTCAAATGAAGCATTTAAAGATGAATCTTGGATAAATTCTATGAAAGAAGAGTTAGATTAGATAAAGTAGAATAATACTTGGGAACTGGTTCCTAAACCTAAAAACAAAAATGTAATAGGAATAAAATGGGTTTTTAGAAACAAAATGGATGAAGAAGGAACTATTGTACAAAACAAGGCAAGACTAGTGTGTAAGGGATACTCACAACAAGAAGGCATAGACTTTGAAGAAACATTTTCTCCTATTGCTAGAATAGAGGCAGTAAGATTGTTCCTATCTTATGTTGCACATACAAACTTCAAAGTGTATTAGATGGATGTAAAATTTGCATTTCTGAATGTAGATCTTGAAGAAGAAGTCTATATAGAACAACCAGATGGATTTCCTCTATGCGAAGATAAAGACATGGTGTGGAAATTTAAGAAATATTTATATGGCCTGAAGCAAGCTCCTAGGGCTTGGTATGCAAGGTTAGAAAAATATATACTTGGACTTGGATTCAGAAAAGGTAATACAGACAATAATTTATATTTAAGAACTAGTGAAGATGGAATCCTGATAATAGAAGTATTTGTGGATGACATTATATTTGGAGGTAATGATGATCTATGTAAGAAATTTGCTAAAGAAATAGAAAGTGAATTTGAGATGTCCATGATAGGTGAAATGAAATTCTTTCTTGGACTGTAAATAACTCAGAATGAGAATGGTATTTTCATTTCTTAGACCAAGTATCTCAAAGAATTGCCCAAGAAATTTGGAATGGAAGATTGTAAACTAGAAGGAACACCTATGGTAACTGGTAACAAGCTAACAATTGATGATGAATCAAAGTATGTTTTTCCAACTTTGTATAGATCAATGGTTGGAGGATTACAATATCTAAGTCACTCTAGACTAGATATTGCTAATGCTGTTGGAATTGTGGCAAGATATCAGGTAGAACCCAAAGAAACTCATCTAGCTACTGTGAAAAGGATACTGAGGTATCTAAGAGGAACCATAGACTATGGCTTATGGTATGACAAAAATGTTGAACTTCATGCTTATACTGATGTTGATTAGGTAGGTAATATTGATGATAGAAAAAGTACTAGTGGTGGTGTTAGGAATGGGAACACTGAGAGGGGGAGGGGGGTGAATCAGTGTTCACTGTATTAAATATTTTGCTTAGCTCTTTAATCTTAGCTTGAATGCTTAAGTACTGAAATGAAAATTAACATAAAAAAGATAGAAGAACACAAAACATAACACCAATATGGTTACGGGGAAACCCAAATAGGTAAAAACCCCGGTGGGAATTGACACCCACTAATATTTTGTACTAGTGTTTTATGATCATTGTTAGAAGATCCTTAACCCTGTTAGGAGTTTCTTTACAATGTATTTAGTACAGTGACCTTGTCAAGGGTCAAACTCTATTAGGAGTCTTTAATAATAACCATGTTAGGGGTGTGGACACACTATCCTAGAGCTCACTTCTCAAGTAGTGAAGACTACAACCTTCTGATCTCAGATACACACTATATCTGTTGGATGAACTATCACTATGACACTGCTTGTCTGATCAGTTCCTTTGATGCACTGATGCTTTGACCTCTTAGAAAACTCTAATATATCTCAAAAACTCTTTTCATACTTCTGCTCTTCTTGTTTCAACTCTATAACAACTCTCATACTTAATTACAATGATGCATCTAATATTTATATGCACATACAAAACAATTAACTAGGCCAACCCTTTAACCGATTACATACAACACTTCCAATTGAATTGGATCAAGCATGTTTAAAAATAATAATAGTTATATGTCTACAACCTAATTACAATGGGTGCATAGCCTTTACAACATAGTAATATAACTGCTAACCAAAATGCCAATTGTTGGTTGCTTGCTCTATTCTTCTCTGGCATTCACTATCTGTGCAACTTAAACTCTCTGTATCTTCCTCATACTAAATCTTTTGATCATGCACTCTTAAAATTAGCATGAATATGGTGTTACCAACTTAACTTCTAGGGCACATACCATAATTTTGTCGTATGCACATGCGTTGACACTCTGACCTTCAGGTACTCTATATACTATCTAGTCTTCAACACTTAGCCAATTTCTGATCTTCTTATCATGAGTGCTGACTCCAAAACATCATATGACTTTGTTTCCATAATGAAAACACTATATTAAGTCATATATGCTATTATAGTCAAATTTCCAACAATCTCCCCCTTTGTCATTGATGGCAACAAAGGAATATGGAAAAGTGACTAACTGTCCCTTAATACAAAAAACACTTAATCATACTCTATTTTATATCTCCCTTATATCTTCTTACTATACATTTTCTTTACATAGCTATAGCTCCATATTCTATACATACTCCCCCTTTAACATTAATGACAAAGGTGTTACAAAACTAAATCTATACAAGTACTTACACTAAAAGTACATCCGAGTATGCAATCTATAAATTTTGGATCTCTTTCTTCCAAAATGCAATCAATGCATTGATTGTTTGGAGATGGACGCATAAGGCATATTGTAGTTTCTCCATCTTCTCCAAGTCTGAACTAGGAACTTGATCATATGTCACCATGGTGGCATTGATCTCCTTGATATTCTGATTCAACACATTTAGGGAGGGCACAAGAGCATTTCTAAGTTGAGTCTGCCTAGCCCTTATCTTTGACATCTCCTTTTCTGCCTTCTCAATTTTGTCAAGTTGTCCCTGATATACATTGTTACACACATTTATATCAGTAGAGGGATCTTCTACTAATTTCCTCACTTGTTCTATCATGACCTCTTCTTCTTGAATCTTCTTATAGTGATTGACTATCAACTTATCTTGATTCATATAGTCAACAATAATTTTTCTTCCTTTTTCTGCAAACTCTTTCAAAGTTGTTTGTCCAAATTTGAGTGAACTAAGGTCTAGTGAGAAGTTACTGACCAAATCATTTAGTCTTTTATGCATATACTTCTCCTTTGCAACTAATGATGTTGATTCTTCCAATTTAGAAACATTACTCTTCAACTGTGAAAGAATTGCACTTACATCATCAACAAAGTGTACCTTGGACACTTTCTTATCTATTGGTAAAAAGTTGCTCAAGATATTTTCTGATCCTACAAAGAGGTTATTCCTCATTACCTATTTCTCCTTGGCCTTCTCCATAGCTAAGACAATAATCTTGATCAGGTCTTCTTCTCCCCATGAATCCAAACTAGTTGAGTCAGGTGTCAATCTTGACAAAAATGATACAGAAGGAGTCATAGGAGTGCTATCCACTACTTCTTGCTTTAATTTTATTAACATTTCAACTAATGGTTCATTTGTTGGTTCATCTCCTTTTTTTGTTTGTGTTTCTTTTCCTTCTTTTTCTATCTAAGGTGAGTTACCACCGCATAGTGTTTCAGCCTCTTGTGTGCTTACAAAGGCTTCTTTGAACTTGTCCAAGTCCTTATCTATGGCCGCCATTGCAATCTCAACATTGTCAATAATGATGGTGCTATCCTTTAGTGGCTCTATCATGGGTGCAAACTTATCTGCCTCTATATGTGTTTCAACTATAGGCGCCGAGTCTTGATGACCTGTCATAGGTACATTAGTGGGCTCTACCACCTTGACTTCCTTTGTGGGCACTTGAGCTATAGGTGCAGTGGGTGGGTACATGTGCCTGTTCATGAAAACCTTCTCAAATGCTTTCTCTATTTCCTTAGCTACCAATTCATAGTTCTTGTCCATTATATGCAAAGTTATTAACTTGGTTCTAAGATGTGGCTTTACAAGATCTAATAATAAAGACTTTTCTTCTAGAGAGCATATTGGGAGGGTTTCATCTAAAGTCTTTTCTCTTATCCTTAGATCCTCTTCAATAGCTTGTCTTTTTAGGAATTCTAAGATGTTCCACACATTATCTGGAATCATAGTCTTCAGTTCTAGGACTGTCTTTTTTTTGAACTTCAACATATGTTTGACAATCACTCCATGAATTTATGATTTGTCAATTTCACTATACTTCTCATAGAACTTACCTACTTGATCTATCCTACCTTCATCAATAGTCCTTGTACTCAACATACTAAGACTGGGTTTGAAACTTACTTCTGGAGGTGCTTGAGTATTCTTCTTGCTTCTTGTTTCTTGCGAGGATGGATGACTAGTGCTGATCTCTTTCTTCCTCTTAGACATTGCCTTATACTCAGGAGGAGCAGTAAGGTCAATTGCTACTATGGGCGAAGGAGGGGTAACATCATTTTTACCCTTCTAATCATATAATTTCTCTATTTTCACCTTCTTCATCTTTGGATCATCAGATTTTGTCTTTTCTATAGCTGTGCTCTCTATTTAAAAAGCAATCTTCTCTTGCCTTGATTTGTCTAGGTCTTCTTGAGATACTCCATAAATTTTCAAAATCTCTGAAGTAACCTTGGAAACTTTTCTTTTTGTTGTTGCATTGTTCAATACAACATCTACTTCTCTTGTTTTCTCTTCATAGGCTCCCCATCTAGGTTCATTGAGGTCCTTAGGTGCTGACAACAGAACTTGGGCATAAGCCTCTAGAATAGGCTGTTCAACTTCATATCCTAGTGGATGAATCCACTTTGTTCTTGGTTCAACAACCTCCATGCATGTTGTATTAGTCTCAACCATGAAACAAATACTATCCTTGTATTTTTCAACTATTCTTTTAGGTATCCTATAACTCATCTACATTTTCACTCTGAATATTTTCAACTCCAATTCTTAATCCTTAAGGGTACTTTCTATGGTTTCCTTAAGGATATCTATGGCATAGTGGGAATAGATTTGTCTAGATACAAATCAGACACCTTTCCAAGAATATGGAAGTACATATAGATTATTAAAGACCCAAACATGAATATCTTGGTCTTGTCATGCTTGATGGCTCTTATGTTGTCTATTAGTTGTGCACGCAAGATCTCACATAGATTAAACTCTCCATTCTCTCTTACCAACCTTATTGCTACTAGAATGGTGGCCACTAACACACTGTTTACTCTGCTGGTGTGCTGGAACCTATATCTCGATATCATGGACATCAATTTGATGTCTTTCTCCTCTATAGGCTCTATTTTCATTCGACACCTATCACTTCTTGATTTGCAAGCTTCTTCTACAAGTTTTTTGACATCCTTGCCCTCTGGAAGAATAGTGCCAGTCCTTGAGAGTCCTATCATCTCATGAATTAGATCTCCTGTTATCCTAATCGGTACTTCATCTATCCAAAATAGGTCATCATGGATCTTGTTGAGTAGAATTTTGATCCATCCTGACTCATAGAACTCATATGCCATAGCATATTCCACTATAGGATGATTATCCAACTGTGCATACTTATCCATGAAGGTTTTATTAGGTTTCATCATTGTTTCCATGTGCACTCTTATTCTATCCAAACCTACTGGTTCCTTCTTGCAATATATGTATGCCCTAATATCTTCCACATGCATAACACCCATGGGAGTGCGAGAGAATGCACCTTCTAGGTCATCTAGTGTGGACTTGAATGGATGCCTCTTAAACATATCTCTTCTTCTTTGCCACATCAAATACAATGGGAGTAGCCATTACTTACTTGAATATCTCTTTCCAAATGATCTTAAAGACTTCTGAATTGGCTTGATAGGTTAGGGCTTCCATAACCAATCAAATGCACTGCTAATTATTGGTGAATCAATAAGAAATCCTTCACAATCAAATGCTAGGGCTCCTCTACTCTCCAATCGCCCTGAATTTGAATGCAATGAGAGATCTAAAAGCTTTTGTGTACTTTAAAGTAAAAATTTCTCCATTAATACTTGTCGCGTAAACTAGGCTGTTACTAAAAATTTCCAACTTTCATTCTGTAATTAATCTGGTTGTGCACTCTTGCACATAGGTTAAACTAATCTCCAAGATGTCAAATCCAAAGGCACATACTCTAAGGGTGAGTATACCAATCATGCAGGGGTTTAGAGCTAAATTAGCTCCCCTTATGACCCTGAGGGCCAGTCATCCAGATGTAGAGGGTGCGTCCACTGTGGATGCATCCAATACATGCTCATCAACCTTATCCTTCTTCTCCTCTGACCAAATAATGCTCTCATCTTCTGAAGATTTCATAAACTTGACTTCTTGTTTGGTATCCAGTATTGATTCTTCTAGTTTTTTAGGACTTTCCTGACTTTGCATCCTTGATCTACAAAAATTTGAGATGTGTCCAACCTTTTTACAAGAGTGAAAAATTACTGGAGGCCTTATATTCCTTGACGCATTGACATGGGTTACCATTTTACACTGTCTAGATGAGTGACCATTATAGTTCTTACATTTGACTGATTCTAATTTCTTTGATTATGTCGAGTCTTGTTTTTCTAACTTGTCTTACAATTCATAGCTCTATGACCAAATTTATTTCATGAATAACAATAACCATTGAAAGGTCTTACCTTTTTATAGTTCCTTTCTATATGTCCATGCTTGTTGCATGCATAAAAAGTTTGATCTACTAGCTTGCACTCATTCTTGGATGGTTCAACATGATCTTTAGTTTGACTTCCAGTCTCCTTAGCATCTATGGTGTCTTTTGGTGCTTTCATTCTTTCTCACATGTTGTCAATTTGATTTTGTGCTTCATTGAATCCAATGCTGCTAGTATCTCCTTTAAGCTTCTGAGCATAGAACTAAGATTCAATCAGATCCTTTCTTGTGTGCAATTTATCAATGTGATTCTTAGCCTCTTTAATTCAGATTCCAAGCTTTCTTTGTTGTTTCTTAGCTCCAATAGTTCCATTTTTTCTTGCCTCAATTCTTCATTCAGTTGAAGGTTCTCTTTGATCTGTTCATCATAGACTTCTTGATTGTTAGTCAACTTATTATCCAATTCTTCAATCTATTCTTTCAGGGATGAATTCTCTTCATTGATATTTTTTATCATTATCCCTAAATCACTGGTAGAGCATTCTTTCAAATCTTTTCTTAGCCTTTTGATGACTATTTGAGCATGACTGACTTTTTCTTTTAGTTCCTCAGTTTCTTTTTCAGATCTGTCTAGGTCTTTAAGAGTAACTTCAAGATTTCTTTTCAAATGTTTAATTTCTGTATTTTCCATGATCTCCTCAAGTGGTTAAACTTCTTTGATAAGGACTAAAACTCTAATACCAATTGTTAGGAATGGGAACACTGAGAGAGGGGGGGGGTGAATCAGTGTTCACTATATTAAATCTTTTGCTTAACTCTTTAATCTTAACTTGAATGCTTAAGTACTAAAATGAACATTAAAATAAACAAGATAGAAGAAGACAACACATAACACCAATATGGTTACGGGGAAACCCAAATAGGTAAAAACCCCGGTGGGAATTGAAACCCACTAATATTCTGTACTACTATTTTATGATCCTTGTTAGAAGATCCTTAACCCTGTTAGAAGTTTCTTTATAATGTATTTAGTACAGTGACCTTGTCAAGGGTCGGACCCTATTAGAATTCTTTTACAATAACCCTGTTAGGGGTGTGGAAACACTATCCTAGAGCTCACTACTCAAGTAGTGAAGGCTACAACCTTCTGATCTTAGATACACATTATATCTGTTGGATGAACTATCACTATGACACTACTTGTCTGATCAGTTCCTTTGATGCATTGATTCTTTGACCTCTTACAAAGCTCTAATATATCTCAACAACTCTTTTCATACTTCTGATCTTCTTGTTTTAACTCTATAACAACTCTCATACTTAATTACAATGGTGCATCTAATATTTATATGTGCATATAAAACAATTAACTAAGTCAACCCTTTAACTGGTTACATACAATGCTTCCAATTGAATTGGCTCAAGTGTGTTTACAAAAAAACATAATTATATATCTACAACCTAATTACAATGGGTGCATAGCCTTTACAACATAATAATATAACTACTAACCAGAATACCAACAGTCAGTTGCTTGCTCTGTTCTTTTTTGGCATTCACTGTTTGTGCAACTTAAACTCTTTGTATCTTCCTCATACTGAATCTTCTGATCGTGTGCTCTTAAAATTAGCATGAATATTATGTTACCAACTTAACTTCTTGGGTACATACCATAATTATATCATATGCACGTGTGTTGATGCTCTAACCTTCAGGTACTCTGTATACTATCTAGTCTTCAACACTTAGCCAATTTCTGGTCTTCTTATCATGAGTGCTGACTCCAAAACATCATATGACTTTGTTTCCATAATGAAAACACTATATTAAGTCATATACACTAGTATAGTCAAATTTCCAATAGGTGGTGCATTTTTCCTTTGGAAAAAGTTGGTTTCTTGGCTAAGTAAGAAACAAGATTGTATAACACAATCTACTACTGAATCAGAGTATGTTGCTACTGCTATAAACTGCACTCAGATTGTTTGGATGAAAAAAATGCTAACAGACATTGGAATAAATTTTTATGAGCCCATGGTTATCCATTGTGATAACACTAGTACAATAAATATGTCAAAGAATCTGGTGATGCACTCCAAAACTAAACACATTTCTATCAAGTATCACTTCTTGAGAGACAAGGTGGCAGAAAAGGAAATCAAACTAGAATATATCAGTACAAAAGAGAAAATTGCATAAATCTTCAAAAAGCTACTACCAAAAGATACCTTTGAATATCTCAGAGGTATGTTGGGGGTTCAGGCCCCTCCTAGTGAAAACTAAATGATGCAGAGATGCATCAATCCAGAAGTATTCAGAGCCTTATCATTATCTGGACTGGATGTAGGGATCTACTCCTTAGGGGGAGTGACTGTGGAATAAATTTTATCCATGAAGGAAGCCAAAGCTTCATGGCACCCTTTGCCATTGTTGTCAAAGGGGGAGTTTTTCTATGAGAAAATCCCTACTATTTAGGGAGACTGTATAAAGAATTCTTGTAAGAGCACTATATGGTTTAAGAACACTTTTGGATTGATTAAACCTTGGGATGGATTTTCCCATATGTTGACATCAATGCCAAAGGGGGAGATTGTTCGATATTTCAAATTTATGGAGAGGTGATTAAGATATTTAATATGTTTAATCACCATGTTACTAAATGGACATTCATATTGTTGTCATTTTTGTTTTGTCACTGATGTCAACATATGTTTCTAAGAGAAGACCAGGCTGGTTATCACAGTGTACGAACACTGTATGGATGTTTCAGATGCTACGAAGTTGGATAAGAGTTCAAGTGGATGTTGTGATCTTATATTTGAGATTGCATCTTTAGATGTTTCATATTGATATATATATATATATATATATATATATATATATATATATATATATATATATATATATATATATATGGTTTAATGAAGACAGGTCACTGGACTATGATAGTGAGAATTGACAGAGTTAGTCTTTGGGTTTTTGGTATATCTTTCAAAAGACTTGGATTCAAGGTATGCAAGCTTGAAGGATGCAAGATAGGGTAGTGAATAATTTTCATTGGTTAGTGCAAGGTACGGAGTGATTGGTGACCTCATCTGTGGCATGTGTTCTGGAGATGGTTTATTTAGAAGCTGACTCAGGAAAGGAAGCATGTGTTTTGTTTGGTGAGCATGAATTAAGGATGTCGGTCCTTCATTGTTGTATTTTAATAATTGTATACTTGTTCTAGGTACCGTGTGTATCTTAGCAAGAGTTTATGTAATCATTTTTAAATTAGGAAAGTCTCATGGGTTGACTTGATCATGGTAAAATGTAATAAGGTATATATGTAGAATATTTTCTTTGGAAAAGACATGGATGGAATATATGTGATATAGAGAGGTTTTTGAAAGCTGTGAGATTTTGTGTGTTGCATGTAGAGAAGAGGTTTATTGGTGGACTTCATTAGAACTAATCAAGAAAAGATAGTTGCTGGCAAATAGTTCAAAAGATTGTGTATTTCTTCATATACACTTGTGTTGCGAACAATGAGTTTTGAAGGTGGATATAAAATTCTTTAGGTAGTGATCCTTGTGCAGTGATCCCTCCCTTTTGTTCGTGACTCCTAACAAGGTTTGTCCTCTAAGAAGGACTATGTACTGTAATGTTTCAATAAGCTCCTAACAGGGCTATATCTTCTAGCAAGGATAACTATACTCTCAATACATCATTTGTGGGTGCTAATTCCCACCGGAGTTTTTACCTTTAACAGGGTTTCCCTGAGACCAAAATATTATGTTATTGTGTTGGCATTCATTATATTCATTGGATTTGATATTTTGGTTCTTAAAGTTTAAAGCTTAATAATCCGTCATACAATTAATTCACCCCCCTCTCAGTTGTATGGTGGGCTGTTATTCCTAACATCGATCCATATGATTTTGTAGGAATCTTTGGCATTTTAGAGTCACATTTTTGGATTGTCTATGATTGAGATTCATCTTTGTACAGCCATGATAGTATAGCCTCTTCCTAATCTAATTCTTGTTTGGATACTTGTTTTGTGAAAAAACCCCCATCAAATATGACCTTGGATTCCTTAGATGTCACTTTCACCTTTTCTGAAGGTTGTCCAAAGGATTTAGGTGAAAGTGAGAGAGATGTGAGAGAAAGGAATGGTTCCATTATGTATTCTCCCATGTCAGTGTCTTTGATCTTGACTCCTTTTGATAGATCTTCCATTTTAGATGTAGAAGCTATGTCTATTTGTTTAGTAGGAGAATTTCTTTTGTGTGGAATAAGTTTATCTGCACTTTCCTTCAAAGTGTTGCAAGATGCTGATGTGTCTCCTGGTATAGTAACCTCTACTCCATCATAGGGAAATTTTAGACATTGATGGTATGTTGATGGAATAGCTTGCATCTCGTGTATCCAGGGTCTTCCTAGAAGAATGTTATAGGCCAAGCGAAGATCTAGTACTTGGCAGGTGATATCTCTGATGGTAGGTGATATCTCTGATGAATCCTTTGGAACTTCTTTCTTGTTCATCATATGCTTTTATGGTTATCTTCTTTTTAGGATCAATAGAATCTTTTGAAAATCCTAGTTGTGTAACCAATTTGTAAGAACATATATTTAGACCAACACCTCTATCTATCAACACACATTTGACACAACAGTTTTGGATTAAAACTTCAATATGCAAGGGCTAGTTATGTGGGTGAATCGGTGAATTGTCATCCTCTTCTAAAAAGGATATGAACTGAGGGGATGTCAAGTAACTCACCATTATTTGGAATTTGTCAAGATCAAGATCTTCATGAACATTAGAGCTAGCTAGAGCTTTGTGCAGAATTGCACGATGAATAGGAGAGATGCGAAGTAACTGGAAAATAGATATTTTGGCATTAGTATGTTGTAGTTTCTATATGATATAGTATGATACCTCTTTGGAATCTTTAGAATTGGAAGATTTAGAAGTATTCCTTTGTTTAGATGCTGATGCTAGATTAAATGGGACTTTTAGGGCATTTGAGGAACCCGATTTTTGTCCTTGGAGAGTTGCCTGAGCTTGAGATCGAGTAACTACATTGGTTGTCTTATTATCTTTGTCTTTTTTAACAATAGTGATGACATTACAGTGTTTAGATAAGCATGGCTCTACCATATTGATGACATCATTATTACCAAAGTAAGTGTAATTTGATTGGCACCCATATTAGGTTTAGAAGATGAATCTCCTTGATTATACTTGGAAAAAGGTTCCGTGAATGCCACATAATCAGTATTGGATTTATGGTTATCAATCAAAATTTCTCCAGAATCAATTTTGTCTTGAATGAGATGTTTTAGACACATGCAATTATTGGTTTTATGACTCTTGTTTCAATGGAAATCATAGAAATCAGTCTCTTTCCACTATTTAGGTTTGACTTTGGGGCCATATGGTTTGATCTCAGGAAACGTGATGATATGTTTTGCTAATAGAGTTTTCATGGCAGATTCCAAGGACTCACCCAAAGGAGTGAACTCACGCTTTGGTTTTGTAACCCAAGGTTTATAGTTTCTTGAATTTTTAGCAGGTTCATTGGCTTTCATCTCAGAAGATTTTATGGCTTGGGTGCCAATGGTGAGATTAAATACAATTGCTTTAGATGGAGCACTGACATGATCAACAACACCATCTATGACAATGTTTTTATTCTTATTCTAGATTTTGCCTTTATCTTTGTCGGAGTTAGATCCTGAATCGTATTTGTTTTCTTTATGAAGTGATATGTCTCCCTTTTGAACAAGAACATTTTCAATCTTTATGAAATTCTCTACCATTTTATCAAAGGATGTATGCTTTTGTATTTGCAGATGATAATTGATTTCTGAAATCAGATTATTGATAAATATTTCTAGTTTTTCATTTTCTAGGATTGGTTGGGCATAGAGAGAAAAATTCTTCCTCTAGCATTTGAGGAAGGTCAAGAAGGGTTCTTTTGAGTTTTGTTTTAGATTATAGATATCGATCATGGTGACTGGATGTTGGATATTGTAGGAGTATTGTTGATAAAACAATTTGATTAACTCCTCAAAACTCTTTATTATGGGGGGTATCTTAGAGAACCAATTGATGGCTACTCTTCCCAATGATTAGGGGAAGAGACAAATTAAGAATGTAGTTTCATGCATGAATTCCATGGATAAGGTGCAAAACTCTCTAACATGATCTTGAGGATCCGAGTTTCCATCATATTTGTCATATTTTGGGATTTCTACCCCTTTAGGGAATGGTGGCATATACAAGTTACGATCAAATGGAAAAGGACATAGAGTGTCCATGGATAATTCTTTGGGTTATTTCTCTTTTTCCAGCAGGTTTAGCTTAATTTGCATTGCATACATTTGTTTCACCATAGCAGTGATATGTGTTTCTTCCTTGTGTGTGACGATATTGTTAATATTGAAGCTTGGAGGAAGTTTGGGACCTTGCTGGGCCAATTCTAGGAAATATGCCTCTTTATCTTCATGCAAGAAGTGTTTCATCATTTTCTTGAAGACATCATCATTTTGATAGTGGGCAATTTCAGAGGGTGTGGGTTCTTGATCCCCACCATGTTTATATTAGTGACCTTGGGAGCCTTGGTTTTCTCCTCCTTTAGACATAGTGGTTCTTTGATTTTGGTTTTGATCATGTATTGATACTAGAGGGGTTATATGATATTGTTTCAAGCATAAATTGCCAAGGGAATCTTCTTTGAAAAGATTAGTATCGTAGGGTTGATGAAACGTCTTAGCTAGAATAGAAGATGATGGTGAGATCTTTGGTTCTTCTCTCTACTTTCTATGTGAGGAAGCTCTAGTTTCCACCATTAACCTTGGGTAAATCAAAAGAGAAAGATAAGACAATTGATAGATGATCTGATTTAGGAAAAATTGAATGACACAACCTTGTCAAGATTGGATTGATTTGTTGCTAAAAATATTGATTGGACGTAAGTGCAGAATATTGTGCCCTAGGTGTATGGGTAGATATCCAAGAGATGACAGACACAAGATCACAACACTTAGCCATTTTGAAGACAAATTTTGAGGTTACTTTGACAAGGTTTTGACACAAGATGAGACAAAATTCAGATTGATAAATCGGAAGGAAAAATTAAGCTAAAAAGACCACTTGGGAAAATGAGTTGGATGTTCTATTTCTCTTCTTTGTTCCTGACATGGGGGATTTCTGACAGAATATGAATGATGACTGCAAATGGTTAAATTTCTGACAAAAAAGGGATTTTCTAAAAATTTTGGGTCAACTTTCATATGACTTTATCCAGGCTCATACCACACAGAATAGGGGATAACAAAACAATTGCAGAGGTTCGTATGACAAATAACTCCAAGATATCCTTTTGCTTAAGGTTTTTGACAAGACTCGTACGATAGAGTACTGGTTCCCATACAAGTTTCTGGGGGTTCTAATACAACAATTAAAATTCTCAGCAAGACTTGTACAATAATTGAAATTCCAGGATGACAATTTATACCAGAAAATGATTTTCTTTCAAATTTTGCAAGTTTTTCAGCTATTGGATGTTTTCGGTATCAAGTTGTTTGCAAATTTCTCTATCCAAGTTTTTGAAGATCTGTGTAATGGATTGTCTTAGGTTGTTTAACATAGAAGTAGGCTCACAATCATAGAAAATAGAGGGAACTGACTCAATGAATGAATCACAACTATTTTACCCTAGCTAGGAGAAGAAATGTATTACTTTCTCATTGACTAAGGAACACACTCATGGAATCCTTAGAATATGCAGGTCCAAAAAAATGCAATGGATGTTGAAGACCATATTAGGTGAGTTCAAGCATCGAAGAGGGCTCGATATGATGAGTTTCTTGATGTGATTACTATTCACCTCGCACAAGCACTACAAATCCTTTGGGGGTAGATCGGTGTCAAAACTAGCTTAGTCTTTTAATCAAGGCATCTGTTCACAACTATCTGCCATAGTCCTACAAGCATGATTCAGGTTGTTAAACCTATGATCACTCTGACAAGTGTAGTCTCGCAAGCAGTACGCTCTCCCACCTCAACAATAGTATCCTCCCCTACAATCATCACCTCAAACTCCATTCTAATCCTCTTATCTTGCTGGAAAATATCTGTATCCAACTCCATAAAATCCTCCACCAAAAAATCATCCATACTCACTAGCACCATCAGATCCATTTTCCATTGGAGTACCCACTCCAACGCTAATCAACGTCGAGTGGGAAGAAATGAAGAATGTTCTTAAGGAGCTCAAGGCCATAATAGATAGCAAGGCCTTCAAATTTGATGAGGTCTGTCCCTATCCTTTTGATAGATCAATCACAGCAATCCCCTTTCCCAAGAACTTTGAGACACCAAAATTTGACCAATATCATGGAAAGGGAGATCTTGTCAGCCATATAAATAAGTTCTATATGGCATGCCAAGAAGTGGCCTACAGTGACAACTACCTTATGCACCTATTCTCCAAAAGCTTGGGAGGAACTTCTATTGAGTGGTTCTATAAGATACCCTATGGGGTAGTCATAACCTTTGCTGAGCTCTCTAAGAAGTTTGTGGCCCAATATGCCCACAATGTCTACAATGAAGTGTCTCTGCTAGACCTTTGCAACTCAAAATAGAAAGAATGAGAAAGCCTAGCAGACTACTTGTAATGATGGGAGAACCTCACTACCAGGTTATCATATCAACCCCCTGATAAGCATCTAACCAAGATCTTCATCAATAACCTGCATCCCAAACTATCCCACTTTATGAGGATGAACTACATTCAAACATATCAAGATATCAAAGGTAAGGGGATAGATATCAAGAGAGGTCTCCTAGATGAAGTCACAATTTGACATCACAAGGATGATTCCCACAACAAATATAACAATGACAAACCCTATTACTAGAATCAAAACAAAAATGTTGTCACTGATGGAGCCATATACACTAAACATTTCCAAATTTTTGTGGTCGGCCCTACACCTATTCTTGCATATCAACCACAAGTCAATCAGCAACCTATGCAAAAATATCAACCTCAAAATAATTAGTAGAACCATCAACAACAAGCACCTCAAGCTAACCAAGAAAATTAGGCCAATGCCATCACAACTACTCCAAATCAGAATGGGCCTCGAATCCAAACCCATCAATGACAAACCTTCACACCTCTTGGTGAACCTCTGGACATAATTTTTCATCAAATGGCCAAGGCCAATCTGATCACATACCCACCAATCCAACAGTTCGATAACGCAACTCCTAAATCTAACTGGTACAAAGATCGTGAGTACTGTGATTATCATCGTGTCAAAGGACACACTACCCTAAGGTGAATGAAACTCAAGAATTACATCCAAGATCTCATCAATAGAAAGGAGATCCAAGTGGACACACCTGTGCAAGTCTCACCTAATACCAATCTATAGAACTATCAAAATGTGTTCCCGCAACACAACACTAGGAAAAATCAGGCAAATGCTAATCCTCCACCCTAGAACCAAGGAAAAGACAAGCAAGGAGATCATGTAGACCATAAAGACTATACAACTACCCATATCAACTATGAAAATTTTGTTGGATGCATAACCCAAGTTGAACCCACAATCAATGTCATCCACAGCAAGGGAGTTGATAGACAATGTGTAGTCACCACATGTCGAGGCCATATATCTGTCACCGGTGCTACTTCAAGGCCAACACACAATGCACAATACAACCTCATAGAACATCTTGGGAATATGCCAGCCCAAATATCCATCAGGAAATCCTCAACTAAGCCCTTCATGAAGGAAATGTCCCCAAAGACATAAATACCATCTAGTTTGAGAACCTTGTGGGACATTTGTCAGCATCATGTGCTCTTTCCTTCAAGCCATTTGATATACTAGTTGTTGAACCTAACCACAATCTCCATCTCTGCATCGTCATTATGGTCAGAGATTTTTCAATCAAAAGGGTCATGATAGATAATAGCCCAACCCTAAACTTGTGCACTTTGAAATTCATATAGCAGATAGGGTTCACAAAGGTTGACATATCACATGAGGTCATCACCATCAAGGCATATAATAACTTGGAGTGTACCTTTGAAGGTACCATTCTTTTTCCTATCAAGCTAGGCCTTGCAACTCAAAACACAATCTTGTGTGTGTGAAAATTGTACCTAGTTGTGGACACAACACTTTAGTAAAACATTAGAGGTTAACAAATCTAGAAATTTGTAAATAAGAAAAATATTGCTAACTAGGTGATTTATTGTCTTCTAGTAGATGCGAGTATGATATTCTCAGAATTAGACTAAGACCAGTGACAATGCAACACCTAAACGAAGGATTTAATGATGAAAAATGAATGAAAAGTGAATGCAGATTAATCTATTTTTATAAAAAAATTTATGCAATATGGATGAAAACTATATGAAAATTGCTCTAAAATTGAATTGAAAGGAATGCAATTTAAGCTAACAATGATATGAATTTCTATGAAATTAATGAAATGATAACAAGAATCTGAAGAAATTAGCACAATCTCATAAAATCGCCAGATCACACAAGCCAAATTCTCCAAATTCGCAAGAGGGTGATCGTTTGTGAAGGATTGAGCCTCATTTATATAGAAATCTAGGGTTTCTGAGAACTCATGGAAAACCAAAAATCTCTCCCTGATCAACTTAGATTGATTGTTGAGTTATCATAAAATTAGAAAGAGTTAACTCATACAATCATGCAAAATAGATTTTTAACTCAAATTAGGAATTCAGATCACTTTTTTAACTCACAATTACATGTTGAGTCTGAAAAGTTAACAAATTGAATTGATTTGTTGATTTAGAGTTTAACTACTTTTTTGAATGTGCATGGATACTATGAATTTATTTAATATTCCAAGTGTTTTATTCTCAACTTAACTGATTTTTAAATAAAAATAACCGATTTATGGGTTAATCAATTATTTAATCAAACTTTATCCCAAAAACTATATCATTAAATTTGACAATTTGATTTAATCAATTAAATGAATGTTCAATTGATTATTTTAAATTTTTTTGATTTATTGTCAAATAAAAATAATATTATTTAGGAATAAATGTAATTAAATCTAATTAAATGATTAAGTGGAAAAATTAAATTAAATTAATCAAATATTCAACATATTCAATTAATTAACTTTAGGATAAATAAAATAATATCATTTATCTCCAAATAATATTTAATTAAAGATAATTAGGATAAATTAGGAATATTCCTTTATGTAGAATTAAGATAGAATCGATTAGGGTTTCGATTATTTGATGCATCGATGTGCCTCAGATTAGGACTTTTATGTCGATTTTGATCAATTTGTTGATGTAGGAGGTCAATGGTCCTAAAGCCCATTTTTGGGGTATTACACATCTACCATGTTGTTGATCTTGACTTACCATTTAATATCCTCCTCGATCGACCATGGATCCATTCCATAAAGGCTATACCATCTACTTACCATCAGTGCATCAAATTTACACATCAAGGAACTGAGGTTACCATCCATGCAGATCCCCAACCTTTTGCATACTACCGTGCAATGGAAGCATCATTCCCTCATTCTACCCATTGTCCTAGAACTGACATAGGCACTTCTATCACCAGCTCTTCATGATCCCACAGTGATCTAGAGACCATCATTTCCTCCGCTCTCTCTTCCATCAAGATCAACAACTAGGGTTTTGGTGAATACACCCTGAATGATGCATTTGTAGTAGGGGCCCTCCCACTTGATCCACATAGACAAGGGTACCCAAGTCACCAAAGTAAGCCCACGGAAGCCAATCATGAAATCAAGAAAATGGGACCTATGATGTTTGTTTCCCATGACAACATAGACATTCATGAGATTGACCATGACATAAATCGATGGTTGTATAGAGATCTCCCAACACTTGACACTCGACTTCTTGGCTACTTAAAAAACAAATATCCATAATCACACAAGTACGCCATAGAATAATGGAGATATCAAGGTGGTGGTCTAGGACCACAAGAAGGTGGAAGAAAATACCCCATCACAGCATCAAAGAATCCAAAGCATCAAGTCCTTGGCTTTAATACCCCTCGCCTGCATATACAAGAGCCCAATACCACAACTAGGGGCACTGACATGACCAATGTTCCCTTCTCAAATAGCCAGGATGACCTTGGAGAGATTGAAGACATCTTTGATGAGGAAGAAAATAAATCCTACAATGACATCTTCGATGATGATACCTTCCCAGATGCATCTATCCTCCATCAACTCTCCATTACCATGATAGAACTTCCCCTCATCCATCCCAAACTCATAGACTGGGACCAACCAAGCATCACACATATCAATGAGTTCCAAAGCATAGAAGCACTCCTAAGGTTCATGGGAGCATTAGATCAATAAAAAAATTAGGATCCAAAAGAAACTCATGTCTGAAAGCTCGACCCTAAAGGATATTTTGGGGAGGAGGAAAGCTTTAGTTGCAAAATTGAAAAAGAAAAAGAAAAGAATGAGTCCTTATGTGAAAACCGCTCTTGGGCACACATTCCAAATTTAAAAAAGATAAAATAAAGGGCGTATCTTTTGGTGAAAACCTTTCTGAGGTGCTGAAAGATGAAGCCTTGCCTCTTCCTCCCATCCAAGATTACAGACTAGAGTAGTCACCTATCATCATTGAGGAAACTAATCCAATAAACTTGGGCATAGAAGAATGTCTGAGAATCACCTACATTACAACATCTCTAACAGAAGGTGAAGAAATGGCTTTCACTTCTCTTCTCCAAGAAGCCACTGTCAACTTTGTGTGGTCATACATACACATGCCCAGGCTTGATCCAAGTCTTGTTGTGCATAATCTTTTAGTGGACCCTAATGCCAAGCCAGTAAAGTAGAAGCTATGTAAATTTCATCCCAAAGTAGCCCTATTGGTAAAAATAGAGTTGGAGAAGCTCTTCCAAGAAAAAATCATTAGAGCCCTAGATTATTCAGAATGGATCTCCAACACGATGCCTATCACAAATCCTTTAGGAGAGATAAGAATATGTACCAACTTCAGGGACCTAAACAAAGCATGTCCCAAGGATGATTTCCCACTACCCAACATAGACATGAGCATAGACCTTACAACGGGCCATGAGATGTTGTCACTCATGGATGGCTTCTCCAAATACAATCAGATCCACATAGCAGAAGAAGATCAACATAAAAAAGAATTCACCATGTCATGGGGCACCTTCTGCTACAACATGATGCCATTTGGGCTCAAGAATATAGGAGCTACATATCAAAGAGAATTGATAGCCATCTTCCATGACATGATCCATAAAACCCTAGAAGACTATGTGGATGATATACTTGCAAAATCCAAAACACGATGTGAACTCCTAGACATCCTTGAGAGTGTGTTCGATCGTTTGCATCATTATGGCTTGAAGCTCAATCCAAAGAAGTGTGTCTTTGATGTAACATCTGGAAAGCTTCTAGGCTTTATAGTATCATGGCATGACATAGAGATTGACCCAAAAAAGGTCAAGGTCATCATGGAAATGCCTCCTCCTAGAACACTCAAGTAGCTTAGGAGCCTACAAGGAAAGCTTCAATCAGTGCACTGATTCATCTCACAACTGGAAGACAAGTGCCTACCATTTAGGTATCTTCTCTATAAGGACACAAGCTTCAAATGGGATCCTATCTATTAGAGAAGCTTTGAAAGGATAAAAGAGCATCTAGCAAGCTCTCCCATCCTTGTACCACTGGTTTTAGGGTGCCCTCTCATAATCTACATCTTGGAAAACACTATAGCACTAGGGGAACTCTTAGCAGAACATGATGACAATAATAAAGAGAGAGCCATATATTATATCAGTTGCACTCTAGTTGGCTATGAGCTTAATTACTCACCAATGGAGAAAGCATGCCTTGCAGTGGTCTTTTCCATTCAAAAGCTTAGACATTACATGCTTAGCCACACAATCAAGCTCATTTCAAAGCTAGATCCCCTCAAGTACTTGTTATCAAGGATAAATCTCATAGGTCGTATGGAAACATGGGTCATCCTACTCAGGGAGTTTGACATCTAGTATATATATATAAAAGAAATCAAAGGGAAATTACTTGCCAATCAGCTAGAAGAAGCACCTCTAGTGGATGTGTATCCACTAATCATGGAATTCCCTGATGAGCATCTATGTATGATCGAAGAACAACCCATATGGAAGCTATACTTTGATGGCTCCTACACTCACATGGATCAGAGGCAGGAATCCTATTCGTCACACCTCAAGGTGACTATATTCCAAAATCATTCAAATTGGGATTCCCACATACTAACACCATTGTAGAATATGAGGCCCTTATCTCAGGTCTCAAAATATCTATCCAGTGGAACATCACAGAACTGCAAGTGTTTGATGACTTGTAGCTAATTATCAAGTAAGTCCTAGATGAATATTAGACAAAGGATGACAATCTTCTACCTTACAAAGAACTAGTGGACACATTGAAAGAGCACTTTCTAAGCCTGTACAGTTCACGTAGATACCAAGGCTTCAGAACAAAGTGGTCGACATAATGGAAACCATTAGATCATTATTGGAAATCCCTAGTGACTCATCACAATATAAATTCTTAGTTGAGAAGCTACACATGCCTGCGTATGAGAATGTTGATGTCGAAATGGTGTGTGTCTTTGTTGGTCCTCAGTCCCCATGCATATCTTTAAAATGGTATCATATCTCCCCATATCACCAACAACCAACACCAAAACTTAATTCATAGAGCTTCCCACTACACTCTTGTAGCCAACACCCTTTATCATCGAGGATATCATAACATCCTCTCTAGGTGTTTAGATTCAAATGATGCCATCCTAGCTTTATAGGAGGTCCACACTATAATTTGTGATGCCCACACGAGTGGCATGGTTCTAGAAAAGTAGTTTCTTTGAGTCAGGTATTATTAGACAACCATGGAATATGATGCTTTTGAGTTTGTTAAGAAATGTCTACCATGTTAGAAACATGCAAATCTGATTCATGCGCCAACACAAGACTTGTGGCCTATTGCGCCACCTTGGCCATTTTCATGTTGGGGCTTCGACCTCGTCAGCTTAATCACTCCCCTTTCCTCAAAAAGACATAAGTACATCATAACTACCACAAAGTACTTCAAAAAATGCATTGAAGCAATTCCACTCATCCTCACTACTGACATCCAAATATCCAAGTTCATCTTATACCACATCATTTGTCGCTTTAGCATGCCATCTACCATCTTCATAGACCACAACACACCTTTTGAAAACTAGTATGTGGATGATCTATGTGTCAGACTCCACATCCATCACTATTTCTCCAGTCCATACTTCCCCCAAGGAAATGGCCAAGCTGAGGCAACTAACAAAACTATCCTTAAAATCCTCAAGAAGGTTGTCAATGATTCAGGTCGTGACTAGCATCTCTAAATAAATCTTACCCTCTGGGCCTATTGTACTTCTTATCACACTCCCATAGGAACCACCCCATATTCCCTTGTATATGGTACCAAAGCCATCCTACCCATCAAGGTTGAGCTCCCATCATTTCTTGTCTCCATGAAGAATTATACCACTGATGAAGACTACCACATGGCATACCTCACACAGCTAGATCTACTAGATGAAAAAAGATAGCAAGCATATGGTCACCAGGTTGCATACCAAAATCAACTCAAAAGGAGTTATAACAAGAAAGTCCATCCCAAAAAATTCCAAGTGCACGACATGGTCCTAAAGGAAAATCAGAAGGTGCAAGCACATCAAGAGAAGAAAGGAAGGTTTGAGCCTACTTGGTTGGGCCCCTATGTTGTCACTGCATGCTTTGGCTCTAGAGTGTATCAGCTATCTATACTAGAAGGTGAACCCTTGAATGATCCAATCAAAATCACACATTTGAATAGGTTCTATGCCTGAACCAAATCCTACATATTTTTAAAAATCCATAAAAATTGGAAATTCCATAAAAATACAAAAAAAGAAAAAAATCAAAGGAAAATCATTCATCCAATGGTGAAAACTTAGCAATTCAAGCACCTTGGACAAGTATGTTATCAAAAACCTAGAAATAGGTTCCATACATAGTGGACCGAGTCATTATCTATCAAAATCTCATCTCCCCAATCCCACAATCCTTTATATTTATCCCATCCCCATCCCCACCACCATCCCCTTCCATCCCAAGGTGTTTTATCCTCAAGCCTATCCAATGCAGCAATAAAGTCCCCAATCCTATACATATCTTGTATATAATCTTGTACGTATCATGTATATATCCTATATAGCGAGATCTTCCTATCCCAAACCCTTGAGCTTATGTATATAGCTGTTATAAATCTTTCCCCATCCATTGTACATATCTTGTCCTATCTTGTTGTACATATATTCATCAATCCTGTAGCAATATTTGATCAAAATCTTGTCCCACCTAGCCTTGTACTTTAGCAACATCAATTGTTAACTATTCTTGATTACAACAGTTATCCTTGACTCATCATTCACTAGCAAACAACAACACTCATTCTCCTCATCACTCAGTAGGACCTTGAGGATGTATCCTTCCTCCCGTCATACCTAATCTTCTGTCAATCAACCCCAGTCTGTGTTGATGTATCCTTCATCACATCCAGACCAAATCTTCCCACCATCAATCAAATTAATCTCTCTCCTTAGCAAATGATGTCTTTTGGAGTTATCA
The DNA here is from genome assembly GCA_027943335.1 of Chamaecyparis obtusa. Taxonomy (NCBI): domain Eukaryota; kingdom Viridiplantae; phylum Streptophyta; class Pinopsida; order Cupressales; family Cupressaceae; genus Chamaecyparis; species Chamaecyparis obtusa. The sequence goes on along the minus strand of BSBK01001817.1, from coordinate 1,574,713 downwards.
TTTTGGTCTTGTATTTTTTCCTTTAGATCTTGTTAATCTTTTATAACTTCTCGTTGTTCCTCTCCTCAAATTTGCCACTATCCTTTATATCATGGTGCGCTGTGATTGAGTGCAATCTGGGGCAAGGTCTTTTGATCTTTTGCTTCTGCCTATGAGTTAGTCGGACATGAACCTTGCACGGTTCACATGTGATCTTCTAGGTTACATGGTGCACTTGGTAAATGTCATTTGTTTGTGGTTTCTCTAGCATCATTTCTACCATGCTTTCTTTTCGGTTCATGCATGATGCTGGGGTAACCTTGCGTATCTTTTTTACGTCAGTCCTATGCAACACTAATGACAAGGCCTTGTGATCCCAGTATCCTTGGCAGGTCTCTAGTATTGCTATATCAAACTAGGTTGTGCTCTCCACATTTACACTTGGAGCTCCCCAAATCCCCCTGCATCCTACATCATATAGATTAATCTTTCATCTTTCATCTTTGTATATAGTTGCATTCTGCATTCTATATTTCACCTCATCTTGCATTCCTCCATATTTTCACTTGAAATTTTGGTTATTTATCCTCCCTTCTTCCTTCATTCCTTCCCTTTTTATGTTTCCTTTTGAGAAAATTCCACAACATTTACTCTTTGTGTTATTTTTTCAAGCGGGCACAACCCCTTATTCCTCTAAATTCTAGCCTAGGGCATCTTATTTTCTTGTCTTTGACACCACACCACTTGCGGCATTGCATCAAAGAGGGGCAAAATGTTAACACCTAAAAATTCTTTAGAAAATAAAAGTATTTTTATTTTTTAAAAACCTTTGATGACATCATCATTAATTAATTAATTAATTAATTTTATGCCATTAAATCCTCCTATTTTAATTAAACATCTTTAATTAAAGAATCCCTCCCCAAATCATTTAAATCAAGTTTGAGTGATTTTCCTTATTTATTAATTATTAATTGATAAATTGACCAAAAATCTTTTAAATAAATAAAATATTTATTTAAATCTTAAAACCTTAGAAATATTCTAGAAATCCCTAAACCCTTCTAGAATTTCCTAATCTCACTCTAAACCTGATTAAAAAGTGATTTCTACATTTCTTAGCCTAAACCCTTCAAACTTTGACTTTGGGTCAAAACCCCTCATAAATACTTCTTACATCCTCATTAATGAATCTTACAAGCCATTAATGAAGCCCATGTCTCCTCTTCCACTCTTGTTCCCCTTGCACACTTCCCTAGTGTTTCTCACACGTGTGAGCAACCTTGACCAAGGTTAAACCTTACCATACCCCAAAGCTTACCTCTGACCCTAACTCTCCTTCCTAACCCAAGCCCTTCCTCAAATCCCATATGTGATGCCCAACCTAGAGATGAATGTTGGTTTATGACTACTTGATTAAGGTTACATTGCATGGGTTAAATAGTTCAATTTCAACTTTTACAAGTTTGTGTACTCTTGATGTTTCACTGATGCAATATCTTCGTAGTATTTTTAATGTGTTTTAATTGATTTATCAGCTATGGAACTACATTAATTAGCATGATGGTTTAATATAAATAATGCAAATAAGCTTCTAGATATGCTATAAAGGATAGTTATCATGTTTTAGTATAAGTATATTGGTATGTTAGTAATAGTATCAAACATGAATCATCTTCTTGGTTTCAATAAGGAATATTATATAAACTCTTTGTCATCCACTTTATCCGTAGTTTATACCTTTTGTTTTCCATAGTCTAATTCGGTCTAGCGGTGGGAAGAGTATTTCTAGTTTGACAAATTATTTTGAGATTATAAACAAAGGTACAAATTATTATTTATCTAGAAATGTTTATTCATTGTTTATATTTTCTTAAGGTGTTAATGAGATAATATTTTTTTGTAAGCCTTAGAGAGTTTCCTCAAAGGTTAAAATGATTCCATATCAACCTTGAATAACTAAGAAAAGTATAAATGAGCAATGATTTATATATGCGATATTATGTACATATGATAAAATAAATATATATAATACAATTCATTTTATATACAAATATAAGGTTTAAGCTATGTAGGCGTATATATACACTCTTTTAAGAAATACTAATTAAATGTACGTTAATATATATATATATATATATATATATATATATATATATATATATATATATATATATATATATATATATATATATATATATATATTGCAATCATGATAAGATTATTTTGTTAAAAATGTAGATTGATTTAAATGAACATATGATTAGTTGAGTGCTCTATTTAAATAATGAATACAAGAATATAACTTAGATTTATTATACAAATATCATTCACATAACTTTAAAAAAAAGAGAGATTTTTATTTACTTGCAATAAATTCCTTTAAGTAGTTTTCACCATCAAGAAACTTCCTAAGCATACTTCATATAGAATGGGAGACATTTCAATTAATGCTGAGGTGTATCGATCAGAAGTGATCAAAACAAGGCAGTGATGAGGCATGGGCATCCTTGAAAGAATTCAAGATATTAGGTAGAATTAATGGCCGACATTGAAGAGGCATGGCTATTAACCTAAGGTTTTTCAATGACTGGATCGATGGAGAAAGGACAATAATTCACCAAGTGATATTTTCTTTGAAAGGGAAGATCAATTAACAGGGACAACACTTTTAAAACAATATTCCAGAGACGCTACCTATGGTCCTATTGATCATCTCTTCGGTAGGAGTTTGTTGAGAATAAGAGATATTTTAGGAAAAGGAGAAATACGGTGAATTTGTTAGGGAGTCCATTGTGTTGCAATAAGAAGCAGGGCGTAGTGAGAGTGAGAGCAGGAGCAGTAGCAGAAGCAGCAAAATCAGTAAAAAATGAGGCAAAAGATAAAATGGGTATCAGAGTGGTATTCGGGGCAGGGGGAACCGGGGGTCATGTTTATCCCGTGATAGCCATCGCTGATGAGATGAAGGCCATCCACTCAAATGTGGAATTAGATTTTGTGGGCACTTCCAACAGGCTTGAGTGGAAGGCAGTCCTTGCTGCCGGCTACCCAATTTGCCCCATCCCTGTAGTTGCTCTGAAGCGCCCCATTTTCCACCCAACTAACATTTTATTTCCTTTCAAGTTCTTGAATTGCCTGTGGGAATGCTGGAAGCTATTGGGACAGCTGAGACCTGAGCTTGTGGTGAGAAACAGGGGCTATGTGGTGGCTCCAATATGCCTCATGGCTTCCCTCGAAGGCATCCACATTGCAATCCAAGAGCAGAATGTGAGCCCTGGAATAGCTAATAAGCTTTTGGGTGTCTTCACCTCGGTTATATTTGTGGCCTTTCCTTCCTATGTGGATTTATTTCCAAAGAGAAAGTGTATTGTCAGTGGTAATCCCATTAGGCCTTCCCTCAGAAAGTATGTGTCTAGATCAGTTGTAAGGTCTCATTTCTTTCCTGCAAGCATGGGCAATAGCCAAGCTAAGGTGCTGCTCATTTTGGGGGGCTCTCTTGCGGCATATGCAATCAACATCGCAGTGTTGGAAATATACTGTCAAATGCTTTCTCAACATCCAAATAGGTATATCATTTGGCAAACTGGCAGTGACAATTTTTATGAGACGGACAGTCTTGTCAGGGACCATCCTCGTTTAGTATTGACCGCTGTATAATTCTGTGAGTTTATATATATTAAATAACCAGTTTCCTTGCAAGAAACATTAAATAATGCATTTGCAAAGATACCAATGTCTTTCTTTCCTGAAGTTCTTGGAGGCAAATCAATTGAAATTCTAGGAGGTGCGTCAATTGCAGACACAATGCAGATTCTTTCAGAACACAATATTTTGTTTGCTCCAATTCGGAATCCGGGCGTAGATGATACCACAATATGGTATGACAGATATCTCAGTTTGGTGGACTATTCAACAATTATATTGTGGGTCTTGGAGAATGCAGATCTTGCAGATATTGCTTTAGTAAGAGGATCAACAATTGTTACAGGGTGGGCATTGGAGCTGTTAGTTCCTTGGGAGCACTCGCATTGGGAGCAACTGGTCCAGCTGCAGTTGCTGGATTGACAATTGGGGCTGTCGGAGCAGTGGTTGTAGGTGGAATAGCTGTTGAGAAAGACATTGGAAAGGATGTCTCAACTGCTGCAAGTTATTTAGGAGATGAATTTTACAAGATCATCCTCCAGGAAGAGCCTTTCAAGTCTACTGCTAACTCCTGAGAAGCCCATTTTGTGCATGCTCTTGCAAATAGTGCAGTCGCAGAGACTACAATAACCAGCTGAAGAATTTTATTTTGGAAAAAGTATCACAACTGTATCTTGCTTTCCTAAGTGGCGCATTCATGCTGGTACATAGGAAGAAACACAAAAATCAACAAATTCAGTGGAATATTATAACTAATGGGAAATACAGTGTATTTAGTGTCAAGGTACGCAATCCCTTCATCCGTACCTTGCTTCAAATTGTCATCATAATATGAATACTAAGGAAAGTTTTAGATATGAGATATGCATTAAAAAATAATAATAATATATATATATTTCCTATTGTTTTGTTAATTACATATATATGTTCTCTGTTAATTTAAAAAAAAACCTTTATCAAAAGCATTTTATGTTTATAAACATCATTTTGATATTGTTATTTTATAAGGTGATATTGGTGAACTTTCGAGAAAGTAAGTCATAAATATTTTGACAATATTTCGCAATAAATGGGCTAGTGTTAGTAGGAGTAAGACTTCAAATGTGTAATAATAGTTGTTGTAGTGAACAAATAATAAAGGAATGGATTCATTTCGACACATTATGTTAGGAGAAGTTTGAGTATAATAAGTCTCAGAATCACCTCATGTATCTCCTCTCATAGATATATATATGCTAATTGAAATTTCATATTTTATAAATTCTCTCATACGGTTTATTGTTAGAGATAGCTAGTCGTAGAATAGTAAGAAATGAACTTGAATAAGAAATATTCATTTCAAAGTGGTGTGTTAGGGATAGGAGTAGGTCAATCTTTAGTTAGATGAAGACATAGTGAATATGGGAAAATGAAGTTATCCATAGTGAATCTTGATATTATTATTGTACTTACCTATCATGGAAGGATAACAATCACGTTTCTTTATTTAAAAAAATAAAAATGAGTGGATAGGCAATCTTAGTTTAGATGTAATGTCATACTATATTGTGGGATCATTCTAACTTGTATTTTATTTTGAAAAGAATAAATTTATTTACTTAGGAATAGTTTTGGATCTATCCATATAGCTGGGGAGATATCAAGAAAATAATAATGAAGGATTTGTCAATATGTACAAGATGTTAAAGACTAATGAGTAGTTATGTTGTATTAGTTTACATATGAGTTATAAAATATCATACTAGTTCGTATTGTGAAAATATTGTGTATGATAATCATTTTCTTATGTATCAAATAGTTTCTTTAAAAATTGTTTACCTTCACTTCTAGGTAGTCATCAACCTTTTTGATAGTGTCTGAAATCCCTTATTTTAGTTTTTTCTTTCTTTATTTATTTTTTTATACGAACCTTGTTAATACTATGTTAAAACACATTAGGGCTTGTTGGTATGTCAATGGGATGTTGAATTGGATTAAGTAATTTTTATTATACTAATGCGATTATTAGCTTATAGTTTCAATGAAATAATGGTAAAATAGATCCTTTTATCTTGATATGGAAACACCATTATGATTATATAGATTGTGTAGAAATAGAATTGTCACATGGCTAAGTTGGTTATTCTCAATTGTTACACAATGATGACTAGGATTAAGTTTGTTAGAGTTGCTAGGATATTTAAGGGGTACCTATCTATTTAAGTTGTATCATGGAAATTAATCTCACTATTGATCATAATGGTGCAAAAATATTTTACTTGCTTGGGGGTTGGCTAGGACCTCAAAGGTCTCATGATGCCATTTGGATGGGAGGAGAGCATGTCAATTTGTTATTATTTTTTCCTTTGGAATTCATCTAATGATAATCATACATTCCTTTTGTCTGTCATTGCTAGGATGTAACTACTACTTTATTTATCTATTTAACATATTGATGAGGGAACTATCTTCATGATCATGTATCTATCTTTTAACGGATCTCATATTATGCACCTAGTCTTGTAGTCTTGTATGCAGGCACAAGTAATTCAGATGAGACGGAAGCAAACAAACATATGGAACATAAAGAGTCTCAGGTATGCAATTGCAAGTTATGTTCATTTTTTAAACATTGTTATAAAGTTTATTGTTCTAGCTAGATGTGTTATCATGTTGGATTCTAGTTAAATGATTTAACAAGAGAAACCATACTATATTGCTTGATATATGTAGCATGTCCTTGAATTTTTTTTTTGTGCATATTCATTATGTTATGAGTTGATGAAATAGGTTGTGTGACATCCAGTCTAGTGTGTAAAAGTTGGGCATTACACCATAAATACCCTCCTCTTCCAAGATAAAAATACCAATTCACATCTTTTACATTGAGTAGTGTTATAATGTTAGTTTCATTCTAGAGCTTAAGCATTTAGTATACTTTGTTAGCTTACTTCATTTTTATGCTTTCCTAACTCACATTAGCATAACATAATGGATTAATCTAGCCTCTTTCATAGCATTTGCACATCATTTTCAGAAATATCATACTCTCGTTTGGATTAAAATGAATCTAGCTTAATCATTCTTAGAATCATTAAGATCTTTGAAGCCTTAGGGGTAAGCTCCAAGTGCTTAGAGAGCACACCCACATCCGTCTTATTAGAGAAAATCAAACAGTCCTTAAATACATCTATTTTGGCTCAATCTAAGGTGGCTTGGTTTTTAATGTTTATGTTTTGGACTAATATAAATGCTAGATTTAAATCTAACTTTTGCCTTATTTACGCCTATTCAGAACAAATATAGATAAAAAACTGTAGTCTACAATATTAAAACGAGGTTGCGGAAAAAAAGGTCTCTTCTAGTGGGAATGAAAATGATGAAAATTGTAGCCCTACTAATATTTGCAGATTGATGAATATGTGGAGTCACTGGATTGTGGAAGCTTCGTAAAAAAGGTGAGGTTGTCTTCTTGGGGATCACATAGTCCTTCCATTTTCCTTTAAGAAGATCACATTGAGGAGAGTAATCACCTGAAAATGGACAAGATTAATTCAAGTGAGCAACCAAGGCAAAATAAAAGTAATAAAATAAAATCAAGCTAAAATCAAAGAAAAATTACAATCAAGCCATAATCCAAATTTAATTGAAAATCAAAAGCCATTTAATCAATTTTAATAAAACAAATAAAGATGAATCAATAAATTGTGTAATTAATCTAATTAATTGTATAGTTCAATTTAAATCAAATCAACCCATTTAAGGGGTACACATGGCTAAATAAATTAAATAAATTCAATTATTAAATCTCTATTTTCCCTCAATACCACATAGGAGGAAAATAAATCAACCAATAGGATTTAAGGATTGGACTCACATGGATCAAGCTCAAAATGAATCTCAATCACACATAAGGTGAGAGCATCTTGGCCACCCATTTTGTCTCTTTGTCCCAAGCTTTGAGGACAATCCATTTAAATTGTCTCCAAAGGTGGAACCATGGACTCAACCCTAATCCAACCATGATCAACTCAACTCCACCCCCTACCCTTGCCAAAATCTATAAAATCAAGGCATAAATCACTCAATTATCATCCACAAATCTGAGAATCACACAAAACCTCTTGCAATTTCGAGTTAGAAAGGAAATTTTAGTACTAATTAAGGCTTAATTTCTTCTGGAATTGAATTCTTAGTTTACCATATCATTCATTATTTTTTAGGGCTATCACAAATGGAAGCTTGCTGAGCGCTTTGCATTAGTAAATCTAAATATAGGTTCATCGAGTGCTTAATTATCATTTATTTTCTTAAATAGCTTACTCTTTGTGGCAATTTAGTCATTATTTTCATTTATTTACAATACTAACCCTATGAAGGTTCTTTTCATAGCACACAAAATGGCGCCCACCATGGGGCATTAGGCCTCATTCTTTTCAAAATTTGGAGAAATAATTTTTCTTATGTTTTTCTCTATTTTATAGGTTCTGCAGCGCATCTGACAGTTTCTGCAGCACGTTTGAGGTTTAAAATGGTGCATCCACAAAAAATTCTTGTGCATTTACATAGCCAAATAGTGCATTTAATCCTTCTAATATCCTATCTCTAATTATTTCAGCGCATATACCCTGACTACAGAGCACATTTAAAAGATTCTACTGTGCTTTCAATATTTTCTTTAAGTGCATTTGCATATCAAAATAGTTCTTTTAAATTCTGTTTTAGCTCTTTCAATTTTTCCTGTAGCGCTTTTAATATTTTTAATAGCACTTTCAATTAGTTCTGCTGTGCTTTTGATTGAATTTAAATTTTGCAGAATCCAACTGTTAGGAAATGAAGTTTCTGTGGTTTCAGGATGAAAGGTCATAAAAAGATTAAAAATTCAGAGACCAGATATAATAGAGAGGATAAAGCTTTGGGTAAATGAATCAACAGTGAGAACATAGCAAACATCAAACTCATTTTGGATAATTCGCAGCAAGAAGGTGAGATATATGAATGATATTTGCAAGTTGCAGAAGCTTACAAATTAAAATTTGTTTCTTTAAATTGGATTTACATGCCTTAATCAATTTTTGTCAAAGTTGAAAAATAAGGCTTAGATTTCAATTTCTACTTGTTTTCTTCATTTTTCTTGTTTGTGTTGACTAACTTTTCAAAGAGGAGGCAAAGAAGAGGGAACTATCACCACTAGGTGAGTCAAAATCATGACAAAATCCATTAAAACTCCCCCTAGCCTTTTGTAGCTTCAAATAAGGTAAGCCTAAACTTGGTCAATTTTTACTTAAATTGTGCCCTTGTGATTTTTTCTAAAATCTAGTAATTAAATCAGCATAAAGGATAAATCAAGCATTTAATCAATAACCCCTTGTTTGTGGAGGAGAGTAGAAATACTCAATTCTCATTAGTTAGTGGGTTTGGAAAATTAAACATTGTTAATTGTGCTTGGGAAGCAAGAATAGATAGGGATATGCTCTTTGCCTTTTTGGTGAATCAAACTCCTAAAACCTATTTCTTAATTCCATCTATCACTTTACAAATGAACATGCTAGATCTTTAGTGGGCTCACCTCCTGAGATTTCCTTTAACGAGGCCGGTTAGAGGGACAACCCAAAGTGGGATAGAATTACCTTTTCCACAATAATCTGACCCACTCTAAAAAGAAATACATTCATCCTTAATGAGGTGGATGACAAAAGGATATTAAGCTTTGAACTTTCTCAAGTAGTCCTTCGAGATTGCGCAAAACTCTGATATACCGGTGGTGGGAAGCCTCCTAATTTTGGGGGGATGAAGCTTAATGTCCATTTTGAACAGAATCTTGATTAAATACCTTGTTAACTTGGAAATCCTACCTTGTAAAGCCATGCTTACAAACCAACCTGATAACTAGGTAGATTTCTTGGAGTTACTTTTCGTGAAAAACTCATGATAATGTTCTTACATATTCAAACACTTTTTGTGTCAAGGGTTTAAAAAGAACAAGTGTATTTGTGGTTTCTTTGTTTGAAGATACATAGAACAAGTGAGAAACATCCATTTTGCAAAATCATCTTACTTTTTTAATATCTTCATAAAAAGAACAATCACCAAGTTTGGGGGACCACAATTTGGAATCAAACCTTTGTTAATGCTGGTTTCTACATGATATCACAGACTTAAACTATCTTTACAAGAAGATGGCACTTGCATAGAAAGAGAGGTCCCTGAATTTGAATCACAAAACTCTTTCATAAATCACAACCTAGGGGATAGTTTCCCAAACCTTTTTGAAAAGAGAATTGACCAAATGGACAGAGACGTAGAAAATCATGATTACCTTCATGGGGGATACAATGAAGAGAAAGGAACAACAAATCATGACAATGTTAACTGATAAAACCATGAGCCTAAAGAAAAAACTGAAGACAAAGTCAATAGGGTGGCCCAAGACCCCGAATTCCTTGAGGTTATGGATAAAATTTTAGAAAGAAATAAGGAAAGATATTTCCTTAACCTATCTTGAGTAGGGGTAAAACTTCCTCATGACTATGACCTCGCAACACTTAAGAAAGATGAGGAAGAGAATAATCCTATAGGTGCTATGAATAAACAATTGAAAATGTTTCAAGCACAAATTGACACAATGAAGAAAGCGGTCGTGTTGGGTATTTTTCTGGTTTTCTAAGAATTTCACTTCAGGTCTTTATTTTATTGTCTCTGCAAATGATTTTATTCGGTTCAGGGTTTGAGTTTTCAAGATCTATAGTGTTTCTTCTTTGAAAATCCTCACCCTAGGTATTTTTTCCTTTGGTAGGGTTAATCCTTCAAAATTTCTTAAGTTTGCCCTAGTTTCTTATGATTTTACGTTACCTTTTTGGCCACTTAAGATTTTCATTTTGCATGTGCTCTTTCTTTCTTTAGGCGTTCACTAAATCTCAGAATAATGTTTCAAGTCATTTGTCTATTTAGCGATTTGGCAACAGTGTCTAAGTCTTTGTTAAGTTTTCCTTTGGTCGCTGAATCTCCAAGTTTAAATCGCGATTAGTATTTCTTTTGGTGATTTAGCAAATGTGTAGTCTCCCACTCTCGTGATCTTTGGCATTTTTCTCATAACATTTAGCAACTTGACATAGCGGTTATCTCTTAATCGCTGAATTGGGCAGTCAAGTCTTAAGTTTTCTAGCGATTCAACGAAGATCATTGATTATCTATAAAATCAATGATGATGTTTTAATTTCATGATGAATGGGGCCAATGACAAAGTATTCAGAGATTCAGTGACTAAGAAGTAGTCTCGTGTTTGCTTGAATTTGGCAGCCCCACTAAATGGATTTGGTGATTCAACGATAAAGTGTGCTAAAGACATATGTTTTCCTCAGTCACGGGATCTCAAAGTAAAATGGCTAATGTCTAAGTCTTTTGGCGATTTAGTGAATAAGGCATTCATTGAATCTCATGATTAAGCAATGATGATTTAAAATATTGGGTAACTAATGACAGCCTTTGATTTCTCTCAAGATCTACGACCAACGCTTAATCTCAGAGTGTAACCCAAGTCAAGAAAAGCATTCAGCGATTTGGTGAATAAGGTTATTCACCCAATCTCATAATAAAACCACGGTCAAGAATTTCATTCAGAGATTACGAGATACCTTTGTTCGCTGCATCATGGGATAGATCAAGAGTTAAATGAAGCATTTGGAGATTAAGAGATAAAGGTGGTCGCCGAATCTCTAGATAGTGACTGTGGTCAAGTTTCAAGATGCTCGGGTTTAGAAATGGTCTTTGTTCATCGGATTGCCAGATTATTGATGGGTTGAGTTAAGGATTACGAGAATCAGTGAAGTCTTTGTTTGCTAAATCTCCAAACTAAACCATGGTTCATCCAAGTATTATGAGAACTAGAGAATGCCTTTAGTCGCTCATTCTCTAAATAGTGACCAGGTTATTGATGAGTTTCAAAGGTAAAACTGAGGACTGTTGATCATCTTTGGGATCAACGATAGTCACTGAATCTCAAAGAAAGATCATGAGTTAGAAAATCATTCTGAGATTGTGTGAATGGCTTGTTCACTGGATCTCCAAATATAACCCAAGTTTAACATTTCATTCAGAGATCGTGAGAACCTTCGTTCGTTGGATCTATGAATCAACCTATCAACATCCAAGCCACAACTAGCCTTGATTTGAAATTAGTGATATGTAGAAATGATCAGGGATAGATTTATAATGATTTTGGTGACTGTACACATTCAATTCTTGATGATATATAGACAGGACTCCATTTCTTTCAGCATTCGAGGTTTTATAAAGATAATTAAGATTTTCAGAGCAATAGAAATAAGTGTGAAGTAGAGATAATTTGCATAACTGAGAGGTATTCATATTTTGATGAGTCAACAAGAGCCACGCATAGATTCATTCAGTGGAGAGGCCAAGGAACAGGGTGGTGAAGAAAAAGGAAAGTCGAATTACTTGAATTTATCAAACTTCTCCCTGGTTCAAACCAGAACAAGAAGGCTACTGATGAAGCCTTTGAATATTTTATGGAGGATTGCAGAGACCCTGTCATGCCATCTGGTTCAGCTTACACTATTTTTACTTATTTTTACAATAATAAAGGTAAAGCAATTCCAATTTGCAATGCTTGGGCATTGGGGATGGCAAAGTTAATTGTGCTTGATGTTTTCTTGGATGTGGATTTAAACATTGATTTAGCTAGGGTGTATGACCCAATTTCCAAAACCATTAGAAAGAAGGACCAGTCTGCATTAGTAACCTTAGATAGAGGGTCATTCATGAAGGCATTTGATTTCTTTTCTTCCTCTTCTACTAAGATAGACTTGAAAAAAGAGAAAAAAAGTACATGATTCATGTTGGGTCTGTAAAAAGCCAGATGAGTAGAAACATTCCAAAATAGGGTAAATACATAGCCCCTCTCCTTGAACACATGAAAGCCCCTTATGAATTCAAAAACCTTAACTTCTATATGAAGTTTTTGTCTCATGGGTTATGTAGAGTTCTTGTGATAGATGGAGATCCAGAAATGTTGCATCCTGACCTTTTGATGATTATCCTTGATATTTAGAATTCCCATGCCAACACAGATTATGATTACATCCAGTATGTAATCGATAGGATACATGAAGGTCTAGTTGCAATCAAGCAGAACAAGAGGCCCTTGAGATTCATGCATTATTCCCTTCTAATGAATTTGATTTTTTATTTCAATGTTGATAGTCTCGATGCACAGGTTCTTAAGCTGAGGTTCATGTTTGAGGGTCAGCACAATCTAGTACAGTATTGGCTCAGGGTTTGGAATTACATTTCCAATGAGTGTGATTTTTGTGTCTTCAAAAATTATATTATCTTCCTAGTTTTGCAATTAATGGGGACACATGTGGTAAGACTACAAGCCAGGGTTTTGAAGCTTTTGAGGCCTATGCAACATGAATATAAGTGTCAATGAGACCACAATTGGGGTGACTTCTACTTAGGAGATAACTTCACTATAATCAGGGTTTATGGATGCCCACAACCACCACATTTTCTTCCAAAGTTTGTGCCTCCAAGGGTTGCCCAGTTAGAATTCATTTGGTAGTTGATCTAGACTGATAAGGAGCATTTGGCACCTCATAGAAAGGGCACTTTCACACCAAGGAAATTCAAGATAGGTAATTTCCTAATTGGAAAAAGAGCATTCCCACAGCTCAATGCATGGCTCAACCATTTCCAAATTATTTTCGATACTTGCAGATATATTGATCCTGAAGATTTCATCAAAACTGCAAGAATGACCCTTATTCCTAACATTGGTACAATAAGGGAACATGAGGGATGTGATGAGGAAGATGTGATTAGAAACATCTTGGATAAAGATGAGGCTGGTAGGAGGCTAACCAAATATTATGACTTGTTGAGATTGGAGGCCCAACTCAAAAAGGCCAAAGTTGATTTCAGAGGGTTTTTTACTGATCTTCCTTATCTGAAAAGAATTGACAAGATGATTGAGATGCATGGTGCCCTGTCAAGCTAGTTGGAAGGAATGCTTGAGGATAAGTTAGATGTAAAAAAGGATTACTCCTCTTATGATTATGAGGAATATACTAATGAATCACATGAAGGTGATAGTCCACCTCAAACAAGGACTCTCCTATCATTCATTTAACTCAAGGTCCACAAGAGGTAGAAGAAGCTCGTGAACCACCATAGAAAAATAAAAAGCTTGAGGTGGGTGGGCCCTCCAAGGAGAAGAAACAAAATAAGATTGTTGATAGGGCCTCTATTCTAGTGCCTGGTGATCATGCATACCATCACAATTTGAGGAAGATTATTAGAGAATGTAAGAAGATAGCCTGAAAGGAAGAAGAGGAATACCCTATAGTGCTAGGAAAGGATGAGAGGGAGCTGTACTAGGAGAAATTCCTTAGTGATGACCAATTCATCAAGATTGATGAATTCATAAACTTTCTCATTTGGAAGAAACAATAGGAGGTTGCAAAGGCTCTGCTAGAGGGTATGGAACCAAGTGATGAGACCTTGAGGGCTCTAACTTCCTATGACCCTAGCTGTGAGAATATCACTATTGATGAGGCTCGGGAAATGGTAAAGTCTAGTGGGTTGCTTTTGACTCCTCAATAGGATCTAACTTTGGCCTTCATCATAGATCAACTTAGGAAGTAGCTAGAGGGAAGTTTGTCTTATGAAGTACACATTGGAGATATGATAAGGGGAAGTGGATATGATCCTAAATCCCAAGATGTTTCAATGTGGTCGCTAGCCCCTAGGACCCAAAAGCCTTCTTTGGTGAGTATAGAAGATAAAATGGAAGTTTGAGACAAGATTATCTGGACTATCCAAAATACTAGTGATCTTGAGGTGTCAAAGGTTGTGACACATTTCACCCACCTCAATGAAGCAAAGACAACCTAGTTATCAAATAGATATGCTCTGTTGTTTGAAAATTCAATGCAAATAGCTAAAGACAGAGATTTGAAACTGATGAAGATCAATGCCTTGGAGGATGAACTTGAGGATTTAAAAGCTAAGCTTGAAGAAGCTTCAAAAGAAGCTCCCCCTCCAACTTTGTAGATTGAAGTTGCATCCCAGTTAGTGGTAGAGACTTGTGACAATCCATTAGAGAATTTAGAGAAGGTAGGGCTTGATGCAACCTTAAAAGTTATATCAGATATTGTGCAACATAGATGTGAGAGAATAAAGGAGAAAATGGACTCAGTCCATCAATCAGTGGGCATGTTGCATAAGTTTAATGAAAATGTGAAAGGGGCAGTGGCTGCTCTAGAACCACTTTATAGTGTCTAGTATGGGAAAAGCTCTTTGTTTGAGAAACTTGATGCATTGCAGCCTCATAGACATGATATCCTTGAGGTGGTCACTGAGTTTTTTGAGAAGATAGAATTAATCAGTGCCACCTCAAGATTTTTCAAAGGGAAGTCAAATCAAGTAAAGGCCAAATTGGCCATATTTGATCAGGGATATAGAAAGTATTTTCCTTAAATATACGAGGATGATGGAAGTGTAATAAGTTTAGATGAGAGGATTTCAAGCATGGGCCAAGAAATGATCAAACATGCGGCCTTCCTAAGAAATGATGGTTCTCTAGACATGAATGGTTGCAATAACATAATTGATAACCTGATCAAGGTTGAAAATGATTGCATCAAGTTTGTTGTAGATATTATTTCCATCACCGATTAGAGAAGGGAAAGGCAAATCAAGTTGTTATAGGATTTTCAAGGGTACAGTTGGCCCTTAGAAGATGATTTAGTAGCCTAGGACAAGAGTACAAAGAAAAAGAAGAAAAAGCCAACTGTCATTGAGTTAGAAGCAGAGGAAGAAGAGTAAAGTAGACTTGGCACTTGATCCAGAAAATAGGGAGTGATTATCATATAGAGAATGATGCAGGTTAGCCATATGGTAGTCATCATTTATGCAACAACTTCAAGCAACTGCTCATAAAATCCTCAGACGAAGGTGCCAGCTATGAAGATTCCATTTGTTGGAAAACTACTTTCCATTTTTCTAGTCTTTTGTCATCATGTTTTGTACTTTTGTCGATAGGGCATGTCACCATCTTGGCTATTGGAAGCTTGTTGCATCCTTCTTTTGAGGATTCCAATCAGCCAATGATATATATAGTAAGTTTTCTTCTTTTGTAAGGGTGGTGGATAGTACTTTGTAAAGAGAGTTCAGATAATAGTATTTTTTGTCTTACAATTCTCTATCAAAATTTATTGATACATTTTAAATATCAATACAATATAATGGAACTCCTTTTTTTATTTTGATTATCTTCGCATGTGGATGTTTGAATTCTTTTATGTATTAAATTGTGAGGCATTTTAATACATTGTTTACAAGGTAAATATAGGGGTTAAGCTTAAGTTTCTTTCAAGGAAAGAATAAACCTTAAGAGAGATCTCTAGGAATTTACAATCCATGTATGAATTTGATAGGAAGATTAGTAATTGGGAAAATGGAGTGTAAGGCACCTCATTTGAGTTTTGGGATATTTGTTTTGATAATTTTTCTGTTGATGTAGAATTTTGACTCTGATGCCCTAGGATAAGACACTGGTTATGGCTTAATTTGCATGTGTTCACCATCAACAAATCAAATAATATGTTCAATTTAAATTTGTTATATATCCTGAAGTTGTATAATCTATGTCAAACACATAGATAACTGGTGTAATGCTTTAAAGAAGCAATCCTGAAAGGTAAACCCGCCTGAGTTTTAAGCTCGAAGAGAAGAAGGTTTTGTAACCTTAGTACCTTAGTGTTTGGATTTTGTTAGACACATCTGTTGGGAATGCTAGAGATGTAATTTCAGGTGTTTCTGAATCGTGTTTAATCATCTACAAGTTTAAGCACTAAGAAAATTGGTGACTCTGCTGGGGAGAAAAATAGATAATGCACAATGGATTTGTTATGATTGTGCTAAACCATCCATTATTTTTGTTGCAGATCAGCTTTTAAATTTCTATTCCCATTTGTTTGTGGTTGGTGACTCTGAGCTATGTGTTTACTAGTTGTTGGTATTCATGCTGAAAGTTAGTTTTATTATGTTGAACACATCATGAGTCGAAAAAGATTTACTAGGTCATGTTTCAAAGATCATCCAGAAAGTAATGTGGGTGATGAGCTCCATACACCTAATAGGAAACAGTGGTCCCAGAGAGGTTTTTTCAATCCTAATTCTCCCAGGCCCTCTAGAGATCAAATCCCCACACCCATTCCTCAAGAAACATCCTTTTCGTCTGATGGCCTTGAACTTACTAGGAAAACCAAGTCTAGTGCCGTAAATCCTTCTCATGAAGAAGAAGTCATAGAAATATGTTTTTTCCCTACAAGAGAAACTCTAGATCAACAAGGGGAAAATTCTATTGTA
The DNA here is from genome assembly GCA_027943335.1 of Chamaecyparis obtusa. NCBI lineage: Eukaryota > Viridiplantae > Streptophyta > Pinopsida > Cupressales > Cupressaceae > Chamaecyparis > Chamaecyparis obtusa. The sequence continues at coordinate 1,557,721 of BSBK01001817.1, read as the reverse complement.
GAAACTACCTCTTATGAATCAAAAAAGATGAGAGAGGAAGTAATAGCTTTGAGAAAAAAAGAAGATGAGAAATTGTCTAAAATTTCTAATAGAATGAAGGTGCAGGAACAACAAATCTATGAGTTACTTATGGAAAGACAAGACCTCATAAGAAAAACAAAGAATAATGAGATCCAGGCTAAATTCTTAAATCAAGATGTCCAAGGTTTAGACAATGAATTGTTTGGTGATATGGGGGCCTTAAGAAAATAGGCAGATGGTAGTAAACCTAATCCATAGAAAGATGAATTTACTGGAGAAGGTCTTGTTCTTAGACAATTGTATCCATCAGAAATCAAAAGGAATGAGGATCTCAGAAATGCCACAATGGATGTCTCTGATAAAGGAAAATAGAAGGTGGTTGGCATAAGTATCACTGAACCTAAAAAGAATGTTTTTATTCCTAACATTATATCCCAAGAAAGCCTAGAATTAGAAAAGTCTAGAAAGGCTAAGGAGGATTTAGCTCTCCAGCTTGAAAAGTTGGAATTAGAGGCTGCAGTAGATGAAATGAAAAGAATGATAGCTTTCCTACATGCTAATATTAATTTGTCTGCCAGTATCTCAGTCCCTATTACTATAGGGAAGGTGCCATCAAATCAACCTTGTGGTGTAATTCCCAATTCTCAAGTTTCCAATCCCAAACAAAGTTCACTTGGACCAGTTTTTAATACCAACCCTGTAGTCCCATTGACCAGTGGTCCAATTCAGAACATGCCCTATCAAAATATTGGAGGAGGAACCCAAATCGCACAAAATTTCCAAAGAAGACCAGTTCACTTGGACAGATATAGGCCTTTGTTTTTTGATGGTATCCCTGATCAACCTAATGTTATCCCAAATGAGGTAAGAGAGAAAATCCCTAAGTTTACTAGATACAATGTTGTTACATGTGAAGAGCATCTGAAGTTTTCTACAGATAAAATTAATGATTATGAGATTGAACATGAAGATGTTGTAATAAAGCTTTTTGTTCAGTCACTAATTGAAGATACTAGGGATTAGTATAGAGGTTTACCAGAAAATAGCATTGCATCATGGGATGAATTTGTTAGAAGCTTTAAGGAACAATATGCAGAACATGTTAACTCAAGCTACATGCTCAATGAGTTTAATAATATCAAAAAGCATCAAAATGAGAGCATGTCATAGTTTAATGGCATATTCCAAAAGGTAATGTACAAATTATTTCAATTTTTGAGGTTAGATGATGCAGTCTGCTTGACCACATATTTCAATGCTTTAGATGGTAAGATGTCATATATTTTGAGAGATAAGAGTCCTCATACCCTGAGAGATGCTTTTAAGTTGGCAATAAATATTGAAAGTAATAGGAAGGCATCTAGTCAGATGTATAAAATGGATGAGGGAAAATTGTGGAAGGAAACTAAGCCACATATTGCAAGACCAGCTAAAGATGATGACAAGGTTGAAAAACTAGCAAGTGTAGTCAAGGATCTCTCAACTAAAATTGAGAAGGGTGGGAGAAACTATCAAGACACTAGACCACCTTATCAAAGGCAAGAGAGGTTCCCAAGGTTACAAGATATGCCTTACAAGACAAATTGGAAAGATGGGAAACCTATCTTTGATAATCATGAAACTCAAAAGGGAAGGGATACCCCAGATCCTTTGAAGAAAAGTACAACACATAATGTGGAGAGCATTCCTTGGTGTGTGGCTTGTAATATACCTCATTCACCTTTCCACTATGTCGTAGCTCAGACTTTAGAGGATGAAGCTGACAATCCACGTGCAGGAGATTATGAAGAATTTGAATATCCTATAGTTAACATGTTTACCACTGAAAAGGTGGAAGAAATTTTCTCTTCGGATGATGAAGAGATTTGTGCTGATATTAATCATAAGAGGAGGATTCTCCCTAGCTATGAGCAACATGTATTTACCCAATATAATCATGATGATTCTGATTATTATATGTGAAAAACTAATATGGTCAGATCAGAGTTGGATGGGATTCAGTGGAGAAAGCCTAGTGAAGAAGAAATTAGAACTTTGACTGTGGCTACTATTTCACAAGCTAGGTCCTCAGACAATTTGAGGAATAGAAGAGTGGATGTTGATCAAGGGGTATTGAGGTCATTATTTGTTAAATATGATCCTCAGAATAAGGAGCCCTCTAAACCAAATGTTATCAAGGATAAGGGGGGATATAATAGGAGAGAGGAACCTATTATTGAAAGTAAAAAGTGTTGGCACTTCAATTTTTTAGTATGTCAATCCTGTGAAATTTTTATAAAATTGAAGTGTGCATAAGTGTTAAAAGATTGTGATAATTTTCCTACAAAAATCCTGCAAAATTATCAAAATTTTTCCCCATATCCCGCCAGCCCTAGTTAAGGTTCAAGTTTGAGGAAAACCCTAAATATTTGCCACATTCAAAAAAACCCTAGGTAGCTCTTTTTATGATCTATTTGAGCGTTACTTTTTCGAATCACTTAAGTTCCTAAAAAGGCATGTTCTCTATTTTTATCACCGCGCGGAGGTCATGTTTTTATTTTTTCCCTAAGTCTAAAGGTTCGGTGATATTAATATTTCCTAAGTCCTTAATGCCTTATCTTTCTAATGTTTCACTGTACTTTGAATCTTGGAATCCTCAATTGATCGACGGTTGTCATATGTTCACGTAGAATCTTTTAGCTCTATGTGATCATGCGACCAGCCATTGATCTTACTTTATAGCACAACGTTTCAAGCAAAGTGGGTCCACTACCATGTATGCACAAATGCTCATCTATGATTGGTCGATATGGGTAGTGATATGGTGGTTCTCGGTGGGACCAGTGTTAGAGGGATCTTCAGAGCTGAAAGTAATGAAGGGAAGATCCGATGGTTGTCGTATAATCTCATAGAATCTTAGAGGCCTATGCGATCATGCGACTAACCATCGATCTTGCATAAAGCTTAGTGCGATTCTCAGGTGGGACCATTGATAGGTGTACATGGCTGGTGGTTTCTCATTGGTTAAAAACAATGGGACCAATGTCAGTTTTTGCATATGGTTTTTCTTTGATTGGTCGATAATACTTGTTGATGTGGAGGATGTCAGCAACACTGGTGCTTGGAAAGAAAGAAATTCAATGACAACTTGCCAAGTGTTGAAAGTGTGGATTTTCATTGTTAACAAAGGTAAAGTGGGACCAGTAACTTAAGGAATAAATGATGACAATTGAATGCTAACAATTTGTTGCATGTTCGCATGAGCTTCTTTCAAGCTATGCGATCAAGCGACTAATATTTTATTTTAACAATGAAAGTTATAAGGGATTGTCGCCAATGAAGGGACTGACATGACGACTTGTTGTATGTTCACATGAGTTTCTTTCAAGCTATGTGATCATGCGACAAACCGTTGGATTATTGGCACAAGTGAAATGCAAAGGTCCAGGATTTGACATGGCGGTGAGGTGGCTAATTGACCCAATCAAATTGTGCCACATGACACATGTGGGACCCACCCAATTTTAAATCTATGTGCAGCATTTAAAACAAGTATAAAAGTTCAGACTATATGTAAATTTTGAATTTGAAAAATGTAAGAGTTGCTCATGAGGCTAAAATTTAAAAATGCTCTTGGAGGCTCAATTTTTGCCCGAATATGCAAGTATAATATACCATTGGAAACGTCGTGAGACGATGGTTAGATTGATGCCATCAAAAATTAGTTTTGGGCAAGTAGAGAAGAGCAGTAAGTGATTTTGTCTCCAAGATCAGTTTTGGTGGGAAAAGGAAGTTATTTGCAGAATTGTTTTGTTGGAAGTAATAGGTGTCACGATTGAAATATCTTTTAGGTTTCTCTTCCTGAGGATATATACAAGATTTTCTCATTGTTGTAAGGGTTCCAAAATGCTGGTCTCCACAGAGGGTTTGAAGTTGTGCTTAACTCCTAGAGTTTCGATCATTTTCTTGGTCCCAAGTGCTCTATGGGCTGGGTAGGGGATGTAATTTTATTCTTCTGTTCAATCTCAAGACACTGACTGATGACTTTGCTCTTAGTCTAGGGTACTATAGACTGTATTAGACATGTTTTTTGTAATGAGCAATATTGTTGGTTCAAGTTAAATTTAGAAAGTTGCACTGGAAAGCATTTTGTTTACATAATACTGATATGACATTTGAAATAAAATCCAAGGTTTATATCTCTCCTTGAGTATTTCTATTTGAGTTATGAATTGTTCCAATTTATTGCATGGATAATCTCTGTTTGTATGTTTATATTTCTCAGCTCTGATCCAGGATCAGATTAAATAAGCTTTGAATGTGACATAAATTCTCTAAAGTTTTACTTAAGGATACACCAGTAAGTAGTGTAAATATAAGATTCCTTTGATAAAATCCACCATAGGGTGATTAGCATTTTCAAAGGATAAAGATCATTCAAAGTTTAATGTATTTGTGTGTGTATTACAATCTTGTAGTGGAGGTGTTACCTAATGGATAAGACACTAGTTAGTAGTGAGTCCCTTTTACAGAGATCAGTGTTTGATAGGGTTCTATTTTACTCTCCCATTTGATATAAATATGTCAAAATCCTTGATGTTTTTATGACCTACCTGTTCTGTCTCATCTTATGGTAATGGAGAATCAATGAATGAGTGGTTCTCATTTGGTATTTTCTTACCATCCATCTATTATATGTAAATCCAATCAATGATTAGTGAAATAGATCTTGTGTTACTGGATTAGGTACACCCATCTTGGTTTTGCAGAGCCAGAAGTGCAGAGGGCAGTCCTGTCCCTATAGTTGGTCCAATCATCTTTAGAATTCAATATTTGGATCTAACCCATCCTTAAAACCTGTAGATGTATTGGTTGCTTGTCAAAGCATAAAGTCCATTTTGGGAACCAACAAAATGGTGACTTTGCTGGGGAGAACATAAAAAAGTAAATCTGTTGAGAATATCTGGTTATTGTTACATTATAGATTATCAGTATTATATAACCCAGATTGATTTTGCCCATCTGAGTCACCAACAAAATGGCGACTCTGTTGAAGAATAGAGATGAAAAAGTCATGCTAAATCCAGTTTGATATCTCTAATGTTATAGTAAAGTTTAAATAACATGGGTACAAGTTGAGCTAGACTCCTAGCCAGCTTATTTATCTATCTAGTGGTTACCATTGAAGTATAGAGTCAGATTCAAAAAGTTTTAATATCATCTCACCAAGCAGTGAGTGGCAACTCTGAGAGTTCTCTGTTTGATCAGTGCAAATTCAGAATAAAAGATATGATGTATCCAAATCTGATAAATAGTGTGTAAAAACAAATCTTGGTGAAGTTTTATTGTTAGCTGGAAAAAGGATTGTGAATAAGTGAATTATTTTCCTCTTTAGGGAGGTGGTGACTCTATGTGAAAAGAACCTGATGGAGCCACAAGGTGAGCTCTAAGATCTACCAAATTTTTAGCTGATAAATAAATAGCAGTAGCAAAGGGAAAACACTAGGTATTTCTCATTTGTAATTTGTGTATTTACATGATCCTTATTCGGTGAAGAAGTCACCATAGAAAGGATTTTATTTGTGGATCTGCATATTTCTCTAGATTTGTTGAAAAATCTTAGTTGTATTTTGGGGGAGTATGTATGATTTGAAGAATCCATATGGCTGCATGAGTTGTTCGTGATAAGAATCTGAAAATTTCTTTGAGAAAAGATGCAGCCCATAATGGATTCATGCAGGAGCTCTTCTGAACAAATGTATGTGCCATTATGTATTCATGACATACATGGCTTGCCAAGAGTTAGTAAGGGTGGGTGTGAAGTAAAAAATGAAAATTCAGACCAGGATATTAATGTCTCTGTTGATCACATCACTCATGAAGTTGATGATGAGGATCTACCCATTAAGATTGAAATCCTCGAAAGAGAAATTGCTAAGAATGATGTTGTGCTTTGGCAGCTGCAAGAACAGAGGTTACAAGCAAAGGTTATTCTTCATTTCAATAATGAAGAATCCATCGATGATGATGTTGTTTCTATTTGTGATAGTTATGCTGATTATGATGCTAACAGTGAAGTCAGTGAATATAAAGATATTGAAGATGAATCTGCAATTAATAATGTTTCCATTTAGTTTGTAGATCCTTCCTATTATCAGCATAAGAGGACAACCTTGTTGTTTCAATATAAAAAATATTTATGTAAAGAACAAGGAGATAGTTATGAGGTAGATGAAAGTTGTTGTAGTGACTTCTCAAAAGTAAATGATGTAAGCCAAGAGACTTCAATCCTTGTTCCCAATGGCGAAGATATGTGCAGCAATAAAGGGGAGGTTGAAGGCAATGAAGGTGAAGTCCAATATTCTTTAAGCAGCGAACAAATTTCAAAAGCCCTGGCTGCTGATTTTCAAAGGTATGCACCAAAGTAGACTCCACTTTGCGGTACCCGATTGATATTTGTTTTGATAATGAAGACATGTTGATGGTTGCAAGGTTTGAAACATATCCTAACTCTTCCTTTCCTACTTTTGAGTTAGATGATGTGCAAGATCAAAGTGCACATGAGTGTAAAAATTTTGCTGAAGTTATATATGATGAGTATGAAGACTCATACACATAGATAAGTTTTGAATCCGATGAACATGGCATGAAAGAATCCAATCTTGATTTTTCTTTTAAAGAGAATGATAAATTTGAATGTTCTTTCTCAGATTTGCAAATGACTGGTGAGCCATTTTTTGATAATACATTTTCAGATTTGGAGAATGTTGATAAAAGTTTTGAACAACAGGGTGTCTCCAATATTTTGCAATCAAGTTTTTATTCAGATAGTTTGCAAGTTTCTACTATGACCACGGTTTCTTCTTTTGTGCAAGCTAATGTCCAAGATATGTCAGATTCTAGCTGTGTGAATGAGTTGGATTGTTTTTCTTCTCAGCTGGTTAATGGTTGCAAAGAATGTAATAATTTTGTGTTACATAATGATCAGCATTTGCAGTATTGTGTTGATTCCCAAGTATTCAAGGATAATGATTATGCTGATGATTTTTACTATGATACACTGATAAGAAGTTGCAGCATGATTAATCAAGCATATGACAGTGGTAATTCCAGCTTACCTCTAATCCACAAAAATGAGAACCAAGTATTTGATAGAGGTAAGAGGTGATTTCAGTTTGATGGTTTTGGGCCATTTGTACATAAAGTGCTCGTTGTATAATTGCTTTGCTTTCACTTGTGTGGTGTGTTTCTTTCAATAAAGGTTCCCTAGTTTTGAGAAGAGAGCGAGAAGTCTGATGTATGTTTTTGGGTGGTCTGCTTCACCAATGATTTTGAATTCTGTATGTGCCCTCAAGGGGCACGCGTCCCCACACAGAGCCACTGTTGGCACTTCAATTTTTTAGTATGTCAATCCTGTGAAATTTTTATAAAATTGAAGTGTGCATAAGTGTTAAAAGATTGTGATAATTTTGCTACAAAAAACCCACAAAAAATCTTGCAAAATTATCAAAAATTTTCCCCATATCTAGCCAGCCCTAGTTAAAGTTCAAGTTTGAGGAAAACCCTAAATATTTGCCACTTTCAGGAAAACTCTAGGTCGCTCTTTTTATGATCTATTTGAGCATTACTTTTCCAAATCACTTAAGTTCCTAAAAAGGCATGTGCTCTATTTTTATCACTACGCGGAGGTCATGTTTTTATTTTTTCCCTAAGTCTAAAGGTCCGGTGATATTAATATTTCCTAAGTCCTTAATGCCTTATCTTTCTAATGTTTCGCTGTACTTTGAATCTTGGAATCCTCAGTTGATCAACGGTTGTTGTATGTTCGCATAGAATCTTTTAGCTCTATGCGATCATGCGACCAATCGTCGATCTTACTTTATAGCACAGTGTTTCAAGCGAAGCAGGTCCACTGCCATGTATGCACAAATGCTCATTTCTGATTGGTCGATATGGGTAGTGATATGGTGGTTCTCGGTGGGACAAGAGTCAGAGGGATCTTCAGAGCTGAAAGTAATGAAGGGAAGATTCGATGGTTGTCGTATAATCTCATAGAATCTTAGAGGCCTATGCGATCATGCTACTAACTGTCGATCTTGCATAAAGCTTAGTGTGATTCTCAAATGGGACCATTGATAGGTGTACATGGCTGGCAGTTTCTCATTGGTTAAAAATAGTGGGACCAATGTCAATTTTTGCATATGGTTTTTCTTTGATTGGTCGATAATACTTGCTGATGTGGAGGATGTCAGCAACACTGGCACTCGAAAAGAATAAATTCAATGACAACTTGCCAGGTGTTGCAAGCGTGGATTTTCATTGTTAAAAAAGGTAAAGTGGGACCAGTAACTTAAGGAATAAATGATGGTGATTGAATGCTAACGGTTTGTTACATGTTCGCATGAGCTTCTTTCAAGCTATGCGATCATGCGACTAACGTTTTATTTTAACAATGAAAGTTTAAGGGATTTTCGCCAATGAAGGGATTGACATGATGACTTGTCATATGTTTGCATGAGTCTCTTTCAAGCTATGCAATCATGCAACAAACTGTTTGATTATTGGCACAAGTGAAATGCAGAGGTCCAGGATTTGACATGGCGGTGAGGCGGCTGACTGACCCAATCAAATTGTGCCACGTGACACATGTGGGACCCACCTAATTTTAAATCTATGTGTAGCATTTAAAACAAGTATAAAAGTTCAGACTATATGTAAATTTCAAATTTGAAGAATGTGAGAGTTGCTCATGAGGCTAAAATTTAAAAATGCTCTTGGAGGCTCAATTTTTGCCCAAATATGCAAGTATAATATACCATTAGAAACACCGTGAGATGACGGTTAGATTGGCGCCATCAGAAATCAGTTTTGGGAAAGCAGACAAGAGTAGTAAGTGATTTTGTCTCCGAGATCAATTTTGGTGGGAAAAGGAAGTTATTTGCAGAATTATTTTTCAGGAAGTAACAGGTGTCACGGTTGAAATATCTTTTAGGTTTCTCTTCCTGAGGATATATACAAGATTTTCTCATTGTTGTAAGGGTTCCAAAATGCTGGTCTCCACAGAGGGTTTGAAGCTGTGCTTAACTCCTAGAGTTTCAGTCATTTTCTTGGTCCCAAGTGCTCTGTGGGCTGGGTAGGAGATGTAATTTTATTCTTCTATTTAGTCTCAAGACATTGACTGATGACTTTTCTCTCAGTCTAGGGTACTGTAGACTATATTAGACATGCTTTTTGTAATGAGTAGTATTGCTGGTTCAAGTTAAATTCAGAAAGTTGCACTGGAAAGCATTTTGTTTACATAATACTGATATGACATTTGAAATAAAATCCAAGGTTTATATCTCTCCTAGAGTATTTATGTTTGAGTTATGAATTGTTCCAATTCATTGCATGGATAATCTCTGTTTGTATGTTTATATTTCTCAGCTCTGATCCAAGATCAGATTAAATAAGCTTTGAATGTGACATAAATTCTCTAAAGTTTTACTTAAGGATACACCAGTAAGTAGTGTAAATCTAGGATTCCTTTGATAAAATCCACCACAGGGTGATTAGCATTTTCAAAGGATAAAGATCATTCAAAGTTCAATGTATTTGTGTGTGTATTACAATCTTGCAGTGCATGTGTTACCCAATGGATAAGACACTGGTCAGCAGTGAGTCACTTTTACAGAGATCAATGTTTGATAGGGTTCTATTTTACTTTCCCATTTGATATAAATATTTCAAAATCCTTGATGTTTTTATGACCTACCTATTTTGTCTCATCTTATAGTAATGGAGAATCAATGAATGAGTGGTTCTCATTTAGTATTTTCTTACCATCCATCTGTTATATTTAAATCCAATCAGTGATTACAGAAATAGTTCTTGTGTTACTAGATTAGATACATCCGCCTTGGTTTTGCAGAGCCAGAAGTGCAGAGGGCATTCCTGTCTCTATAGTTGGTTCAATCATATTTAGAATTCAATATTTGGATCTAACCCATCCTTAAAACCTGTAGATGTATTGGTTTCTTGTCAAAGCATAAAGTCCATTTTGGGAACCAACAAAAAGAATGAGGATGCTATTATAGATAAGGTCAAGAGGAGGGTTGGTAGAATAAAAGATACTTCTAATCTTTCTACTGGTCCCCCTACTTTTGACATGAGACATGCCTTGTCTCAAATGAAGGTCTCTATTCCTTTGTTAGAAATGTTGAAGATCAAAGAACACAAGACAACAACTCTAGCTTTGATAAATGAACAAGGTATGGATCATGTTATGATAGAAAAGGGAAATGCAATGTGTTAGTGCTTAGATCTACAAATGATTTAAGATTCATAAAATCTTGAATACTATAACTCTAATAATCCCAATAGATGCATCTAACAAAATTCAAGCACTAACGTACTAAGGTTGTAAAATCTTCTTCACTTTGAGTATAAAACTCAGGTGGGTTTACCTTCTTAATAGCTTCTTCTAAGAATCAGAATAGATATCTATGTTTTTGACATAAATGTATCAACTCAAAATTAATACAACGAAAGTAAATTGAAATAGTTTATCAATAATTTCTGCTGGAAACAGATGCAAATATATCTTAAAACAGTGCCTTATCTATTTGGGCATTAGAGTTAAACCCTACCTTCACAAAACTCTATCAAGACAGATATACCAAAAACCAAATGAAATGCTTGACATCCCATTCTTTTAATTCCTACACCTGCTATGAAATTCATACATGGACAATTAGTTCACAGAGACCTCCCTTAAGATTTCACTCTTCCCTTGAAAGAACTTAAGTTCAACCCCTATTATTCACCTTGTGAACAATGCATTGAAAAGCCTTACAGTTTAATGCATAAGAAAACTAAACCATCCATACACAAAGACAACAAATGGCAGCAATAGAGTTCTAGTATCTTTGTATTAATGTTCAAAATGTGTCAGTACAGTATTACTATGACTTTAGAGAAATAAGGTTCTATATTTCAGAACTTTCTTTACAAAATGTATTAACCACCATTTGAAAAGATCAAAACTTGCTATAAGAACCCACACCCATCTTGGAATCCTCAACAGGATGCAAAAATCTTTGGATAGATGGGAATACAACTTGTACAAAAGAGAAAAGAATAGATGAAAAGATAGAGATTACAATCAACGGAAAGTAGTTCTTAACTACTTAGCAATTTCACAGGTGGCACCTTTGTCTAAAGATATTTCAGAGAAGTTACATAAGTATTTGCATGAATGATGACCACCATTATAGGCTAACCTACATCATTCTTTGTTTGAAACATGCTCTCCCTCAAATTCTGGATTAGGTGCCATGCGCACTCTATTCTTCTTCTTCTTCTAATACAAGGACAACTGGCTTCTTCTTTTTCTTCTTTGTCATTCTGTCCCAGGCTACCATGTCATCATCAAAAGGCCAACTGTAAGCCTGAAATTCCTATAGTGATTTGATTTGTTGATCCCACATGGAATTAGTTATATTTTTAGCATTTGCTACAAACCGTATGAAATCACTTTCAATTTTAAACAAACTATCAATTAAACAATTACACCTTTCCACATCTAGGGCACTGTCACCATTAAGAAAAGCATCTTGTTTGATTACCAACTAATCCATTGATGCCTTCCAGTCATCTATACTGACAACCTTTCCATCATCACCATATATTGAAGGCAACTACCTACTGTAGTTGCTATCAAACATAGCCAACTTAGACTTTATTTGGTTAGACTTACCTTTAAAAAACCTTTGACATGGTGCTTACCAAACCAATTTTCTCAAATACCTCTATTACTACCTTAGGAATATCAGGCCTACTTTCCTGCAAAGCATCCAATTTATCAAACAACAAGCTTCTTCCTGACCAAACACTGTATAGTGGCTCCAAGGTGCCTAGTGACTTATTCACCTTTTCATTAGCCTTGTTCAATTGACTAACTAATTGATGGACTACTTCCATCTTCTCCTATATTTTTCCCTACCTATATTTCACAATCCTTGCTACTGTATCCAAAGATGCATCCAGTCTTATTTTTGTTAAGTCCTCAACAGGCTTATCAGGAACTTCTGTGTCTGTCTAAGGAGGGCCCTCCATTTTCAAAGGAGAGGGAAGAACTATCTTTGAGGCTTCTTCAAGCCTAACCCTTAACTCTGCCAACTCATCTTCCAACTACTTGATCATCATCATCTTTAGATCTCTATCTTTGGCTAACATGTTTGAACTTTCAAATAATTTTAAATAGCTTTCAGACAATTGAGATGTCTTTGCTTCATTTAGGTTAGCAAGATCGGTCACTACCTTAGAGACTTCAAGATCAGTTGTGTTCTGTACAGTCCATATGAATTTATTTCCTTCCATGCGATCCTCTATACTTACTAGAGATGGCTTTTGAGTCTTAGGGGTGATAGACCACATTGCAATAGCCTGGGACTTAGGGTCATAGTCACTTTCCCTAATCATGTCACGAATATGAACCTCATAAGATAAAATGCCCTGTGGTTTCTTTCTTATCTGATCAATGATAAAATCAGAGGTCAAATCCCATCCTGGAGTTAGAAGCATTCCACTTGATTTAACCATTTCTCTAGCTTCTTCTACAGTTATAACTTCAAGGCTAGGATCATAAGAAGCTAAAGCCCTCAAAGTTTCTTCACTTGGCTCCATTCCTTCGAGCATAGCCTTAGCCACTTCTTGCTGCTTTTTCTAGATAAGAAAACTCTTGAATTCATCACTCTTGATGAATTGGTCATCACTTAAAAACTCTTCTTGATATACCTCTCTGATATCCTATCCCAACCATAGGGATTTTTCTTCATCTTCCTCATTAGTGGCCACCATTTTGCTGGCTCTTATTATTTTTCTGAATTGGTGATGGTATACCCTGTCACCTGGCACAAGAGAAGATGCTCTATCAATCACCTTCTTCTATTTTTTCTGTTTGGAAGGCTCTCCCTCTTCAAACCTATGTTTCTTCAATGGTGGCTCTGGAAGGTTTTCTACCTCTGACAGATCTTTAATAGGATCATCAAGTAGTGAAATTCCAACTTATGGTGGGCTATTGCCTCCTTGGGATCCATAAAAAAATTCCTCATAATTAGAGGATGAGTAATCCTTCCCCTTCTTTGTTTTCTTCTGATCAAGCATTTTTTCTAATTGATCTGATAGAGTGTCATGCATCTCTATCATCCTATGAATCCTTTTTAAGTAGGGAAGGTTAGGGAAGAAACCCTCAAAAGGAATTTGGGCCCCTTTCAACTGAGCGTGCAAATATTTCAGGTCAAAATATCTCCTCCATCTCTTAGTAACTTCATCCTTCTCCATAACATTTCTAATCACATCCTCCTCATCCAGGTCCTCATGTTCCCTATTGACACCAATACCAAGAATTAATGTGAATCTTGCAGTCTTAATGAAATCTTCAGGGTCCACATGTCTGCAAATGCAAGATACCATCTTCAAATGATTTAGCCAGGTGGTAATTTGTGGGAAATCCCTCTTACCAATTAGGAAGTCACTAATCCTGAACTACCTAGGCCTGAAAGTACCTTTCCTATGAGGGGCGAAAAGCTCTCTATCTATCCACATCAACTACCAAATAAATTCCAAAGAAGCAACTCTTGGTGGCACAAATTTTGGTAGCAAGTGTGGGAGTTGGGGACAACTACAAACTAATAAAATTGTAGAATTTTCCCCAAAGTAGAAATCATCCGAATTATGGTTTCCCTCCCATTTATCCTCCAATTGCTTGGGTCTTAGGAGTTTAAGAACCTTGGTTGGTAACCTTGTAACATTCATTCCTAGCAATCTCAGGATGGGAAAAATAATGAAATTATGGAAAACACAAAAGTCATACTTATTTGAAGTATAATTCCATATCATTACCCATAGTTGGACTCGATTATGCTGGTCTTGGAAGGTGAATCTTGGTTTTAGCATATTCAAATCAAAACTATTGATGTTGAAAAACAAAATTAAGTGCATCAACATAGAGTAATGCATGAACTTGATGGGCCCCTTTCTTTCTTTGATAGACATTAACCCTTCATGCATCCTATCGATTACATACTGGATATAATCATAGTCAGTATTCACTAGAGAGTTCTGGATATCTAGGATCATCATTAAAAGATTAGCTAGAAAAAATTCTTCATCCCCATCTATCCCCAAAACTCTACACAACCCATAACATGTTTGCTTCATAAAGTAATGGAGGGATTGGAACTGCTAATGGGCATTCATGGTAGTTGGGAGGGGAGTTATATATTTACCTTGCTTTGGGATATGCTTAACCAGCTGGTCTTTTACTGGCCCTATATTACTTGTATACTTCTCTCTTTCCTTGCTCAAATCAATTTCAGTAGAGGAAGACGTATAAAAACCAAAAGCTCTCATGAAAGAACCCCTATCAAGAGTAACCAAAGGTGACTGGTCCTCCTTCCTAATTGTTTTGGAGATAGGATCATATGACCTAGCCAATGTAACAATTAAATCCACATCTAAAAACACATCAGGGACAACCAATTTCCCTAAACCCAAAGGCCAACCATTACAAATAGGTACCTGCTTACTCCTATTTCCATAAAAGTGACTGAAAAGAGTGTAACCTGAGCAAGATGGTGTGACAGGATCTTTGCAATGACCAAGAATATCTTCAAAAACATCATCTGGGGCTCTCTTGTTCTAACTGGAACCATGCAATAATTTGATAAACTTGTCTAAATAATTTGGCTTGTTTCTATCTTCACCACCTTTGGCTTTGGCTTCACCACTGGAAGAGGTCACGCTTAGCTTTGGTTGACTCATTTTCTCCACAATTTCTCTCAATTCTGTAAACTTAATTTGCTTGGCACTCTGTAATTATTTAAGAAAACACAATTCTCTTCAAGTGATCTCAAACATAAAAAACAATGAGTCTAGCCTATTTATTGATGCAAATTGAATGCGTACAATTGCCGAAATTGTTGCAAATCTAACTCTCATTACTTCTGCATTCAATTTCACATATCACTAGTTTTCAAATCAGTGCTAGCCGATATCAGGATGTTGACAGATAGATTTAAAAAACTCAAAAACAAGGCAGAAAAGCAATGATTATAGTTTGTACTTTAAAACCTTGTTTACGTAATAAACCCTCCTTTAAAATTGATTGGATGGCCATTTCCTTTTTCTCTAGCTCGACAATGTACTTTATCCATGTAGCAACGATGTCAAACCTTTCTTTTATTATTTTCTTTAACTGAGCCTATTTCAGAGATCTAGCGACTAAAGGTTCTTGGATCGCTTAATGAAAAGTTAACCCTAGCTCCCATTCAGAGAATTAGCGATCAAAGATCTCACTTATTCTCGAAACCAATCCCTTAACTCATCCTCCATTCAAGAAACTGGCAAACAAAGAAAACAGTACCCAAGCATCTAACCATAGTCACCATCTAGAGAATCAACGACAATGGCTATCTCTTAATCTCTTAATGTTCTGGTTAACTGCTAGTTTATTCTGAGACTTGGCAACTGAAGACTTCACTTATTTGCTAAAAGGAAGACTTAACCGCACATTTAATGTGAGAATTAGCGAACATGCTTATTCTCTGAGTCATTGAATTCTTTCCTAACTACATGTTTTGAACTGAGACTTTGAGTGAACCGTTGATCTTGACATCAATCAATGGCCATCGTTAATTCGCTTAACCATTAAGACAGTCACCTTTTGATTATGAGACTTGGTGAACAAAGTATTCACTAAATCTCCCAATGTTTTAAATACTGACTATTCCATTATGAGATTAAGTGACTAAAGGCTTATAACTTTCCTGACCATTTGATTTGCTCATTCATCGAATGCCTTTTATCATAACCAACCTTTTAAGAGAACACATGACTACCTTATTCACCGAGTCACCAGAAGATTTAGAACCTCGCTACTTTATTTCGAGACCACGCGAACAGAAGAGAAAACCACCTTTCCCAAATCCACTAAGCCAAATTATCGGAGCCACCAAACTTAGAGGACATTGAACTTATAGCACAGTCGCCAAATTGCAAAATCACTTTATGTAGGACCCAAATACTTTGAGATTAAAACATGACCGTTGATCCTACAGATAATCAACGGTCCTCACTAGATCACTGGATGATACAAGCCTTAACCACCTGATTCTGAGAATAAGAGATCACTGCCATGCTGGGTTGCTGAATGATAATAGGAAACCACCCAAAAATAAGCAAAAAGGAGATAACATATTCGTTGATTCGCACAAAGGTTTTGGTAACCGCTGAATAACTTGGAGACTTAGCGACTAGCATGAAACATAACATAGGCTTAGCACATTCGCAAGCTCACTGAATAACTTGGAGACTTAAAACAATATTACATGATCAATGAATGCTTGACAGAAATAATCATGTGCATGGTCAAGACACTTAAGTGGCCAAAAAGTAATGACAAAATAAGAATTAAGGCTAACTTAAAGGTTTTCACGAAGAAACAAGATTTTTTCAAGGACAAAACCTAGGGCAAGGGTCTTCAAACTTGGTTATGGAAAATTTGATGAATTTTGAAAACTTAGACCACAGGAATAAAACTTGCAAGAGGAGTGAACCAGGATTTGGAATGGAAAACCTCACCAACATAGAAATCTATCCAACAGTGACTCTATCTGAGGATGTTTGAGTGCAAGGTCAAAGAAAGAACTAATGAATCTCTGGGTGGCGGACCACAAAACCCTAACCTAAAGTAGGAAAAGAACACACAACAGAAGAAAACACACCTATACATCTATACATATCTACTATGCATGGAAGAGGATAAATAACTAATTGAAGAAAAACTTCAAGAACTGTCCACGCACTGGCAATTCTTGTTCTTCACCATCCAGATTTTGCAAAAAATATGAATCCTTGCCATGAGTTTGATGAATGATAAAAGGTCCTATCCACAAAGACTCAAATTTTTTGTATTTCCCTTTGTCTTCAGCCCTGGCATTCCACTGAAGAACCATGCCACCAGGCTAAAACTTTCTCAAAGTTGCTCTTTTATCAAAAAGATATTTCATTTTTTGTTGCAACTTCACATTTTCCTTTTGTCCTTCTCTTCTGATTTCATCCAGTTCAACCAACTGAATCATTCTGTCTTGCAATGGATCACTAATTTCCATATCTTCTTCCTGCATGAATTTGTATATTGGTAAGAAGTTATTTATTGGTAATCTTGATTTTACACCATACACCATCTCAAAAGGAGACTTCCTTGTAGCCCTTTTCTCAGCAATCCTATAAGCCCATAATGCTAGTTTCAAATTTACATGCCAACTCCTTTTATTCTTTTCCAAAGTTTTCTTCAAAATTTGTAGGATACTTTTATTACTAGATTCAGCCTGCCCATTTGCTTGTGGATGGTAAGGGGATGAATAAGACAAAACTATTCCTATCTCTAAACATAAATCAGTAATATCTTGAGATCTGAAACTCATGGCATTATCTACAACCAACTTGATAGGAACACCAAATCTAGTGATTAAATTGTTCATCAAGAATTCAATTACAACAACACTGGTTGTTTTTTTAGTTGGAATTGCTTCAATCCATTTAGTGAAATAATCAGTAGCAACCAGAATCCAACTATTCCCCTCACTAGATTTCTCAAAAATTTCCCCAATGAATTCCATACCCCACATTGCAAAAGGAGCCTCTGCAACAATAGGGTTCAACAATAGTGCACCTGAGAATTTCAGTTTCTTGGAAAATCTTTGACAGGGCTCACATTTTCTAACAAAAGAATGAGCATCTTTGAACAACACGGGCTAGTAGTATCCTACCCTCAAAATGTTATGAGCTATGGACTGAGTAGAATGATGTCCTCCACACAATCCAGAGTGCATTTCTTTCAATACCTTTTTTGATTAGTGTTTGTCTAAACAAAACAGTAGAATTCCATCATTATCTTTCCAATACAAATCACCTTGGATTAATACATACCTTTGGGCTTGTAATCTCAAACTTCTCCTTTGATTATCATTAAGTTCTTGTGGACATTTAGCATTTTTGATAAAATAAACAATATCTTTGTACCATGGTTGCATTTCAATGCTAGTGATTGCATCCTCATTGATAGCAACACTATTCACTTGTATGAGATCCATGTTTTCCTCAGTCATTAGTTTTGCAAGTCCCAAACCTCTCACCAGCTTGGTAATGTGGAGCTCAAGATCAAACTCTTGAATCCTATTGATCCACTTGCATCTTTTTCCTGTGACCTCACTTTGAACCAAAATATCTTTCACTTCTGCATGGGGTACATATGCATTAACCTTTGCACAAACAAGATAAGGTCTAAAAGCTTTAACTACCTTTACCAGTGCATATCCTTATTTTTCCATTAATTCATAATTTAATTCAGAAGATTGTAATGACTTACTGAAAAAGGCTATCGGATGTTCAAAACCTTCTTGATCCTTTTGTAAAAGGATGGTAGCAATTGTATGAAAAGATGCAAAGGACAATAGAGAAAATGGCTTTGAATAATCAGGTGACACCAAAATAGGGGCTTCTTGGATTGATTGTTTAATTTTCTCAAAAGCCTGCTGAGCCTCATAGTTCCAATCAAACTTCACATCCTTTTTCAGAAGTTTGACTATAGGCTTCACCAATTCTACAAAATTAGCAATAAATCTCCTGACAAAATTAATCTGTCCTAAGAAAGATGCACACCCTTTATATTTTTTGGTGGAGGAACCTTCTTGATTGCCTCTACCCTCTTAGGATCAATCCTGACTCCTTCTTTTGACACTATATGTTCGAGCAACTTCCCTTCTATCACAACAAATTGACATTTATTTGGATTTTAGGAAATGCCAAATTCTAGGGCCTTGACAATGACCTTTTCTAGGTGACAACAATTGTCCTCAACCCTTTTAGAATAAGCAGTAAGATCATCCTGATACACAACCATAAGGACATTAATCAACTCTTTAAAAGCAACATCCATTGCCCTTTGAAAAGTTTCTCCAACATTTTTTAAACCAAAAGGCATGCGAACATAAAAATATGTTCCCCATGGGGTTGTGAATGCTATCTTAAATTGTTCTGATTCTTTGACCAGCACTTGATTATAACCTAAGAAACCATCCATCATTGACAAGAGCTCACAACCAGTTACCCTATGCAGCATAGCTTCCATGTTTGGCAATCCATAATTATCTTTTAAGGAGGCAACATTTAAATTTCTAAAATCAACACACAATCTTATCTCACCATTCTTTTTTCTTACTGGCACAAGATTGGAAACCCATGTGGAATGCCTAATTGGTTCAATGATACTAGCATCTCTCAACTTTGTCAATTCAGCCTACATCTTTGTGGATAATAGGGGATTGATGGGCCTCTATTTTTGTCTAAAAGGCTTAGTGTCCTCCTTGAGTGGAATCTCATGTTGAAAAAGGTCTCCTCTATAAGCCTTAAGATTATCATATGACCAAGCAAAAACATGCTTGTACTTCTCCAATAGTCTTATCAAATTTTCTCTAATTTCCCTGCTCAACCTTTTTCCAATGTAAACTATATGAGGGGATGTTTCTGAACCTAAATTTATTTCTTCTAGGTCCTCCATTTTGCTATTTGATTTTTGAAGCATATATCCATCATTAATCTTAAACATACCCTCCAGTTCTACTAACCCCTTAGGTATATGGTTTGAGGCTAATTGGACAATTTCATTTCCCATGATACATTCCTTTCCATCAATGATTTCATGTGTATCATTGAAATCCATTTTTTTTCCATCATATTGATCCAGACCTTGAAGAAATTTAAGAATATCAATGTCATCTTTAAAGAATTGCCAGTAGTAAACATTATCAGGCACTGCAGGTCTACTTTTAATCTCTAACATGGATACACCAGTTAATGTGGCATCATTACCTTTTAAAGCAACATTTGCAAGGAAATCATCCATGATATTGTTGGATCTCTCTACCTATATGATATTAAAGGCTTCAAATAATTCCAATCTATCCTAGAAAGCATGCTTGTATAATTTTAATTTATTATCCTTTGTAGCATATTTAGATCTGATCTGAGCTATAATTAATTGGGAGTCACCATGCACTTTCAAGCATTTAATACCATGCTTTATAGATATATATAGACCTAATATTAAAACCTCATACTCTGCAGTATTATTAGTACACTGGAAAGTCAATAGGAATGAATATTTAAAAGTAGTATCTGATGGGGAAATGAGTAGGACACCAGCTCCTGATCCTTCTTTTGAACAACCTCCATCAGAGTACATCTTCCATAATTCACCCTATTGTAATGTCAATTCTTCTATTATTGGATCAGTATTTCTCATTTGAGGTACAATTTCTTCAATCATGAAATTGTTCATGTCAATATCAACACAACAGTTCAATTCTTCTGGTGCGACCATTTCTACCATTACAGAAGAATGAGGTTCCCTATACAATTTGATTTCTATTCCATTGACTAGAATAGTTGCATATGAAAGATCCAACTGCAACTTTCCTCCCACTGTAGCAGCCCATTGTCTTGATAGTAGCATACCATAATGGGGTTTAGTGTCCACTACTACCACATCCATCTTGTAAGTGGCCTTAGGGAAGGCATCAATCTTTACTTCTATCCCAACAAGGGTTCCTACAATAGGGACTACCCTATTGTCCATGGCATAGCACTGGCCATTCAAAGTGTCAACTTGTAGTCCTAATTCTCTCATCACATGGTATGGCATTACAATAGCTCTAGCACCAGAATCAATCATAAAATTCTTGAGCAGAAAATTATTGATAATCAATGTAACATAAAATGGATCAATGGATGATGGTTCCTGTGTTACAATATTTCCAACATAGAATTCAGAGATAGCTTTTATTGTATCATGTCCATTCGCTTCATGCCCCTTTCCTATCATGATAGGCTCCATACCTTGTTCATTTATCAGTGCTAGAGTTGTTGTCTTATGCTCCTTAATTTTTAACATTTCTAACAAAGGAATAGAAACTTTCATTTGGGACAGAGCATGCCTCACGTCAAAGGTAGGGGAATCATCAGAGAGGTCAGAGATATCTTTTACTCTGCCTCCTCTTCTTTTGATGTTGTTGACAACATCTACCCCTTTCTTTTTTTCCTCACTAATAGGTTCCTTTCTCCTATTATTTCCATCTTTCTCCTCAATAGCACTTGTCACTAGGTATCCTTTACTCTTAAAGTCATCTTTGACAAATACTAACCTAGGTACTCCTTGATTAGCATTCACCCTTCTATTCCTCAAATTATATGAGGACCTAGCTTGTGTAATAGTAGCCACGATCATGGTTCTGATTTCTTCTTCATTGGGCTTTCTCCACTAAGTATCATCCTTTTCTGACCTAACCATATTGTTTTTACACAAATCCTCATCAGCTTCATCGTAATCAGAATGAGTAAATATCTGTTGTTGACAGCTATCAAGGATTCTTCTTTTATAATTAACATCTGGTGGAATTTCTTCATCATCTGAAGACATAAGATCTTCCATCCTCTTGATGGCAAGCATGTTGACATCAGGATTTTTAGATTCTTCATAACCTCTGCATATGAAGTATCACCCTCCCCCTCTAAAGCCTGAGCCACAACACACTGAAAAGGTGAATGAGGCATGTTACAAGCCACACACCAAGGAATTCTTTCCACATTATTTGTTGTGTTCTTCTTTATAGGATCAGGAGTATCTCTCCCCTTTTGGGTTTCATTATTATCA
Source organism: Chamaecyparis obtusa (assembly GCA_027943335.1). Classification (NCBI taxonomy): domain Eukaryota; kingdom Viridiplantae; phylum Streptophyta; class Pinopsida; order Cupressales; family Cupressaceae; genus Chamaecyparis; species Chamaecyparis obtusa. The sequence continues at coordinate 1,535,967 of BSBK01001817.1, read as the reverse complement.
AAGACTGGCTTCCCATCCTTCCAATTTGTCTTATAAGGCATATCTTGTAATCTTGGGAACCTCTCTTGCCTTTGATAGGGAGATCTAATATCTTGGTAGTTTCTCCCACCCTTTTCAAATTTGGTTGGGAACTCCTTGGCCACATTAGCTAGCTTATCAACTTTATCATCATTCTTTGCTGGTCTTGGAGCATGTGGTTTTGTTTCTTTCCACAATCTCCCTTCATCCCTTTTATACATTTGACTAGATGCCTTCCTGTTGCTTTCAATGTTTATAGCTAATTTAAAAGGATCTCTAAGGGAATGAGGATTCTTATCCCTTAAAAGATATGACATCTTACCATCCAAGGAATTAAAATATGTGGTCAAACAAACTGCATCATCTAACCTCAAGACTTGGAAAAATTTATACATTGCCTTTTGAAATCTACTGTTGAATTCAGACATACTCTCATTATAATTTTTTTTGATGTTATTAAATTCATTGAGCATGTAGCTAGAATTTAAATGTTCTGCATATTGTTCCTTGAAACTCCTAACAAACTCATCCCATGATGCAATACTATTTTTAGGAAAACCTATGTACCAGTCTCTAGCATCTTCAGTGAGTGATTGAACAAAAAGTTTCATCATAACATCTTCATGCTCGATCTCATAGTCATTAATTTTATCTAAAAATAATTTAAGATGCTCTTCACATGTAACAACATTATTCCCAGTGAACTTAGGAATCTTTTCTCTGATTTCATTTGGAATAATGTTGGGTTGACCAAGGATACCATCAAAAAACAAGGGCCTATATCTGTCTAAATGAATAGGCCTCCTCTGGAAATTAGGTGGGACTTGGGTTCCTCCAATATTCTGACAAGGTACACTCCCATTTTGATTATTGGTCAACTGGATAGTAGGATTTGTGTTCACAATAGGCACAAATACATTTTGTTTGACATTTGAAACTTGTGGGTTAAATAATGCATTACAAGGAAGACTAGTACACATTGTTCATGAAGTATTAGTGGCTAAGCTACTGGTAGTTAAATTCAAATTTGCATGTAAGAAGGCTATCTTCTTTTTTATTTCATTAGCTACAGCTTCCAATTCCAACTTCTCAAGCTAGAGAGCTAAATCTTCCTTAGCCTTTCTAGCCCTTTCTAATTCCATATTTTCTTGAGAAATAGTATTATGAGGGATAACCCTTTTAGGCTCATTGATAATTAAACCAACCATTTTTTATTTTCCCTTATTAGAGACATCCTTATGGGCCTTTTTGATTTCTTCATTCCTCTTAACTTCTGATGGATGCAATTGTCTAAGAACATGACCAGATCCAGAAAATTCATCTTTATGTGGATCTACTTTACTATCATCAGCTTGTTTTTTCAAAGCACCCATGTCACCAAACAACTCATGGTCTAAACCTTAGACATCTTGACTTAAAATTTTGGCCTGGATCTCATTCTCCTTTGTTTTCCTAAGGAGCTCTTATCTTTCCATGAGCAATTAATAAGTCTTCTCCTCTTGTATCTTCATTCTATTGGCAATTTCAGCTAATTGCTCATGTTCTTTCTCCCTCAAAGCTATCACTTCTTCCCTTAATTTCTTATAATCATAGGAAGTGGTTTCTACTGCAGAAGTCTCTCCTAGTAAATCTAGGGTTTCTCTTGCAGGGAAAAAACCTACTTCTGTGATCTCTTCTTCTTGAGAAGGATTAGTAACATTGGGTTTCTTATTTCCAGCAACCTCTAGGTCATCAAAAGAAGAGGAAGCTTCATGAGGGATGGATATGGGAACTCAATTCTTAGAGGGTTCAGGAGAACTAGGATCATAAGCACCTCTTCTAAACCATTGTTTTCGGTTAGGTGCACGAAGTTCTTCCATATTACTTTCTGGATGATATCTAAAAAATGACCTAGTAAGCCTTTGTCTACTCATGGTATTGCCATGATATTGTCAACTTTTATCAGGATAACCAAACACTGGTAAATTCAGAGCTTAGAGTCACCACCCAAAAATAAATGGGAATATAACAATAACAACTGGTCTATAGCACAATCGATAGACATTTAGCAAAACCCTAACCTATCCATTGTGCACTATTTTTCTTAGACAAAATGAGTATTCCCTAGTAGAGTCGGCAATTTTGTTAGTGCTCAGATCTGCAGATGATTTAAGATTCATAAAATCTTGAATACTATAACTCCAGTAATCCCAATAGATGCATCTAACAAAATGAAAGCACTAAGGTAGTAATGTTGTAAAACCTTCTTCACTTTGAGTATAAAACTCAGGCAAGTTTACCTTCTTAAAAGCTTCTTCAAAGCATCAGAATAGATATCTATGCACTCGACATAAATGTATCAACTCAAAAATAATACAATGAAAGTAAATTGAAATAGTTTATCAATAATTTTTGGTGGCAACAGATGCAAATATATCTTAAAACAGTGCTTTATCTATTTGGGCATCAGAGTTAATCCCTACCTTCACAAAACTCTATCAAGACAGATATACAAAAAACCAAATGAAATGCCTGACATCCCATTCTTTTAATTCCTACACCTGCTATCAAATTCATACATGGACAATTAGTCCATAGAGACCTCCCTTAATATTTCACTCTCCCTTGAAAGAACTTAAGTTCAACCCCTATTATTCACCTTGTGAACAATGCATTGAAAAGCCTTATAGTTTAATGCATAAGAAAACTAAAGCATCCATACACAAAGACAAAAAATGGAAGCAATAGAGTTCTAGTATCTTTGTATTAATGTTCAAAATGTGTCTGTATAGTATTACTATGACTTCAGAGAAATAAGGTTCTATATTTCAAAACTTTCTTTACAAAATGTATTAACCACCATTTGAAAAGATCAAAACTTTCTATAAGTACCCACAACCATCTTGGAATCCTCAATAGGATGCAACAAGCTTTGGATGGCTAGGAAAACAACTTGTACAAAAGACAAAAGAATAGACTAAAAGATAGAGATTACAATTAATAGAAAGTAGTTCTCAACTACTTAGCAATTTCATAGGTGGCACCTTTGTCTAAAGATATTTTAGAGAAGTTACATAAGTATTTTCATGAATGATGACCGCCATTATAGGATAACCTACATCATTCTTTTTTTGAAACATGCTCTCCCTCGAATTCTGGATTAGGTGCCATGTGCACTCTATTCTTCTTCTTCTTCTAATACAAGGCCAACTGGCTTCTTCTTTTTCCTCTTTGTCATTCTGTCCCAAGCTACCACATCATCATCAGAAGGCCAACTATAAGCCTACATCCTGTAGTGATTTGATCTATTGATCCCACATGGAATCAGTTATATTTTTAGCATCTTCCAAAAACCATGTGCAATCACTTTCAATTTTAAACAAACTATCAATTAAATCATTACACCCTTCCACGTCTAGGGCACTGTCACCATTAAGGAAAGCATCTTGTTTGATTAGCAACTGATCCATTGATGCCTTCCAGTCATCTATACTGACAACCTTTCCATCATCACCATATATTGAAGGCAACTACCTACTGTAGTTGCTATCAAACATAGCCAACTTAGCCTTTATTTGGTTAGACTTACCTTTAAAAAAACTTTGACATGGCACTTACCAAACCAATTTTCTCAAATACCTATGTTACTACCTTATGAATATCAGGCCTACTTTCCTACAAATCATCCAATTTAGCAAACAACAAGCTTCTTCCTGACCAAACACTATATAGTGGCTCCAAGGTGCCTAGTGACTCATTCACCTTTTCATTAGCCTTGTTCAATTGACTAATTGATTGATGGACTACTTTCATCTTCTCCTTTATTTTTCCCTACCTATATTTCACAATCCTTGCTACTATATCCAAAGATGCATCCAGTCTTATTTTCTCTAAGTCCTCAACAGGCTTACCAGGAACTTCTATGTCTGTCTAAGGAGGGGCCTCAATTTGCAAAGGAGGGGGAAGAACTTTCTTTGAGGCTTCTTCAAGCCTAACCCTCAACTCTGCCATCTTCCAACTGCTTGATCTTCATCATCTTTAGATTTCTATCTTTGGCTAACATGTTTGAACTTTCAAATAATTTTAAATATCTTTCAGACAACTGAGCTGTCTTTGCTTCATTTAGGTTAGCAAGATGGGTCACTGCCTTGGAGACTTTAAGATCAGTTGTGTTCTGTACAGTCCATATGATTTTATTTCCTTCCATGTGATCCTATATACTTACTAGAGATGGCTTTTGAGTCTTAGGGGTGATAGACCATATTGCAACAGCCTGGGACTTAGGGTCATAGCCACTTCCCCTAATCATGTCATGAATATGAACCTCATAAGATAAACTGCCCTATGGTTGCTTTCTTATGTGATCAATGATAAAAGAAGAGGTCAAATCCCATCCAGGAGTCAAAAGCATTCCACTTGATTTAACCATTTCTTTGGCTTCTTCTATGGTTATAACTTCAAGGCTAGGATCATAAGAAGCTAAAGCCCTCAAAGTTTCTTCACTTGGCTCCATTCCTTCAGGCATAGCGTTAGCCACTTCTTGATGCTTTTTCCATATAAGAAAACTCTTGAATTCATCACTCTTGATGAATTGGTCATCACTTAAAAACTCTTCTTGATATACCTCTTTGATATCATGTCCCAACCATAGGGATTGTTCTTCATCTTCCTCATTAGTGGCCACCATTTTGCTGGCTCTTATTGTTTTTCTCAATTGGTGATGGTATACCCTGTCACTTGGCACAAGAGAAGATGCTCTATCAATCACCTTCTTCTATTTTTTATGTTTGGAAAACTCTCCCTCTTTAAACCTGCATTTCTTCAATGGTGGCTCTGGAAGGTTTTCTTCCTCTGGCATATCTTTAATAGGATCACCAACTGGTGAAATTCCAACTTGTGGTGGGCTATTTCCTTCTTGGGATCCATCAAAGAATTCCTCATAATCAAAGGATGAGTAATCCTTTCCCTTCTTTGTTTGCTTCTGATCAAACATTTTTTCCAATTGATCTGACAGAGTGTCATGCATCTCTATCATCTTGTGAATCCTTTTTAAGTAGGGAAGGTCAGGGAAGAAACCCTCAAAAAGAATTTGGGCCCCTTTCAATTGAGCTTGCAAATCTTTTAGGTCAAAATACTTGCTCCATCTCTTAGTAACTTCATCCTTCTCCACAACATTTTTTATCACATCCTCCTCATCCAGGCCCTCATGTTCCCTATTGACACCAATACCAATAATTAATGTCAATCTTGCATTCTTAATGAAATCTTCAAGGTCCACATGTCTGGAAATGCCAGATACCATCTTGAAATGATTTAGCTAGGTGGTAATTTGTGGGAAATCCCTCTTACCAATCAGGGAGTCACTAATCCTGAACTGCCTAGGCGTGAAAGTACCTTTCTTGTGAGGGGCCAAAAGCTCTATGTCTATCCGTATCAATTGCCAAATAAATTCCAAAGAAGAAACTCTTGGTGGCACATATTTTGGTAGCAAGTGTGGGGGTTGGGGACAACCGTAAACTCTTAAAATTGTAGAAGTTTCCCCAAAGTAGAAATACCCAATTATGGTTTCCCTCCCATTTGTCCTCCAATTTCTTGGGTCCTAGGAGTTTAAGAACCTTTGTTGGTAACCTTGTAACATTGATGCCTAGCAATCTCAGGATGGGAAAAAAATGAAATTCTAGAAAACACAAAAGTCACACTGATTTGAAGTATAATTCCATATTCTTACCGATAGTTGCACTGGATTATGCTGGTCTTGGAAGGTGAATCTTGGTTTCAGCATATTCAAATCAAAACTATTGATGTTGAAAAATAAAATTAAGTGCATCAACATAGAGTAATGCATGAGCTTGATGGGCCCCTTTCTTTCTTTGATAGACATTAACCCTTCATGCATCCTATCGATTACATACTCGATATAATCATAGTCAGTGTTCACTAGAGAGTTCTGGATATCTAAGATCATCATTAAAAGATCAGCTAGAAAAAATTCTTCATCCCCATCTATCCCCAAAACTCTACACAGCCTGTAACATGTTTGCTTCATATAGTAATGGATCGAATGGAACTAGTAAGGGGCATTCATGCTAGCGGGGAGGGGAGCTATATATTTACCTTGCTTTGGGATATGCTTAACCATCTAGTCTTTTACTGACCCTATATTACTTGTATACTTCTCTCTTTCCTTGCTCAAATCGATTTCAATAGAAGATGTATAAAAAACCAAAATCTCTCATGAAAGAACCCCTCTCAAGAGTAGCCAAAGGTGACTGGTCCTTCCTAATTGTTTTGGAGATAGGATCATATGACCTAGCCAATGCAATAATTAAATCCACATATAAAAACACATCAAGGACAACTAGTTTCTCTAAACCCAAAGCCCAACCATTACAAATAGGTACCTCCTTACTCCTATTTCCATAAAAGTGACTGAAAAGAGTGTAACCTGAGCAAGATGGTGTGATAGGATCTCTGCAATGACCAAGAATATCTTCAAAAAAATCATCAGGGGCTCTCTTGTTCTGACTAGAACCAGACAATAATTTGATAAACTCATCTGAATAATTTGGCTTGTTTCTATCTTCACCACCTTTGGATTTTGCTTCACCACTGGAAGAGGTCACACTTAGTTCTGGTTGAATCATTTTATGCACAATTGCTCTCAATTTTGTAAACTTAATTTTCTTGGCACTCTGTAATTGCTTAAGAAAACACAATTCTCTTCAAGTGATCTCGAACACAGAAAACAATGAGTCTAGCCTATTTATCCATGCAAATTGAATGCATATAATTGCCAAAATCATTGCAAATCTAACTCTCATTACTTCTACATTCAATTTCACATATCACTAGTTTTCAAATCAGTGCTAGTTGATACTGGGATGTTGACAGATAGATTTAAAAAACTCAAAAACAAGGTAGAAAAGAAATGATTATAGTTTGTACTTTAAAACCTTATTTACGTAATAAACCCCCCTTTAAAACTGATTGGATGGCCATTTCCTTTTTCTCTAGCTCGACAATGTACTTTATCCATGTAGCAATGGTCTGAAACCTTTCTTTTATTATTTTCTTTAATTGAGCCTATTTCAAAGATCTAGCAACTAAAGGTTCTCGTGATCGCTTAATGAAAAGTTAACCCTAGCTCCCATTCAGAGAATTAGCGATCAAAGATCTCGCTTATTCTTGAAACCAATCCCTTAACTCATCCTCCATTCAGTGAACCAGTGAACAAAGAAAACACTACCCAAGCATCTGACCATAGTCACCATCGGGAGAATCAGTGACAATAGCTATCTCTTAATCTCCTAATGTTTTGGTTAACTACTAGTTTATTCTGAGACTTGGCGACTGAAGACTTCACTTATTCACTGAAAGGAAGACTTAACCGCATGTTTAATGTGAGAATTAGTGAACAAGCTTATTCTCTGAGTCGTTGAATTCTTTCCTAACTGCATTTTTTGAACTGAGACTTTGAGTGAACCGTTGATCTTGACATCAATCGATGGCCATCGTTAATTCGCTAAACCACTAAGACAGTCACCTTTTGATTACAAGACTTGGTGAACAAAGTATTCATTGAATCTCCCAATGTTTTAAATACTGACTATTCCATTATGAGATTAAGTGACTAAAGGCTTATAACTTTCCTGACCATTTGATTCGCTCATTCACTGAATGCCTTTTATCATAACCAACCTTTTAAGAGAACACACGACTACCTCATTCACTGAGTCGCTAGAAGATTTAGAACTTCAATACTTTATTTCGAGACCAGGAAAACAGAAGAGAAAACCACATTTTCCAAATCCACTAAGCCAAATTGTCAGAGCTGCCAAACTTAGAGGACATTGAACTTATAGCACAGTCGCTAAATCACCAAATCACTTTATGTAGGACCCAAACACTTTGAGATTAAAACATGACCATCGATCATATAGATAATCGATGGTCCTCACTAGATTGTTGGATGATACAAGCCTTAACCGCCCAATTCTAAGAATAAGAGATCACCACCACGCTAGGTCGCTGAATGATAACAAGAAACCACCTAAAAATAAGCGAACATGAGACAACATATTCGCTGATTCGTATAAAGGTTTTAGTAACCGCTAAATAACTTGGAGTCTTAAGGACTAGCATGAAACATAAAATAGGCTTAGTACATTCGGTAGCTCGCTGAATAACTTGGGGACTTAAAACAATATTACATGATTTAGTGAATGCCTGACAGAAATAATCACATGCATGGTCAAGATAGTTAAGTGGCCAAAAAGTAACGACAAAATAAGAATTAAGGCTAACTTAAAGGTTTTGATGAAGAAACAAGATTTTTTCAAGGACAAAACCTAGGGCAAGGGTCTTCAAACTTAGTTATGGAAAATTTGATAAATTTTGAAAACCTAGACAACAGGAATAAAACTTGCAAGAGGAGCGAACCAGGATTTGGAACAGAAAACCTCACCAACCTAGAAATCTATCCAACACAATGGATAGACCTGAAACAACAAAAGATATTTCTAACTTTTGTGTTGGAAACATTGTGACACAAGAACCGTCTTCCATTGATCCTTTCTATGTTACACTGATTGTGAACAATTTTTTGCTAAAAAATTGTATGATTGACTCTAGTGCTGCTGCCACTGTAATGCCATATCATGTAATGAAAGAGTTAGGGTTACAAGTTGATACTTCCAAAGATAGGTTCTATTCCATGGATAATAGGGTTGTGCCTATTGTGGGAACCCTACTAGGGATAGAAGTGAAGATTGTTGCATTCCTGGAGGCCACATACAAGATGGATGTGGTTGTAGTTGATACTAAACCCTATTATGGCATGCTTCTGTCAAGATAGTGGGCTACAATAGTTAGAGGGAAGTTGCAATTGGATCTATCATATGCCACTATTCCTTTCAATGGAACAAAAGTGAAATTGTCTAGGGAACCCCGTTCCTCAGTAATGGTTGAGGTTGTTGCACCTAAGGATTTGAATTGTTGTGTTGATATTGACCATATGGAGAACTTCATGGTTGAATAAATAGTACCCCAAATGAAAAATATTGATCCAATAGTGGAAGAGTTGGTACTACAACAAGGTGGACTCTGGAAAATGTATTTTGATGGAGGATTTTCTAAGGGAGGATTAGGAGCTGGTGTTTTTCTTATTTCTCCATCAGGTACTACCTTCAAATATTCATTTCTATTAACTTTCCAGTGTACTAATAACACTATTGAGTATGAGGCTTTGATATTGGGTTTAGATGTTTCTATAAAACATGGTATAAAATTCTTAAAAGTCCATGGTGATTCCCAATTGATTATAGCTTAAATCAGATCCAAATATGCTGCTAAAGATGATAGACTAAAATTGTATAAACATTTTGTCTGGGATAGACTAGAATTCTTTGAAGGTTTCAATATCCTTTGAGTAGAAAGGTCAAATAATATCATGGTTGATTTCCTTGCCAATGTTGCTTTAAAAAATAATGATATCACTCTGACTGGTGTATCAATGCTAGAAGTTAAAAGTAGGCCTATAGTGCCTGATAATGTGTATAATTGGCTAGTCTTTGAGGATGACTATGATATCCTTAAGTTTCTTCAAAGTTTGGATCAGTATGATGGCCAACAAATAGATTTCAATGCTTCACAATAGATTGTTGATGGAAAGGAATGTATTATGGGAAATGAGATTGTCCAATTAGCTTCAAATCTTATACCTAAGGGATTAGTGGAATTAGAAGGCATGTTTAAGATAAATGATGGGTATATGCCACAAAATTCAAATACCAAAATGGAGGACCTAGAGGAAATAAACTTAGGTTCAAAAACATCCCCTCAAATGATATACATTGGAAAAAGGCTGAGTAGGGAAGTTAGGGGAAATTTGATAAGATTGTTGAAAAGGTACAAACATGTGTTTGCTTGGTCTTATGATGAACTCAAAGCCTATAGATCAGATTTATTTCAACATGAGATCCCTCTAAAGGAGGACATAAAGCCTTTTAGGCACAAATAGAGGCCTATCAATCCCCTATTAGCCATGAAGATGCAGATAGAGTTGACAAAATTAAGAGATGTTGGTATCATTGAGCCTATTAGGCATTCCTCTTGGGTCTCAAATCTTGTGCCAATTAGGAGAAAGAATGGTGATATAAGACTCTGTGTAGACTTTAGGAACTTAAATGTTGCTTCACTAAAGGATAATTATGGATTGTCAAATATGGAGGCTATGCTGCATAGAGTAATTGATTGTGAGTTATTGTCTATGATGGATGGTTTTTCTGGTTACAACCAAGTTTTAGTCAAGGAGTCTGAATAGTTCAAGACAACATTTACCACTCCATGGGGAACCTATGTTTTTGTTTGTATGCCTTTTGGTTTGAAAAATGTTGGAGAAACCTTTCAAAGGGAAATGGATGTTTCTTTTGAGGATTTAATTAATGTCCTTATGGTTGTGTATCAGGATTATTTGACTACATACTCTAAGAAGGTTGATGATCATTGTAACCATCTAGAAGAAGTCCTTGTCAAGGCCTTATAGTTTGGTATCTCATTGAATCCCAAGAAGTGTCAATTTGTTGTAACTAAAGGAAAATTGCTTAGACATATAGTGTCAAAGGAGGGAGTTAGAATTGACCCTGAAAGAGTTGAGGCAATAAAAAAAGTCCCTCCCCCAAAAAATATTAAAGGTGTGCAATCCTTTTTGGGACAAATCAATTTTGTTAGGAGATTTATTGCTAATTTTGTAGAATTAGTCCAACCCATAGTCAAGCTCCTGAAGAAAGATGTAAAATTTGATTGGAATTGTGAAGCTCAGGAAGCCTTTGAAAAAATCAAACAAATAATCCAAGAGGCCCCTGTCCTGATATCACCTGATTATTCTAATCCTTTTTCTTTGTTCTCCTTTGCATCTTTTCACACTATTGCAACCATTCTATTATAGAAGGATGAGGAAGGATTTGAGCATCCAATTTCTTTCTTTAGTAAGTCACTGCAATCTGCTAAGTTGAATTATGAACTGATGGAAATGCAGGCTTATGCATTAGTCAAGGCAGTAAAAGTTTTTGAGACCTTACCTTGTTTGTGCAAAGGTTAATGCATATGTTCCTCATGCTATAGTAAAGGAAATTTTAGTTCAAAGTGAAGTCATAGGAAAAATATGCAAATGGATTAACAGGATCTAAGAATTTGATTTGGAGCTCCTATTAATAAGCTTGTAAGGGGTTTGGGACTTGCAAAGTTAATGAAAGAAGAGAATATGGACCTTGTACAAGTAAATAATGTTCCCATTAGTGGAGGAACAGTGACTAGTATTGAGATGTAACCATGGTACACAAACATTGTTCATTTTCTTAAAAATGCTAGTTGCCCACAGGAGTTGAATGATAATCAAAGGAGAAGATTGAGATTGTAGGCTCATAGGTATGTTCTAATACAAGGTGATTTGTATTGGAAAGACAATGATGGAATATTTCTCTTATGTTTAGACAAGGGGCAATCTGAAAATATTTTGATAGATATGCACTCTGGATTATGTGGAGGGCATCATTGAGCCAGGGTCACAACTCATAAAATTCTAAGGGCTGGATACTATTGGCTTATATTTTTTAAAGACACACATTCATTTGTCCAGAAATGTGAGCCATGCCAAAGGTTCTCAAAAAGGTTAAAATTCTCATGTGCCTTATTATTGAACCCTGTGGTTGCAGAAGCTCCTTTTGCCATGTGGGGAATTTATTTTATCCGAGAGTTTGTTGAGAAGTCTAGTGGAGAACATAGTTACATTTTGGTGGCCACTGATTATTTTAACAAATGGATTGAAGCAATCCCAACTAAAAAGGCCACTAGTGCATTTGTGACTGAGTTCTTAATGAATAACATAGTTACTAGATTTGGTGTCCCCATCAAGCTCGTAATGGACAATGCCATGTGCTTTAGGTCACAAGAATTCACTGACTTTTTCTCATAGATGGGAATAATACTATCATATTCATCCCCATACCATCCACAAGCCAATGGACAAGAAAAATCCAGTAACAAGAGTATCCTACAAATCTTAAAAAAGACTCTGGAAATGAATAAAAGGAGTTGGCATGTAAAGTTAAAATTGGCATTATGGGTAGACCAAATTGTTGAGAAAAGAGCAATAGGGAAGTCCCCTTTTGAATTGGTATATGGAGTGAAGTCCAAACTTCCTCTGAACAATTTGATACCTATCTATCAATTCATACAAGAGGAAGAGATGGAAATCAATGATCCATTACAAGAAAGGATGATCCAATTGCTTGAATTGGATGAGATTAGAAGGGAAGGTCAAAAATAAAATGTGAAGTTACAACAAAAGATGAAGTATCTTTTTAACAAGAGAGCTAGTGTTAGAAAGTTCCATCCTGGTGATATGGTTCTTTAGTTGAATGCCAGTGCTGAAGACAAAGGTAAGAACAAAAAACTTGAATCCTTGTGGCTAGGCCCTTTTATCATCCATCAAATTCATGAAAAGGATTCATATATTTTGAGGAATCTGGATGGTGAAGAACAGGAATTGCTAGCGCATGGACAATTTCTAAAATATTTCTTTCATTGATTCTAAATCTTTTCCATGCACAGTAGCCTTTGTAAACATGTACAAGTGTGTTTGTTTCTATTATGTATTTTTTTTCTGCTGTAGGTTAGGGTTTTGTGGTCTGCCACCAAGAGATTCATGATTTCTTGCTATGAACTTGCATTCAAGCATCCTCAGATAGAGCCACTGTTGGGTATTTTTTTGGTTTTCTCAAAATGTCACTTCAGGTCTTTGTTTTATTGTCTCTACAAATGTTTTTATCTAGTTTAGGGTTTGAGTTTTCAAGATCTATAGTGTTTCTTCTTTGAAAATCCTCACCCTAGGTATTTTTTCCTTTGGTAGGGTTAATCCTTCAAAATATCTTAAGTTTTCCCTAGTTTCTTATGATTTTATGTTACCTTTTTGGCCAATTAAGATTTTCAATTTGCACGTGCTCTTTCTTTCCTTAGGCATTCGCTAAATCTTGGAATAATTTTTCAAGTCATTTGTCTATTTAGTGAGTTGGCAATAGTGTCTAAGTCTTTGTTAAGTTTTCCTTTGGTCGCTGAATCTACAAGTTTAAATCATGGTTAGTCTTTCTTTCAGCAATTCAGTGACTGTGTAGTCTCTTATTATCGTTATCTCTGGCAGTTTTCTCATAACATTCAACGACTTGGTGCAGTGGTTATCTCTTAATCACTGAATTGGGTGGTCAAGTCTTAAGTTTTTTGGAAATTCAACAAGGATTGTTAATTATCTACAAAATCAACAGTGATGTTTTAATTTCATGATGAATGGGGCTAATGAAAAACTATTCAATGATTCAACAACTAAGCAGTAGTCTTGTGTTTGCTTGAATTTAGTGGCCCCACTAAATGGATTTGGTGATTCAGCAACAAAGTGTGCCAAAAACATATATTTTCCTCATTCGCGGGATCTAAGAGTAAAATGGATAATGTCTAAGTCTTTTGGTGATTCAGTGAATAAGGCATTCATTGAATCTCATGATTAAGTAGTGATGATTTAAAATATTGGGCAACTCAGCGATAGCTTTTGATTGCTCTCAAGATCTATGGCCAGCACTTAATCTCAGAGTGTAACCCAAGTCAAGAAAAGAAATCAACAATTTAGCGAATAAGGTTATTTGCCCAATCTCATAATAAAACCACAGTCAAGCATTTCATTCAGAGATTACGAGATACCTTTGTTCATTGAATTATGGGATAGATCAAGAGTTAAATGAAGCATTTGGAGATTAAGAGATAAAGGTGGTCACCGAATCTCTAGATAGTGACTGTGGTCAAGTTTCAAGATGCTCGAGTTTAGAAAAGGTCTTTGTTCGCCAGATCGCCAGATGATTGATGGGTTGAGTTAAGGATTATGAGAATCAGTGAAGTATTTCTTTGTGAAATCTTTGAACTAAACCGTGGTTCATCCAAGTATTATGAGAACTGGAGAATTCCTTTAGTCGCTCATTCTCTGAATAGTGACGAGGTTATTGATGAGTTTCGAAGGTAAAATTGAGGACCGTTGATCATCTCTAGGATCAACGTTAGTCGCTGAATCTCAAAGAAAGATCATGAGCTAGAAAATCATTCTAAGATTGTGCGAATGGCTTATTTGCCAGATCTCCTAATATAACCCAAGATTAACATTTCATTTAGAGATCGCGAGAACCTTTGTTCGCTGGATCTCTGAATCAAGCCTGGTTAAATGCTCATTAAGGAAAAGGTGATGATAGCCATTGCTACGTGGAAAAGTACTATGCCAAGCTGGAATAAAGAAAAATCTATCCAATCAAATTTAATCAAGGGTTTTTATCAATAATTAAGGGTTTTAAAGCTAAAAGCCATGATCATTTCTTTTCTGCTTTATTTCTAAGTTTTTTAATCAACTTATCAACATCCAAGCCATGGCTAGCCTTGATTTGAAATTAGTGATATGCAGAATTGAATGCAAAAGTGATCAGGGATGTAATGATTTTGGCGACTGTACGCATTCAATTCTTGATGATATATAGACAGGACTCCATTTCTTTCAGCGTTCGAGCTTTTCTGAAGATAATTGATATTTTCAGAGCAATAGCAATAAGTGTGAAGTAGAAAGAATTTGTAGAATTGAGAGGTATTCATATTTTGAAGATGAGTCAACTGGAGCCAAGCATAGCTTCATCCAGTGGAGAGGCCAAGGAATAGGGTGGTGAAGAAAAAGGAAAGCCAAATTACTCAGATGAATTTATCAAACTACTCCCTTGTTCAAACCAGAACAAGAAGGGTACTGATGAAGCCTTTGAAGATTTGATGGAGGATTGCGGAGACCCTATCACACCATTTGGTTTAGGTTACACCATTTTTACTTATTTTTACAATAATAGAGGTAAATCAATTCCAATTTTTAATGCTTGGGCATTGGGGATGAAAAAGTTAATTGTGCCTGATGTTTTCTTCAATGTGGATTTAATCGAGTTAGATAGGGTGTATGACCCAATTTCCAAAACCATTAGAAAGAAGGACTAGTCTGCATTAGTAACCTTAGATAGAGGGTCATTCATGAAGGCCTTTGATTTCTTTTCTTCCTCTTCTACTGAGATAGACTTGAAAAAAGAGAAGAAAAAGTACATGAGTCATGTTGGGTCTGTAAAAATCAAAATGAGTAGAAATATTCCAAAAAGGGTAAATATATAGCCCCTCTCCCTGCACACATGAAAGCCCCTTATGAATTCAAAAACCTTAACTTCTATATGCAGTTTTTGTGTCATGGGTTATGTAAAGTTCTTGGTATAGATGGAGATACATAAATGTTGCCTGGTGACCTTTTGATGATTATCCTTGATATTCAAAATTCCCATTGTAATACCCCAAAAATGGGCTATAGGTTCATTAACCTCCTACATCATCAAATCGAATAAAATCGACATCAAAGTCCTAACCTAAGGCACATCTGCACATCAAATTATCAAAACCCTAATTGATTTTATCCTAATTCTACATTGGGGAATATTCCTTGAATATTCCTAATTTATCATAATTATCCTGATTAAATATTATTTGGTGATAAATCTCATTTATCCTAAATTTGATTAATTGAATATGATAAATATTTAATTAATTAAGTTTAATTTTGCCTCTTAATCTTTTAATTAGATCTAATTCTATTTATTTCTAATTAATATTGTTTTATTTGAAAATAAATCAAATTTGCTAAAAATAATCAGTTGAATTTTTATTTAATTGATTAAATCAAGTTGTCAAATTTAATGATATAGTTTTGGAATAAAGTTTGATTAAATAATTGATTAACCCATAAATTAGTTATTTTAATTAAAAAATTAGTTAAGTTGAGAATAAATCACTTTATTTTTAAATTAATTCATATTAAATCATGTAGAATCAAAAAAGTAGTCAACTTTAAATCAATTTTCAATTTCAATTTGTTAACTTTCTAAACTCGACATCTGATGGTTAGTTAAAAAG
This sequence comes from Chamaecyparis obtusa, assembly GCA_027943335.1. Lineage (NCBI taxonomy): Eukaryota > Viridiplantae > Streptophyta > Pinopsida > Cupressales > Cupressaceae > Chamaecyparis > Chamaecyparis obtusa. Next base: position 1,519,953 of record BSBK01001817.1, on the reverse strand, counting down.
GTGAACTAAACTCTATTTTGAGTCAAAAAGTGCTTTTGCATGATTTTATGAGTTAATTAATTCTGATTTCTTGTTAACTCAAAAATCAACTTGAGTTTATCAAGAGTGATTTATGGCTTCTCTCAATGCATCCTCAAGCCCTAGATTTCTATAAAAACAAGGCTTAGCTCTTCACAAAACATCTCTCAAATTTGCACAATTACTCTAATGAAATTGCATTTGAAGAATCAAGCTCTTGTGAATAGACAATTTTGTGAGATCTTTCATTGTTTTTCATAGCTTTGCATTCATTTTAATATCAATTCATAACTTTTTTAGAATAATCTGCATATCAATTCCATATATTTTAGACTAGTTTCATATCAGTTTTTCATCCTAATTGCATCAAAAATCCAAAAAAATAGATTAATTTGCATTCATATCTAATTGCTTTCAATCATTCAAATCCTTCGTTTAGGTGTTACATTGTCATTGATATCAGTCTGAATCTGAGAATACCATACTCGCACCTACTAGAAGGTAGTAAATCATCTGGTTAGCTAGTTTCATTTATATTGCAGATTTTGATTTTGCTAACCTCTAATGTTTTACTGAAGTGTTGTGTCCACAGCCAGGTACAATTTTCACACACACATTTTTGGCACCCATCGTGGGGCCCTGAAATGGGTTTCCATTTCATTTCTAACAATTTCTATCAATTTTCTATTGTTTTCTATCAAAACTATGATTTTTACTTTCTGTCCATATATTTTTCGTTTGAGTTTTAGCAGATTGTCATGCTAGGACCCCTTGACTATCATACTATAGTTGGTGTTTCCAAGACTCGTATCTGTCATTACACATTTTTGTTTGGAGGCTACTTTGTCATGTGTGTATAGACCCGTTGTCGTATCAGGCTTGGATTGTCATATGGGAGGTAACTGATTGTCGTACAAATTTTGACATTAAGAATTCAAGTGTCATTTCAAATTTTTAGGCAATTTTCCAAATTTGATTTTTCGGTTTGGACTAACAGCTAACCCTAACAATTGAGATCTTCTGTTTCTGATTGGTACTTGCTATTCTGATTGGAAAAGTGCAACAAAAATTACAAAATAGGTAAAATCTACTAAGCACATTGTGAAGGAACTTAGGTATTCTATTGCATCTGATAAAACTTCAATTTGAGACATAAAAAAATCTCTCATGTGTCAAGCTTGTGTGCCTTTCCTACTTTCATAAAACACACTTCATTTTTGGGCTCTAAAATGAACATAGATTTTCTTTTTGCATATTTGTTACACATAGTAATTAGGCCCTATGAACACTATTTGTGGAGTTCTTGAGAGAGTGGGCTTCATTCACTTGTTTTGCATGTGAAGCTCTTCTCAAAGATAGATCCCCTTGTAGATAGGGAGGATACTATGATTATCTCACATTCTACTTGGTTTGATCCTCAACTTTGATCGGTACGTTCTTTGTTGGTCCCACTTAGAGAGATCGGTAGACATTGTTGTTGACATCACAAGCCTTGGTGAGGAGATTTCAGTCTTAGCATGTCAAAGAATCTATCTACTATGTTTGGGTAAAAGTAAAAAGGCTAGAGGACTATGCTCTACTCCTTTTTTGGGTAGTATTAGAAACTCAGATCCTTAAATCTAGACCAAGTCCCCATGTGGTCTATTTTGTGAGTAACCTTTAGAGAGGGTTAACCATAGTGGACATTCCCTTTATTGGGTCAACCACATTGATGGAACCTCAAGTTGTAATAGCCATTTTTGTCATGGTAGCAACAACCACTATATAAATGTCTTTATGGAAGAAATATCCACAGGTGTAGTCTCTTGTTGGGCTGTCAGATCTCCTCAACAGCTCCTGATTGATTAAATTCTCAGACTGTGTCAAAACCCTGGTGCACCTAGATTGGATTTTCCCTCTTTAGACTACAAAAGTTGCAAATTCAGACCATTACTAAAAACCCTAGTTCTACCAAATTTTAATTTTCTAGGTATTTGTGTGTGATTGGAAAACTTTTTGAGAACATACACAAGTAGCATTCCTAGGGTTAGAACAATAAGTCACTTGATTGTTCATGTGCAAGGTTTCTTTGTCCCTTGGTCATTATTTTCAAACATTCTTGAAATCACTTGCTTGCTATTTTGTGTAATTTTTATCTACTTGGTTATTGAAAACAAATGAATCCAAGACAAATTTTTACATGAATCTACAAACCTGAATAGAAAATCTTACAAAAAAATTGATTCTGAAAATTGAAAAATTGCAAATCTAAAGCAAATTCCTTTCTGGAGTCCAAAGTCATCCCACACTCTCAAAAAGTCATACGAGTTTTTCCCAATTGTCATGTCAGAACCCCTAGATTGTTGTATGGTAGACTGTATACTATCGTACGAGTGTTGTTAGGAAACTCCAGCCAAAAATTCAATCCCTATTGTCAATTGTTGTATGAGTCTTGCAATTGTCATACGAGTGTTGTCAACTCTCGTGCCAGACCTCACCCAAACTAGTACGAGCCTCAAGAAACTCGTATCAAAATTTTCAAAAGTTGTCAGAAACTTACCAAATTTTTTAGAAATTCAATTTTTACAACCTACTTCCAGATTCTATTAGAAAATTCACTATGTCAGGAAAAAAGTAGAAACCAGAAGAATCCAACCCATTTTCCAAAAGTGGTCTCTTGAGTTTGATCTAGCCTTCTGATCTATTGATTTGAATCTTTTTCATCTTGTGTCAAAACTTTGTCAATCATCTTCAATTCAATCTTCATCAACATGGCTAAGTGTTGCGAGCTTGTTTTTTCCATCTTTTGGGCATCTACCCATACAACTAGGGCATAGTATCCTTCATTTATGTCCAAATCAATCTTTTCATCAAATCAATCCAATCTTGACAAGGTTGCGTCATTCGATCCTCTTGAATTAGGTCATTCTTTAGTTGTCTTCATCTTGCTCTTTTGCATCACCAAAGGTTGATGGTGGAAACTAGAGCTTCACCCAAAAAAAACAAAGAGAGCAACCCAAACCCCCTTTAGCAGTATCTTCTGTGATTGCTTAGACATTTCATCAACCTTACGACACAACTAAATTTGAGGAAGATGCTCCTGGAAACCTCTTCTTAAAAGGTGGTTACATCACCCCTCCTGTGTCTATTTACGGAGGTAATCAAACAACTCCACATCAATCAATCCCTGGTAGTCCTCACAACAACACAATGTCTCAAGCAGGAGGAAACAGAGGTCATTAATCTACTCATGAAGATCCTGAACCAACTCCTTCTGAAATCGAATGATATAGAAATGATGAAAAATTTTGAAGAATGATGAAACATTTCTTACAAGAGGAGGCATACTTCTTAGAATTGGCAAGACAAGGAGCCAAGCTTCCTCACACCTTTAATATTGAAGATATCATTATTCTAGAGGAAGAAACTCCTATCTTAGCTATGATGAAACAGATGCATGCTATGCAAGTTAAACTGAACAAGATGGAAAAAGAGAAGAAACCCAAGGAATTTTCTATGTAGGCTTTATGCCCCTTTCCATTTGATAAAAACTTGTATATGCCACCATTTCCAAAGAAAGTGGAAATCCCTAAGTATGATAAGTATGATGGAAACTCTGATCCTCAAGATCATGTCAGGGAATTATGTACTCAATCTATAGAGTTTATGCATGAACCAACCTATATAATGCATCTTTTACCTCGATCTCTGGGAGGGTCAGCCATTCATTGGTTCTAAAAAATGGCTCCCACAATCAAAACTTTTGAGGAGTTAATCAAACTATTCTATCAACACTACTCCTACAATATTTAATATTCAGTCACTATGATCGATATCTACAATCTAAAAAAAAAAATAGGAGAACCATCCCTGACTTTCTTGAAATGATGGAGGAAGAAATTCTCTCTTTATGCTAGATCAATTTCAGAAACTGAAAAACTCAAAATATTCATCAACAATCTGATTTCAGAACTCAATTATCATCTGCAAATGCAAAATAATACTTCTTTTGAGAAAATGGTAGAAAATGCCATAAAAATTGAAAATGTGTTTTCTCAAAAGGGATACATATCCATTAACAAGGATAAAAAGTATGAATTTGGTTCTAGTTCCAACAACAACAAAGATAAAAACAAATTTTGGAATAAGAACAAGAATGTTGTAACAGATGGTGTTGTGGATCATATCAGTGCTCCGTCAAAGGAATCCACATTCAATCTTACCATGGGCACTCAGCCCATAAAATCTTCTAAACAAAAGGCATCTGAACCATCTCAGAAGTTGAAGGACTATAAACCATGGGTTACAACACCTAAATGCAAGTTCACTCCTTTGGGAGAGTCCTTGGAATCTGCCATGAAAACTCTGTTGGCAAACAATATCATCACATTGCCTGAGATAAAAATGTTTGATCCTGAACCTAAACCAAAATGGTAGAAAGAGATCAATTTTTGTGACTTCCATCGAAACAAGGGTCATAAAACAAATAACTGCATCTTCTTGAAGCATATCATCCAAGACAAAATTAATAATGGAGAGATAGAAATTGACAATCATAAAATGAACAATGATCATACAACATTCATGGAACCATTTCTGAAGCACAATCAACGAGTTTCTACTACTCAACCTAATATGGGTACTAAAGTCAATTACGCTTATTCTGGAAACAATGATTTCATAAACATGGTTGAACCAGGCCTATCTAAACATTGCAATGTCATCACAATTGTAAGAAAGGATAGAGATAATCAATCAGCAAATGCAGTAACTCGATCACAAGCTCAGACACATCTACAAGGACAAAACTTGAATTCATCCAATACCCCTAAGGTGCCTTTTAATCTTTCATTTTCTTCTAAATAGAGGGCTGCTTCAAAATCAACTCCTAAATAACCTAAAGAGACTAGAGCGACATCATACAGTATTGTCCAATAACTCCAGCATACCAATGCTAAAATATCAATGTTTGAGTTGCTTCAGATATCTCCTACTCATATGGCTATTCTGGATAAAGCTCTGGTCGGTTCCAATGTTCCTGACAATCTTGATCTAGACAGATTCTAGACTATGGTTGGTCATCTGACATCACCCCAGTATATCTCCTTTTCAAAAGAAGATGACAATTCACTAAGTCATCCACATAACCAGCCTTTGCACATTGAAGTCTTGATCCAAAACCATTGTGTCAAACATGTGTTGATAGATGGAGGTGCTGGTTTAAACATTCATTCTTACATATTGGTCACACAACTGGGATTATCAGAAGATTCTATTGATCCTAAAAAGAAGATAATTATAAAGGCATATGATGAGAAAGAAAGATATTCAAAAGGAACCATTGTCCTACCTATCAGAACAGGACCTGTTACCAGAGATATCACATGTCAGGTTCTAGATCTTCCTTTGGCTTACAACATTCTTCTAGGGTGGCCATGGATACATGAAATGAAAGCTATTCCATCCACATACCATCAATGTGTGAAGTTTCCTTATGATGAAGTAGAGGTCATGATTCCAGCTAACATATCCACATCTTGTAATGCATTGAAGGAAAGTGCTGACAAACTTGTCCCACACAATAGAGAATCTCCTACCAAACAAACAAACATTGCTTCTACATCCAAAATTGAGGACATTGCTAAAGAGGTCAAAATTAAGGACACATGTATGGGAGAATATACTATGGAACCAGTCCTATCTCTAACATCTCTCCCAATCTCACCTAAATCTTATGGATAGCCTTTAAAATAGACAAAACAAGAGTCTAAAGAACCTCAAACTATCTACAATGGGATTTTTGTCATAGAGAAAGTGTCCAAGAAAGAGTTTGAGGAAGATGAAGCTATTCTTCCATGGCTATACAAAGATGAATCCTAGTCAGTTAAAAAATGTGACTCCAAGTCAAACAAAATTCCTTCAAAGTTATATGGACCAGGTCACAAACTCATGTCTAAAATGGGATACAAAGGGAAAGGACCTCTAGGAACAAGAGGCAAAGGTCTTATATCACTAATTGACCACCATGGCTGGAAAAAAAAGGATACCATGGGTCTTGGATATCAGAAGAATCCTTTTTATCTCAGCAAAACCTCCCTACATGTCTTAGAATAGATTGAACTATCAACAAAAATTCTACTAAAAGAAGAAACACAACAATCTGACAGTGAGGATTCAAACACCACTGATGAGCTTATTCCTTATTAGCTCTTGCCTAAAGAAATACTAAACCTCCTTAAAGATGAAGAAAAACCTAAGGAGAATATCAATGTAGTAGACACTCAAGAACCTACTATGGAACAAAAGGCAGTTGCACCACAAGAACCAACTGATCTTGAAGAAAACCAAATAGATGAGGAAGGTGGTAGCTACTCTGAGACAGATTCCCATGAGTATGAATTCAAATTAGAATCTAAAGGTAACTCTTCTTGGGGTATCCATCCTAACTTTACACATGTTCTCAGATTTTCCAAAGGTCTAGATAAAAAATTAGAAGATGAATCAAATGACTATGAGTGGGGAGTTATTCCTGAAGAAAATGAACTTATCACTGAAAAACATGTTGATGTTATTCACCAATATGCACCTAAATCTAAAGTGAGTCTAGAGCAAAATAATGAACTTAACCAGTCTGATCCACCTATGGCTGAAGTGGAATCCAATAATAACACTCGGATAATTTGTGAACTAAATATTTTGAGTAGTGGTATCACCTTTGAATTTGAGAGTTGGGTTAGGACCATTGATGACAACACCATATGTGTACACACCTTTTCCCAATCCTCCCCTACATTGACTATCCAACATCCAAAGCTTATTGACCAAACATCTACTGATCTGAGCCAAGATATCCATACCTTTCGAAATGACTATGCCCTTTCCTGCTACCTCAATGCAGTGGAACCTATGATGACTTCCATCAATGAACCTAGCATTAGAATGACAAAGTCGGATATCAAATATATTAGTCAAAAGAACAAGAACAAAAAGAAAAGGAGTTCTGAGGGTGAAAACCACTTTGTGGCAATCTCAGAACCTAAAATAGTAAAAAAAAGAAGACATATCCAAAGGTGAAAACCTCTCTGAAATACCTAAGGATGATATATTTGATGTCCTTCCAAGTCATTTATAGGACAGATCTCCAGTATTGATAGAGACCACTCAATCTATCAACTTGGGTACAACAAAGGAACCACATATGATTCATGTAGCACAATCCTTATCAGAAGAAGAAAAGAAAGCATTCACTAAATTCTTAACAGAAAAGAAGATCAACTTTGCATGGAAGTTTTATGATATGCCAGGGTTAGATCCAAACCTCATAATGCATCATTTATCTATTGCTCTAGGAGTCAAACCTGTTAAACAAAAGTTGAGAAAGATGCATCCACATGTTTCACTCTTAGTCAAAGTTGAATTAGAGAAACTATTGAAAGTCAGATTTATCTGAGTCATTGATTATACTAAAAGGATCTCTAACATAGTTCTAGTTTCAAAACCAAAAAAATCAATAAGAGTGTGCACAAATTTTAGAGATGTAAACAAAGCATTCCCTAAGGATGATTTTCCACTACCAAGCATCGACATGATAGTGGACATGATTGTGGGATTTGAGATGTATTCTTTAATGGATGGTTTATTGAGCTATAACCAGATCAAGATTGCTCCAAAAGATCAAGATAAAATAGCTTTTACATGTGCATGGGGTACCTTTTGTTGGAATGTCATCCCTTTTGGCCTTAAGAATGTTGGTGCTACCTATCAACAAGCTATGACATCTATCTTTCATGACATGATGCATCAAACTATGGAAGACTATCTTGATGACACTTTAGCTAAGTCTATGATAAGATCAGAACATTTGATTGATTTGAGAAAAATACTAGATAGAATGGAGAAGTTTAGTCTTAGACTGAACCCTAAAAAGTGTGCTTTTGGTGTCACTTCTGGAAAGCTCTTAGGTTACATTGTTTCAAAGAAGGGAATTGAAGTTGATCCTACTAAAGTCAAAGCTATAATGGAGATGCAACCTCCCAAGAATATCAGTCAGATGAGAGCTTTACAAGGAAGAGTGCAATCAATCAGATGCTTCATATCTCAGCTAGCAGACATATCATAGCCTTTCACAAAGACATTACATAAAGGTGTGACTTTTGCATGGAGCAAGGAATGTGAAAATAATTTCAACTACATCAAGCAATATTTGGTGAATCCTCCTATTCTGATGCCTCCTATTCAAGGGAAGCCATTGGTCCTATATGTCTCCACCATAGATACGTCACTAGGGGAATTAATAGCACAACATGATTAGAACACAAAAGAGAGAGCTATCTACTACATCAACAGAACATTGGTAGCTTATGAGAAGAACTATTCCATGATAGAAAAGGTGTGTCTAGCTATCATATTTGCATCACAAAAGTTGAGACACTACATGTTAGCTTATACAATACAACTAGTAGCTAAGATTGATCCACTAAAGTACCTACAAAGAAAAGATGCACTCACGGGTAGATTAGCTAAATGGGTGATGCTATTGAGTGAATTTGACATAGAATATGTTGAAAGAAAAGCTATTAAAGGCCAAGTCATTGTAGATCAACTAGCGGAAGCACCATTGTTTGATGATACACCATTACAGATGGAATTCATGATTCATCCATCATGCACATATCTTCTAGGACTTGGAAACTTTACTCTGATGGATCTTACACACAAAATAGATCTGGAGCAGGCATACAATTCATAACACCTCAAGGTTATTCAATACCTAAAGCATTCAGAATCAAGTTTCCTTACACAAACAATATTGTTGAATATGAATCTCTACTTAATGGAACAAAGATAGCAATTGAGGGGTGAGTGACAAAATTACACTTTCATGGAGACTCACAACTAATCATACACCAAGTCAATGATGTGTACCAGATGAAAGATGAGAAACTTGTTCCATACAAATGCATGGTAGATGACTTAAAGAAATATTTAATATCTATCACATTTGTACAGATTCCTAGAATGGAGAATAAGGCTGCTAATGCTATGGAAATGCTATTCTCTGTACTACAGCAGCCTGAACATGAGCTACGCTATGAGTTCCTGGTAGAAGCATTGTCATTCCCTACATATAATTCCCCCAAAACCTGCATGATCTTCACTATTGTTGGTCATGATTCTTCCAGATACAAAAACCTTTTCTCCTACCTTAAAGACCAAATCATTCCTGATTCCTTCAATCTCCATGAGAAATGATAGTTTATCTGAAATGCATCCCAGTATGTCATCATTGGTAATGACCTATACAAACAGAGTCTAGATGGTACACTTCTTAGGTGTTTAGAATGATAAGAGTCTCAATGTGCATTAGAGGAAGTCCACGATGGTATATGTGGATCACATTCCAATGGTTTAACACTAGCTCGAAAACTTATTAAGGCTGGGTACTATTGGCTTGAAATAGAAAAAGAGGCTATCAAATTTACTAAGAACTGTCAAAAGTGCCAAGTGCATGGAAACTTGATTCATGCACTAGGGAGAGATCTTATTCCCTTTACTACACAATAGCCTTTTCAACAATGGGCATTTGATCTGATTGGAGCCATTTATCCACATTCTTCTAATGGACATACCCATATCATTACAGCTACAGACTATTTCACAAAATGGGTGGAAGCAGTTCCTTTGACTCAAGCAACCGATAAAAAAATCTCTATGTTCATTCTGAACTACATCATATGTCGGTATGGAATTTCACATTAAATAGTCACAGATAATGGAGGCCAATTTAAGAACAAGGACCTAGAATCCTCATGCTCAAAATTCAAGATTACACAACATTGGTCATCCATTTACTATCCTCAAATGAATGGACAAGAAGAGGTATCAAACAAGAACCTGTTGAAAATCTTGCATCACATAGTTAATAAAATAGGAAGAGACTGGAATCTCATGATCAATCCAACTCTCTGGGCCTACAGAATAAGTATCAGAATGCCCACTGGGGCTACACCATTCTCTTTAGTTTATGGGTCTAAAGCAATACTACCTATTGAGGTTGAAATCCCATCACTAAGGAGCCAAATGCATGGTCTAGTGACTGATGATGACTATAGAGTGTCTAGGTTGCAAGAACTTGAACCATTAGCTGAGTGAAAACAAGCAACATATGATCATCTCAGATTATATCAGAAAAGAATGTCTAGAGCCTACAACAAGAAAGTTAGACAAAGAGAATTTCAGGTTGGTTATCTAGTTTTGAGAGAAAATTCTAAAAATCAATTACATCGAGAACGCAAGGGGAAGTTTGAACCGAACTGGCTGGGTCCCTTTATTTTCACTACTACTTTTGGCTCTAGAGCCTATCAACTCTCAATGATTGAAGGAGAAAAACTCCAAGAACCAATCAACATTCTCCATCTAAAGAAATTCTACGCCTAAGGCATTCAATCTATGGTAAAAAGTCCTAAAAAAATCTTAAAATTTTAAAAAAGTCCTGAAAAAATGAACATCTTGGTGAAAACCTAGCAATAGGCACCTTGATGATTCACAAAAAAAATGAAATTTTTTGAAAAATCTCAAAAAAATGAAAAAAGTACAAAAAAAAATTGAAAAGATAAAAATACAAAAAAATGGGAAAAAGAAAAAGTGCCTTGGTGAAAACTTGGAAATAGGTGCCTTGGTAGTAAAAATAGAATCTCTGCCAAGATGGTGAAAACCTAGCAAACGGGTGCCACTTGTTTCAAAATGCTCCATCTATCAGTGCAATCTTGGTCTTTCCCAGCTTTCAGTCTTTCTTTAGTTTGTACATATCTCTCAGTTTGTTTTTGCCATTCCCATTTTCAATAAAGTCAGTTTGTGCACCAATCAGCTCAAATGTTTATATCCTGTCAATGTTTCAAAATATGGGGGAAATCAATGTCATATCCTATGGTCTCCAGTATACCTCATATGAGTCATATCCTGTCAAGGTCCTTCTAAAGCTACATCTGAGTCAGTCAGTCAGTCTTCTTACCAGAAAGGATTTTGCAATCAAACACAAATGAACATCAACAACAAACTGAAAACCATCTTTGCTTATGCTTTTATCTCCTTGTATGCTTATTGATTCACATTGAGATTTTTTCTTATTCTATCCCCTTGAGCTCTTCGATGATGTCCTTTTCTAGATTTAGAGAGTGATGACTAGGGGCAAAATCTTTTCTTTGTCTTTTTCTTGTATGTGAAAATCTAACAACTTTGGAAATTCTGGATTGAAATGGTGTCCATCTGTAAGAGCCTCCATCACGTATTGGATGGCCATGAGTACCTCGACCATTGATACCCATAAAATTCAAGGATGTTTGATCTAACTATTGTCTTTTGAGTGAGTTCTTACTCCTACTATGAAACACAATCTTACCTAAGGATGTGAACGATAATGGGTCACTATGGGTAATTCACATTGGATTTAGAATGATCTCTTGATTGCTTGATGTATTTGCACCACAAGGTGTATTCAAGTCATCACAATGTTTCTGTTCTGATGCTTATAAAAATTGCAATATCAAAATGGACATGATATTCAGGTCATCCTGGCATTGATGCCTTGGTGCTTATATCTAATTCGACATTCCAAAAAACAAAATCAATATTCATATGTCCATGGTTGTCTAGCCAGTGAGCGTTGTATTGAATTTGACACAAAAATCAATATTCATATGTTCATAGTTTTCTAACAAGTGGATTTTGTATTAATTTATCCGGTTACCTAAAAATTCAATGATGAAAATAACTGACACATGATTAGTGACTAAGTCCTAGGTCCTAGGTTTGCATTTCATTTCGCATTTCACTTTGCACTTTGCATGATTGCATTTATCTCATGATTTCCAAATCAGCTTGATGCTTAATGATTCTCCAAAACTATGCTAAACATGACACAAGGACTGGGCATTGTATGAAGGTCCCTCCAATGAAATAGCAAGTAGAACTCATTTTCAGGATCAAAATCGAAATATGAGATTGTTTATATTGTCAAAATCATGATTTCAAATTTTTGAACCCATGACAACTAACTACTTGCATAATCAACCTTCTAACATCAAAGAAATCCAGTATTCAACTTAGCAGATTATCTTACATCAAACTATCAAAATTTCAACTTGGTCAACCATGGTCAACTCATGGTCAAACTTGGTCAAACATGGTCTCTGAGACCTCTAAACAATGCACAACGCATACATGTATAACCAATTCTCAAATCAATTAACACACTTCTAAACTATTGGACGCTGACTTTTCTTGTCATATTTTGATTTTCATCTTGAAGGGGGCATGGTATTGCACATCAATCAAATCTATAATCAAATCTTTCTTTCAATAATCAAGACAACAACCACATCTAGTTGCTAATTCATCTAAAGTCCTCATCACTTGGGGCACATCACTTGGGGCATATCAGATTCATCAAGATCGATATCAATCTGGTATTCTCTTTTAAACTTGAAAATTGTATTAGCTCTTTGTAACCATCGGTTCAATTGTGTTATTTCCTTGGTTCTTCATAACTGAAGGGTTTAGATTTGGCATCCTTTCGATTCCTTTGGACAATCAGGTCTGGAGTCAGGACAGTTACTTCTTCATAATCATAGGTTCAAAATCAAGCTTTTTGACACTTCTTTGTAATCACTGGTTCATTATTGATATAGTTAGCATCATCTTGATTCTTTGGTCAATCAAGACCTGAATCGCCAACATCTTCAAATCTTTCAATCGATTTTTGTCTCGAAATCGGTTAATCTTTTAGGATCAGTTTCTCCACCACATAACTAAATCCACGTCTTTATCAAACACAGATCAATCTTTGAACCATTGCTCTTTGCACAAAAATTCAAAGAGGGGCACAATGTAATACCCCAAAAATGGGTTATAGGTTCATTAACCTCCTACATCATCAAATCGAACAAAATCAACATCAAAGTCCTAACCTAAGGCACATCTGCACATCAAATTATCAAAACCCTAATTGATTTTATCCTAATTTTGCATCGGGGAATATTCCTTGAATATTCCTAATTTATCATAATTATCCTGATTAAATATTATTTGGTGATAAATCTCATTTATCCTAAATTTGATTAATTGAATATGATAAATATATAATTAATTAATTTTAATTCTACCACTTAATCTTTTAATTAGATTTAATTCTATTTATTCCTAATTAATATTGTTTTATTTGACAATAAATCAAATTTGCTAAAAATAATAAGTTGAATTCTTATTTAATTGATTAAATCAAGTTGTCAAATTTAATGATATAGTTTTGGAATAAAGTTTGATTAAATAATTGATTAACCCATAAATCAATTATTTTAATTCAAAAATTAGTTAAGTTGAGAATAAATCACTTTATTTTAAAATTAATTCATATTAAATCATGCACAATCAGAAAAGTAGTCAACTTTAAATCAATTTTCAATTTCAATTTGTTAACTTTCTAAACTTGACATCTGATGGTGAGTTAAAAAAGTGAACTAAACGCTATTTTGAGTCAAAAAGTGCTTTTGCATGATTTTATGAGTTAATTAATTCTGATTTCTTGTTAACTCAAAAATCAACCCGAGTTTATCAAGAGTGATTTATGGCTTTTCTCAATGCATCCTCAAGCCCTAGATTTCTATAAAATCAAGGCTAAGCTCTTCACAAAACATCTCTTGAATTTACACAATTACTCTGGCAAAATTGCATCTAAAGAATCAAGCTCTCGCGAATAGGTAATTTTGTGAGATGTTTCATTGTTTTTCATAGCTTTGCATTCATTTTCATATCAATTCATAGCATTGTTAGAATAATCTGCATATCAATTCCATACATTTTAGACTAGTTTCATATCAGTTTTTCATCCTAATAGCATCAAAAATTAAAAAAAATATATTAATCTTCATTCATATCTCATTTCTTTCAATCATTCAAATCCTTCGTTTAGGTGTTGCATTGTCACTGATCTCAGTCTAAATCTGAGAATACCATACTCACACCTACTAGAAGGCAGTAAATCTCCTGGTTAGCTAGTTTCATTTATATTGCAGATTTCAATTTTGCTAACCTCTAATATTTTATTGAAGTGTTGTGTCCATAGCTAGGTACAATTTTCACACACACACCCATGCCAACATAGATTATGATTACATCTAGTATGTAATTGATAGGATACATGAAGGTCTAGTTGCAATCAAGTAGAACAAGAGGCCCTTGACATTCATGCATTATTCCCTTCTAATGCATTTGATTTTGTATTTCAATGTTGATAGTCTAGATGCACAGGTGCTTAAGTCAAGGTTCATGTTTGAGGGTTAGCACAATCTAGTATAGTATTGGCTCAGGGTTTGGAATTACACTTCCAATGAGTATGATTTTTGTGTATTCTAAAATTATATTATCTTCCCAATTCTGCAATTAATGGGGAAAGGTGTGGTAAGACTACAAGCTAGGTTTTTGAAGCTTTTGAGGCCCATGCAACATGAAGATAAGTGGTAAGGAAACCACAATTGGGGTGACTTCTACTTAGGAGGGAAATTCTCTATAATCAGGCTTTATGGATGCCCACAACCCCCACATTTTCTTCCAAAGTGTGTGCCACCAAGGGTTGTCCAATTAGAATTCATTTGGCAGTTGATCTGGACTAATAAGGAGCATTTGGCACCTCACAAAAAGGGCACTTTCACACCAAGGAAATTCAGGATAGGTAATTTCCTGACTGGAAAAAGAGCATTACCACAGCTCAGTGCATGGCTCAACTATTTCAAAATGATTTTTGATACTTGTAGATATATTGATCCTGAATATTTCATAAAAAATGCAAGAATGACCTTGATTCCCAACATTGGTACAATAAGGGAACATGGGGGCGATGATGAGGAAGATGTGATTAGAAACATCTTGGATAAAGATGAGGCAAGTAGGAGGCTAACCAAATATTATGACTTGTTGAGATTAGAGGCCCAACTCAAAAAAGCCAAAGTTAATTTCAGAGGGTTTTTTCCTGATCTCCCTTATCTGAAAAGAATTGATAGGATGATTGAGATGTATGGTTCCCTATCAAGCTAGTTGGAAGGAATGCTTGAGGAGAAGTTGGATGTAAAAAAGGATTACTCCTCTTCTAATTATGAGGAATATACTGATGAATCACAAGAAGGTGATAGTCATCCTCAAACCAAGGACTCTCCTATCATTGATTTAACTCAAGGTCCACAAGAGGTAGATAAAGCCCCTGAACCACCATAGAAAAAGAAAAAGCTTGAGGTGGGTGGGCCCTCCAAGGAGAAGAAACAAAAGAAGATTATTGATAGGGCCTTTGTTCTAGTGCCTGGTGATGGTGCATACCATCACAATTTGAGGAAGATTATTAGAGAAGGTAAGAAGATAGCCTCAAAGGAAGAAGAGGAATTTCCTCTAGTGCTAGGAAAGGATGAGAGGGAGTTGTACGAAGATGAATTCCTTAGTGATGACCAATTCATCAAGAGTGATGAATTCAAAAAATTTCTCATTTGGAAGAAACAATAAGAGGTTGCAAAGGCTCTGCTAGAGGGTATGGAACCAAGTGATGAGACCTTGAGGGCTCTAACTTCCTATGAACCTAGCCTTGAGAATATCACAGTTGATGAGGCTCGAGAAATGGTAAAGTCTAGTGGGATGATTTTGACTCCTGGATGGGATCTAACTTTAGCCTTAATCATAGATTAGATTAGGAAGTAGCCAGAGGGTAGTTTTTCTTATGAAGTACACATTGGAGATATGATAAGGGGAATTGGATATGATCTTGAATCCCAAGCTATTTCAATGTGGTCTCTAGCCCCTAGGAGCCAAAAGCCTTCTCTGGTGACTATAGAATATAAAATGGAAGGAGACAAGATTATTTGAACTATCTAGAATACTAGTGATCTTGAGGTGTCAAAGGCCGTGACACATTTCTCCTACCTTAATGAAGCAAGGACAACCCAGTTATCAAATAGATATTCTCTATTGTTTGAAAATTCAATGCAAATAGCTAAGGACAGAGATTTGAAACTGGTGAAGATCAAGACCTTGGAGGATGAACTTGAGGATTTAAAAGCTAAGCTTGAAGAAGCTTAAAAATTAGTTCCCCCTCTAACTTTGTAGATTGAAGTTTCATCCCAGCAGTGGAAGAGACTTATGACAAGCCATCAAAGGATTTAGAGAAGGTAAGGCTTGATGAAGCCTTAAAATTTATATCAGATATTGTGCAACATAGATGTGAGAGAATAAAGGAGAAAATGGATTCAGTCCATCAATCAGTGGGCATGTTGCGTAAGGTTAATGAAAATGTGAAAGGGGTAGTGGCTGCTCTGGAACCACTTTATAGTGTCTGGTCTGGGAGAAGCTCTTTGTTTGAGAAACTTGATGCATTGAAACCTCATAGAAAGGATATCCCTGAGGTGGTCACTGAGGTTTTTGAGAAGATAGAATTAATCAATGCCACCTCAAGCTTTTTCAAAGGGAAGTCAAATCAAGTAAAGGAAAAATTGGCCATGTTTGATTAGGGCTATATCAAGTATTTTCCTTCAATCTAAAAGTATCATGGAAGTGTAACAAGTTTACATGAGTGGAAGTCAAGCATGGGCTAGAAAATGATCAAACAGGCAGCCTTCCTAAGCAATGATGGCTCTCTAGACATGAATGGTTGCAACAACATAATTGTTGAAAATGATTGCATCAAGTTTTTTGCAGATATTAAGGCCATCACCAATTCAAGATGGGAAAGGAAAATCAAGTTGTTATAGGATTTGCAAGGGTACAATTGGCCCTTAGAAGATAATGTGGCAGCCTTGGACATGAATACAAAGAAAAAGAAGAAAAAGCCAGCTGTCATTGAGTTAGAAGCAGAGGAAGAAGAGTAAAGTACACTTAGAACCTGATCCAGAAAATAGGGAGAGTGATTATCATATAGAGAATGATGTAGGTTAGCCATATGGTGGTCATTATTCATGCAAAAACTTCAAGATACTACTTAGAAATATCCTCAAATGAAGGTGCTAGTTGTGAAGATTCCACTTGTTGGAAAACTACTTTCTTTTTGTCTAGTCTTTAGTCATCATGTTTTGTACTTTTGTTTGTGGTGCAAGTCACCATCTTGGCTATCTGAAGCTTGTTGCATCCTTCTTTTGAGGATTCCAAGATAGTCAGTGATATATATAGCAAGTTTTCTTCTTTTGTAAAGGTGGTGGATAATACTTTGTAAAGAGAGTTCAGATAATAGTATTTTTTGTCTTACAATTCTCTGTCAAAATGTACTGATACAGTTTAAATATCAATGCAATATACGGGAACTCTTTTGTTTATTTTGATTGTCTTTGCATGTGGATGTTTGAATTCTTTTATGTATTAAATTGTGAGGCATTTTAATACATTATTTACAACGTAAATATAGGGGTTAAGCTTAAGTTTCTTTCAAGGAAATAATAAACCTTAAGGGAGATCTCTGGGAATTTACAATCCATGTATGAATTTGATAGCAGGATTAGCAATTGGGAAAATGGAGTGTAAGGCACTTCATTTGAGTTTTGGGATATTTGTTTTGATAATTTTTCTGTTGATGTAGAATTTTGACTTTGATGCCCTAGGATAAGGTAATAGTTATGGCTTAATTTGCATGTGTTCACCATCAAAAAATCAAATAATCTATTTAATTTAAATTTTTTGTATATCATGAAGTTGTATAATCTATGTCAAGCACATAGATAACTGTTGTAATGCTTTAAAAAAGAAATCCTGATTGGTAAACCCACTTGAGTTTTAAGCTCGAAGAGAAGAAGGTTTTGTAACCTTAGTACCTTAGTATTTGATTTTGTTAGATGCATCTGTTGGGAATGCTAGAGTTGTAATTTTAGATGTTTCTAAATCCTATTTAATCATCTACAAGTTTAAGTACTAAAAGGTCGAACCTAAGACATTTTCCATCGAGGCTTTATGCCCATTTCCCTTTGATAAGAGCTTGGTTATGGAACCTTTCCCCTTTAATTTGTTCTTCCCTAAATATGATAAATACATGGGTAAATCAGACCCACAAGACCATCTTAGAGAATTTTGTGCTCTAAGTATCGAATTCATGCACAACAACACCTATTTAATGAGGCTATTTTCGAGGAGTTTAGGAGGCCAAGCTATGGAATGGTTCTCCAAACTTCCACAAGGGATAAAAACATTTGAGGAATTAGCTTCAAAATTCATGACTCGTTATTCTTATAACATAGAGCATGAAATCACCATGCTTAATCTATGTGATACTAAACAAGGAGATGGTGAGTCTTTTCTAGGGTTTCTCCAAAGGTGGAGAATAGTCTTCACACAATATCCATGAAGCATACCCAAGAAATAAAAGATGGAAATATTTATGAATAATATAAATATGGATATTAACTATAGACTCCAACTTCAATGCCCCATACTTTTGAAAAGATCATAAAAAATGGGATCAAAATTGAAGAAGTGTTGGTTAAAAGAGCTGAAATCAAATTATTAAAAGATAATAAAACCTATACCAACACCAACAATACCAATAACTCTAATTATAATAATAATAAGTGAGCCAAAAATCAAAATGATAAACAAATAATATGGTTGAAAAACACCAATAAAAATCTTGTGAATGATGGAGTTGTGGAAGCACACAACTTGAAAGCTACTCCCTTTAATTTATCAAGCAGGTCAAACCCAACGTATAATGTCGACCATATGAACAAGGCTCCTTATAATAAAAATAACACTAACACCAATAACAACAATAGAAACAAAAATCCCTTCAATAATTCCAATTTTAATAAGCCTAAACCATTCTTTTCCACATATTAGAAAAGGAAATTCACATTTCTAGGTGAACCTTTGGAAAATGCATTAAGGACTTTAGTGGCCAACAAAATCATTATTCTACCTAAATCAAGGCCATACGAACCACAATTCAAGCCAACATGGTGGAATTAGTATCATCATTGTGAATATCATTGCAACAAAGGACATAAAATGAATGAATGTATGAAATTAAAACACTTTGTCCAAGATCTAATCGGTGATGGAACCATAAAAATGGAAGGGCCTCAAAATAATGAGGATCATACATCTTTCAAAAACCCTTTCCTAAACCATGAAAAGGGAGAATCATCAAATACCAATCACAAAAATAAAAGGGGTATTTAAAAATTCAAATTTTCCCATACTTATGACAAGACCATTAATGCCTTAAGTGGTGATGAAAACACAATAAATGTGATTGTGGTAAAATAAAAGCCAAGGGAGGCAACATATAATGTTGTAACTAGGGGGAAATCATCCAAGATCACTCTATCAGGAGGTGCCCCAAGAATTATCTTACCTAACCAAACATCTCCATCTTCAAAGCAATATAATTTGGTGGACCAATTGCAAAGAACCCCTGCTCAAAATTTCACCAACTCATAAGGATATTTTGGAAAACTCCCTTGTGGAGACTAATGTGCCTTTGAATTTAGATGCGAATAAATTCCAAAACATGGCAGGTCATCTTGTTGCACCCTATTTTCTATCCTTCTCAAAACAAGATGATATGTCCTTAAACCACCTACAAAATCTTCCTTTGCATATAGAGGTTTTGATCCACAAATATGAGAATAGCACAAAACCTCTTGCAATTTCTAGTTAGAAAGGAAAATTTAGTACTAATTAAGGATTAATTTATTTTGGAATTGAATTCTTAGTTTACCATATCATTCATTCTCATTTTAGATTTGTCACTAATGGAAGCTTGCTAAGAGCTTTGCATTAGTAAATCTAAATAGAGGTCCATAGAGTGGTTAACTGTCATTTATTTGCTTAAATAGCTTAATCTTTGTGGTAATTTAATTATTATTTTCATTTATTTTTAATACTAACCCTATGAAGGTGATTTTATTTGATCCACAAGCATAGAGTGAAGAGAGTCCTCATTGATGGGGGAGCAGACCTAAATATTTGTACCTTAAACTTAGTTAAAGCCTTAGGATTTTCTGAGGAAGCTATTGACCCGAAGAAGAAAATAACCATTAAAGGTTGTGATGATGAAGAAAGAGCCTCTAAAGGTTTCATAGTACTCCCCATTAGAGTTGGAACAATGAAAAAAGAGACCATTTTCCAAGTCCTAGACCTCAAATTGACCTACAATATCCTATTAGGAAGGCCATGGATCCATGAAATGCAGTCGGTACCTTCGACATATCATCAATGTCTAAAATTTTTGTACATGGGACAAGAAGTCATGGTAAGTGGGGATTTAAATTATTTCCAATATTGTAATAACATGAAACCTATAAATGACTCCTTAGTCCCACATAATGTAGAAGGATCAATGTCCCAAAGAATAGAACAAGGAAAAAGCTCAAAGGATCTTCCATCATTGAAAGGAAAAGAAAAGGAAGAAAAAGATGTTGAAAATCGTCAAGTTCCCACTAACTTAACTACATAGAATAAAGGAAAGGAGAAAGTTAGTGAGGAAAGTACCCATGATGAATAAAAATAAGATCAAGCTAGATCTATTCAAATTTACACCAAGGATGCTCATTATCAAAAGATGGATCACATGATGAAGAATTTTGAGAAGCAATGCCAAATCGGACAGAAAGGTGTAGGTGAATAATCTTTATATATGATGGATCTACCCTTATCTCCCAAATCCAATGGAAGAGCATCTAGCCTACACACACCCCATAAATAAAATGACCACTTTTTAAGGGTAAGTACTTCTTCATTCATGGATAAAGAAGATAATGAAATCTTAAATTGGCTATATAAGGATGAGGAATCAAGTGCCCATGAAAAACACATTCAAAACATAAGCACTCCCACTCATCAATATGGAAAAGGATTTCAAATAATGTAGAAGATGGGATATAAAGGACAAGGGCCTTTAGGTACAAGAAATGAAGGACTAATTGAACCCATTGAAATGTCATGGAGAGATAGTAAGGAGAAAATTGGATTGGGGTACCTTGAACAAGGGTACACTCAAAAGAAATATCCCTTGGTTTATGATCAAATCTTGCTACTAGGTTCCCAAAGTGATGAAGATTCAAACAATTGGGAATGGGATTCATTATCAAGTGAATCATACTAAGACAAAGAGGTTGATGTCATCCATACTTATACTCCTAGCAAGGGAAAGGAAAAAACTTCAGGATCAAATAAGAATCAAGCTTCAAGTTCTAACCAAGAGGTCTTAGATAATGTGCCCAATTAAGAAGTCGAAGAAAACCAATGGGTAGGAGAGCCTTATGTTCCATCATGGATACCTACTATAGAGGGATCTAACACTAGATTTAATCCAAGACATTTTTACCCATTAGAAACCCAAGAGGATTCAAGTGAGGAATATTTTGACCCTAGTTCTCTAGAACAAGAGTGATATAATGTTCTAACCTTCCAATGAGGTCATGTCCTTAAACCCTATCGAACCAAACCAAAACATTGATCCATTGTCTCTTATCTATCCAAAGCTCATTGAATGGGATTCCATCAAACCTACCATCCTCCCCATATTCTTGAATGATGACCTAGTGTCCCAATACCTCAATGTAGTTGAACCTTCTTCTACCATGGAATATCAAGAAGAAGTGACAAAGGGAGGCATCCAACCTTTCAGTTTAGTTAAAAATGAAAACAAAAATGGAAAGAATCTAAAGTTGAAAACCACATTGTGGCAACATTAGATCAAAAAGAGAAAGAACTAAAGAGCATTTCCAAAGGTGAAAACCCAACAGAGGCACCTAAGGAAGAAGGGTTGGATACTTTTCCCAAGAACTATGAGGAAAGATCACCTATCCTAATTGAGCCAATGGAGAAAGTGAACATTGGGTTAGAATTAGAACCAAGGATCATCCATTTAGCAACATCCCTATCAAGTAAGTAAAATGAGGAATTCATAAAAAATTTCAAAGAAAGATAAACCAATTTTGCATGGTCATACGATGATATTCTTGAACTAGATCTGAATCTAATCATGCATCTTTTGAATATCAAAGAGGGAGCAAGGCCAATCAAACAAAATCTAAGAAAGATGCATCCACACATAGCACTGCTTTTGAAAGTGGAGTTCAAGAAATTACTAAAAGTGGGGTTCATAAGAGCCATTGATTATGTCGAATGGATTTCAAATATTGTACCTATTTCCAAAGCAAACAAATCTATCAAAATTTGCACAGACTTTAGAGATATTAATCTTACATGCTGAAAAGATGATTTTCATCTACCAAGCATAGACACCATCATAGATCTAACAACAAGGCATTCAATATTCTCACTTATGGATGGGTTTAGTGGCTATAATCAAATTAATATAGTGTATCATCTTAAAATGGAAGTACTTCTATGATAAGAGAACTTATCCCTCTGAGTGAGTGGTCAGGAGTCATGTTAAGTTCCTTGACCGGGTCTTTGCATGTATTTGGCTTTTCCCCCTGTTATGCTTCCCTTTGCACCTATTTTCCACTTCCTATCTGCATTTCTTGGCATTCTAGGTTGGGGTCTTGAGGTTTTTGACCTCAAGGTCAAAGTCAACTTTGAGGGTCAAAGTTGACCTTGACTCTAACCTAGGGCAGATTTGACCTCATACTTGACCCCCAGTTCAAATTTTAAGTTTTTCTAATTTTTGGGCATCGAGTTTCAGAAAGATTCTTTTTCCCGCCTCTGGGTTAGCCATTTCAGGTTTTAGAATGATAAATCCTTAAATTACATTTAATATGGGTCCATTTCTAGGGGTTAAGGTTAATTTTGATTTAATTCCCCAATGTCGGCCTTCTCTAGAGGTTTGTACCCTAGTTCACTATAAAAGGAGGCCTTCCTCTCTCATTTTGATCATCAAGTTTTGTGAAAGCACATCCACAATCAAGAAATTTCATGAGCGAGCTCTCAACTGCAAGCAAGTGAATTCAAGCATTCAAGAAAGCTTTTGAGCATTCAAGTGTTCAAGAATTCATCCATCAAGGAGATCCATTGTTAGCCATTGAAGGACTCAATCTCTTTGGAGCCCCCTTGAAGATCCATCCTTCTACATTCATCCAAGCCTCCTCATATGCAAAGATCTATTCAAGATTGGTGTTGAAGATCAAATTCCATTATTTTGAGACATCCTACATTCATTCAAAACATCCATTGGAGCATCCCTACTTGTGGATTTGAGGATTCGAATCCTCTACAAGGACTTCAACATAAGCAAGGTAAATTGTTTCATTTGCTTTGTTTATGCACATTACAATTCAATTCAATTTTAAGGTTAATTCCTAAATTGGGGTTTGACCAAGGAAAACCCCCCATACAAACAATAAAACCCCCTTTTTCTTGCAGGTGCAGGTGTGGAACTTTGGATTTGAAATTGGATTTGGATACGCTTTTCAGAAAACTTCTGAGATCTAGGAACAAAGTCAAAGTCGACCTTCAGAATAAGAATGTAGCCTTTGACCTTTTATGAGGGTCAAAGACTACCTATTGTTATAAAGATAAAAAAAATTTGGGTTTTCTTCATCTCGGTGTTTCCAGTCTGAAACAGGTTGCAGAATTGCCCAAAACTGCACACAGACATCAGAAATTGGCATTTTCCAGATTTTCCCTATTTCGAGGTTAGTATTTACCTTTCAATTATTTTAAATTTCAAGTAAAATTCCATTATAGGGAAATATAAGGTTTTCTTCCTCTTTCATATTCTCCATAGATTGATTTGATTGTGCATTAACCTTTTGGTTGATCAATTTGGATCTCTCCTTTGGGAATTTGGATTTAGAAGTGGATCTCATATTTCCCCCATACATTCAATTAGTTGATTCCATTTTAATTCTATTCATTTTGGTGAACCTGACATGCTTACTCTCCTTTCTTTTGTGGAATTGGATGCCCTACTATGTTTTGTGGTGTTAGATTTCTTTTTATCTTATTAGTATTAGATTTCTCTTTTGTGTTAGATCTTGCATGCTAATTAGGTTTTAAAAATATAAAAATATCCATGCTTTATGTGTTAGTTTATTTCATTGGTTTATGAGCTTTACTACTACTAGTCCTACTTATAACATTCTGGTTAGAAGAAGTCGTAGACTCATGGGTGCCTTTGATCCTGAATCTTCCTCTCCTTTCCTTAGGATCCCATATGATAATTTGATTCTTCATGATTCTAATCCTAAAATGGAGCAAAACTCTTCTCACTCATCTCATGATGACGATGACGCTTTAAGAGTTCCTCCTGAACAAGTCCAAAAAATTTCAACTGAACTTGATAAAATGGGTAATTGACTTATTCAAGAGAACCATAATCAAGATTCTATTCAAGCTATAGAGGTTCTTAAGAAAGTTCTTCATGATAGTGATCAAGGTGTTAACCTCTTGCATGGTATTACTCACCTCGTGCATTCAAAGGTTAAACCTTTAGCTCAAGAAGCTCAAGATTTAGGGTTGATTCCTCCTGTCACTAGTATTGAACCCTCTTCTAATCCTTTACCTAGTATTCCTACCCATACTCATTCTTTGGTGACTGTGATGGTTCCCTTTGTTCCTATGAGTGTTCCTCTTGTGTCCCTTCCTACATCACAATCTTCATATCATAATGTTCCTTTTACTTATTCCAATCTGCTTCCAACTGTAGTTCCTAGTGTTCCTCCAGTTGTGTCTTCTATTCCTGTAGCTTCTTACACTTTACCTAGTATGTCTAATGTTGCTATTCCTCCTATTTCCTCTAATGATTCAACAATCATCAGTTTGGCTCAAACTGTGTCATCCTTACAACAACTTGCTTCCTTAACTCAAAACAAGTTTAGTATTCCTACATGTGACATGGTAAGTCCTATGTCCTTGGATATTATTCATCCTCTTGTTCCTTAGCAAGTTGATATGCCTCATCTTGAGAATTATAATGGAAAAGGAGATCATGTTCATCATGTTAAAACATTCCAAATCCTTTGTAGTGATTATGCTCATGACCGTAGGATTTTAGCCAAGCTGTTTGCTAGAACCTTTTGTGACAAGGCCTTACAATGGTATTATTCCTTGCCTCCTTATTCTATTGATTCCTTTCCAAAACTTTCTAATGTCTTTATTCAACAATTTCAAAACAACATTGGCCTGCAAGTGTCTTTGACTGATTTGATGCATTGTAAACAAAGTGATAAAGAAAAATTAACTCAATTTATTGGTAGATTTAAGCAATTGAATGCTCAGATTTCCTATCCTGTTCCTGATATTAATATCAACATATGTTTATTTCAAATTTGCAAAAGGATATTAGAGATAAGATTCTACTTATTGAATTTACCTCTTTTCAACAACTTTGTGTAGTGCTTCATCATTATCAATTACAAGTGAGTCAACTTGAGAGCAATACTCCAATGGCTCCTATTCTAGTTGATAAGATTGATGCTGCTCCTAATCCAAACAAATTTAAAAAATTTAACTATGTCAAGATAAATAAACAAGCGAATGCAGTTGTTGATCAAGTTGTTGTTGCATCTCACAATGCCACTTCTACATCCACTGCTTTTCGATTAAATCGTACGTTTACTCCATCTTTACATGCTATTATGAATAGGTTGTTAACTACTAATATGATTACTTTACCTCCTATTCAACCTCTTCTACTTGCTATGATTGCATCTAAATCTTTTGATCAAAATGTTTTTTGTCAATATCATCATTAGAATGGTCATAATACTAAGAAGTGTTATTCTTTAAAACATAAGGTTCAAGACTTAATTGACTCTAATGCCTTATCTGTTGATAATCTTGATGGTAGTGGTAACAAATCTATTTCTCCTCCTAATCAAAACCTTCAAATCTATATGAATCCTTTACCTATGCATGATACTAATACCATTGCTCAGCCATCTACTATGCAAATTGTGTATGATTCAAAGATGGATGATCTCAATCATGTTTTTAATCAAGTGGATCATGTTGGTCAATTTGTATCTCCACCTCAACCTTAGATTCAACCTCAAGTTCAATCTCAATCTTGACCAAAACATAAGCCTAAATTGAAAAATCAACCTAAATTTTGACAACCTAAGAATAAAAGACCTCGGGAACTTTTGATTAACTTTCATGACTCTGAGACTATTAAAGCTCCTGATGTTCCCCTTTACATTTTTGCTAGGATTTCTTAGAAACCTACTTGTGGTTGTCTTGTTGATCCTACATCCTTAGTCAATGTTATAACTGAAGAAAATCTTTTTATGAAAATCTTACGATGCGATTCTTATGATACATGAGATGTGTGGATTCAAACTTGCAAAGGTTTTCTTTATCCATCATTTGGTTCTATTACTTTACCGGTTGAACTTTGTGGAAAAATTGTGAACACTACCTTTGTTGTTGTTCCTACTTCTGATCAATTTCAAGTTAAGATTGGTTTTCCTTGATTGAATGCCATGCATGTTGTTGCTTCACCTATCCACAAGTGTCTTAAATTCATTTGTGATGAAGAAGTGAAGATAGTTAATCATAGTTTATATCAACCTTCTAGGCCTAGAGATTGTGCTGCTCTTAATTTCTTTTGGCCTTCATTACCTAATTAATGTCCTCCTCAACCTGATAATATTTTTCATTCATATCAAGCTTATAAACATTGTAAGATTTTGGAATTAAGCATACCTCCTATGGATCTTAATCATGGTCTTTTTCCTACACCTTCTATACCTCCTATCAATCTTCCTAAAGAACCTGTGAAAAATCTTGTGATAGTTCCTCCTATTGCTGATAATCCTATTGATCTTCCTAAAGAACCTATGAAAGATTTGGTGATCATTCCTCCTAGTTCTCAACCTATTTCAAATAAATCAAAATGTAATTGATATGCCAATGAATGTCATAAGAAGCATCGTGATCATGCTAAATCTCATAATTCTGTTCTTTAAAGATCTCTACCTTCTTCGAATAAATCTATGCCTGATGTGTTAGAAGAAGTTGTTACTAATAATGATGTTAAGATGCATGATTATGATGATTCTATTCATATCTTAGATCCTATTTTGATTAATTTGGATGAATAAGATACTCTTGATGATACTGATGATGTTAATGATGAATATGGGACTATTGACATTGACATTGATTTACCTAATATGCTTTCATCACAATTAACTCTTACACCTAGTGTCAAACATTGTGATTCTCAAGAGGATCCTTGTTTGGAACTGGCTATCATTCCTAGTGTGTTGGATATAGTCCCTCTTGCGAGTTACCCTCCTTCCCTAAATGATATACAATGATATGGGGAGAGTAGGTGGCATGCTTGATTGGCTTTTCCTTTATGGTAGCTTTTTTGTGTGTTTGCCTGATGTACTGTCCTTCTCCTGTAATGTGTTTTCTAAATGTTGTTAGATTATTTTATACAATCCTTGTTACTCAGTTGGTACAAGGTGATGAAGGAATCAAAACTGTTGTTTAAATTCCTCTATATGTATCTCTATTCTTCTATGTGTTGTTTAATGTTATGTTGTAATTGTGCTATTGTTCGTAAATGTTTCCTTGTGTAATCTGCTTGGATTCAAGATGTGGTAGCACTAAATTATTTTTGGTCTCCATGTCATGGTCTGAAAAGATTCTCCTTTGTATATCTTATGTGATCTTTCCTCCTTTGTGATCGTAGTTCTACTTTCTTTGGGGAATGATGCCAATTCATTTGCAATAATATCATATATATATATATATATATATATATATATATATATATATATATATATATATATATATATATATATATATATATATATATATATATATATATATATATATATATATATATATATATATATATATATATAATCTTATGATCATACTGACCCACGGTAGGTAGATCCTTTCTATGTTCTTTGTAGGTTTCTGTGATATTTCCCTTGATTTGTCTTCATCTGGGGGTATCTTGACATGGAAAGGTAATCAGTGGAGTTGTTTATGTTTCCGTTAAAGCCATTTCTCTTGTTAAAGTGTTAGTAATACCTTTAACATGGGGGCATACACTCTGCTCACCTATTGCACACACACACTTTTTGATACACACATATTTTTCAAGATACCTTTTCTCCCTTTTTGGATTAGTAACTAATCCTTAAAGCATGGATTTATATATTAGGATCTCTTGATCCCTCCAGTTTCAAATATACATATATTTTTTATCCCTTAAGGTCGGAGGTGTCCTTAAGATTGGATCTCTTTTGTTTGGGTTTTATTCTTATGAAATAGAAAATTCCTAAGGATAAATCCTTGATGGGTTGACTAGTGAGTAGCCACATTCACTAGGTGGTTCAAGTCCATCTTTCCAGTTGTGTCATTTCCTTGTGTGATTCACAATGGGACATAAGTTCTCATTGGGTGAGATAATCACACCCTTTCTTTCTCTCTCTAAATATGTCTCTCTTATTATGATTTGGGAGTCGGTGAAGACTTGAGTCCCCGGGGGCTTAAGGTTTCTCTTTGTCCCTTGGATTATGATAAGATTATCTTTTCATTCTGGTCTCCTTTACCAAGATTTTGCATCGAGTCCATACTCTTGCTAAAGTGGGGGCTCAATGTATCATCTTAAAATGGAAGAACTTCCATGATAAGAGTGTTTAGCCCTTCGAGTGAGTGGTCTAGGGTCATGTTAAGCGCCTTGATTGGGTCTTTGCATGTATTTGGCTTTTCCCCATGTTCTGCTTCCCTCTGCATTTCTTGGCATTCTAGGCTGGGGTCCTAAGGTTTTTGACCTCATGGTCAAAGTCAACCTTGAGTGTCAAATTCAACCTTGACTCTGACCTAGGGCAGAGTCGACCCCATCGTTGACCCTTAGTTCAAATTTCAAGTTTTTTTGATTTCTGGGTATCGGGGTTCGGAAAGATTCTTTTTTCCACCTCTGAGTTGGCCATTTCGGGTTTCAGAATGGTAAATCCTTAAATTAAATTTAATATGGGTCCATTTCTATGGGTTAAGGTTGTGTACTACAAATGTGTCACACTTTTGTGAATCATTACATCCAAGATCACTCAAGAATGATGTCTCAAATAGCAACTCACATCTCTCTATTTGTGGAGTGCAAAGGTTGTATTATGAGGCCCTCAAATCGACCTAGTTAAACCCATGCAAGTACACTAGGAAATGAGAGATTCAAGGATGAGAAGCAAGAGTGCTAATCTCCATTGATCATCAAGTTATTGCATGTAAATGAAAAATTAATCTAGATGATAGTAGTGCAAAGAAGTAAACTACTCTATTGAAATGAAAGTTTTACTCTCCTTTAGTAATTAACTATGTGAAGATTAAGCTAAAACAATGAAGGAAACTAAGCTAAGAGGCTATGAAGATTAAGCTAATGTAAATATGAAATCTAGAATGTAATAATCTTAAAAATTCCAAATATCGCCAAGAAAACATGTAGCATAACAATAGTATGAAAATTCAGGATCCTCAAATGAGAAGGAGAGGGCTCCTTATATAAGAAACTATGGAAGAGAATGCATCTCCAAGAGCAATGTGGGATAAATCAAAAAAGAGGAAACAAAGCTCATTTTTTAGAAAGTGTGGAGAGGAAAGGAATTTTCTTTATTTTTATTTATTTGTTTCCCCTTTTCATCACAAAAGAGCTTTAAGAGGATTATTTATTTAAAAGAATGATTTTCTTTTAATTAAATAAGATAACATTATATATTTAAAAGGGAGATATTATTTAAACAAGATAAAATCATTTAATTAAAAAAGATTTTAATTAAATAAAATTATTTTATTTAAAAGATATTTCTTTTTTAATTAAATAAGGTTATTTTATTTATTTAAGAGGGAATATTTCTTTTAATTAAATAAAATTATTGATGAAATGATCAAACCTTAGAGAAAATTGAAATATTGGAATTAGTTAGGATTTGATCAAAGAATTTGATTTGAATTTGAAAATGTTGCAAGGCATTGATTCAGGAAATTGATAAATTAATAAATGGGGGCCCAAAGTCTAGCCGACCATTTTAGGGTGCATACATTTGCCCCTCTTTGGGTAATGTGTGATCATTTTGGGAACACATGTAGCCAAAGAATGGAATTGAAGTGTGAGATCAATTTGGGATCACAAAATAACCCAAATGTGTGTTCGACGGATGGGAACACATTAGGACAAAGATAAGTTGACTGGAAAAGACAAGGCCAACACCCTTGTAAATAGGTAATTGTCAAGTCTCAAGCAAGGTTTGATTGATAGGTTTGATAAAGCTGAATCAAGGATTGAAGTTTGATAGGTACTGCCCCCTCATGATCGAAATCAAAATGAGATGGAGGAGAAATAGTGAATTGATAATTTTGATCAAATCGAACTAAAGATAAGGTTCGTGATGAAAGATGAAAGATATAAGGATCACAGAACCAAGGTAGAACATCAAGAAAGATTATGCCTGAAGGTTGAATTAGAAGAAAAGAAGTGGGGTGAAAGCGAATGGAAGACAAAAGTTTGGAAGAAATGAAAATAAATGGAGAGAAGAAAGAGAATTTATCTCAAGAAAGAGCATGCCCCAAAATCAATCAACTGTTTAAGATAGGAAATTTTGATTGAGATCACGAAAGGAGATAAGGAAATGAAGATCAAAACGTGATCACAGTGGATTAAAAGTCCACAAGAAAGATGGAGGAAAACCCTCTCAAACTCATAATGTAGCCTAAAAATGCAAATTAATCATGAAGTCTACAATGCAAGCTACATGAAAATGCAAAGGTGTACTTGCAATAGGGAAACTACAACATAGGATTTTATGTTCATCATTCATTAGAGAATGTAAAGAATGTATTTTCATCATTGGGCCATTATTAACAGACATCAGAAAATCACATAATCATCACTAGTCACAAGCACAACTATGAAGATATAAATATGATTTATATCAGATTGGAATGTGGAAAGATTCTAAAATGAGCATCGGAGACATAAGGGTCAAGATGACTTCAATGTTAGCTCACCCAATTTAATGTAGCAAAAACCACTCTCGCATCAAGGCATAGATGCCAGGATGACCATAAGAACAGTTGTGCAAAAAAAAAGTCAAGGATGATGGTTCAAATCTCTTAAGTGTGTCAAGGGAACAACAAGAGACACTCAAGAGCTTCGAGAGCACACCCACAAGGAGAAAGCAACAAAAACATGTCCCATGCCCCAAGTCCTCTAGTTATGTATCATGGAGAGACTTATTAGACAAGGGCACTCAATGAAAATCAATAACAGTCAGCACACAAAGAAAAGATCAATGGCATATCTCAAGCATTAAGTGTTGTGTTTAAAAATTTAAGTGTGTTCACTAATACTGAGTTCCGAGGATAAGGATCAAATGCTTGCAAGCAGGTAAAAGCACATGACAAAATTGGGTAAGACCAAACCAAGAAGTGTTGAAAAACACTCGATGTTAGGGGTTGTGTTGAAAAACACATTTGGGGTGGTGTTGAAAAACATCATTCACGAGGTGTCCTAAAGACTAACACACCCAAGAGACCAAAGCTAACACAGTTATGACCCCTAGACAAAGACAAAGACCAATTCCAAACCAAGGCAACAAGGACAAGGCATGATGGAGGAAGGCTAAATGTCGAGAATGCGTGCTAAGAAATAGGGGTGCAAAGGCCTCAAGTAGCGCCCATTTCCAAATTTTCACCACTTGAATGTTATTGCAATTTTTTTTCAAGACTTTTTATAATTTTTTTTTTGTATTTTTTCTACCAAGGCACCTGTTTCCAGGTTTTCACCAAGGCACTTTTTCTATTTTTTTGAATTTTTTGAAGTTTTTGAATTTTTTTATTTTTTGGTATTTTTGGAATATATAATTTTTTTGGAGATACATCAAAGCGCCTATTGCTAGGTTTTCACTAGGATGCTCTTTTTTTGGGACATTTTCCAATTTTTAGGATTTTTTCAACATCATATATGAATTTTTTTTTTGGTATTTTCTCAAGATCAATAAATATATACAAAGGATGCCCCCAGATAGAATGGGCATCAAGGATAGAACTTCTTCACATGCAAGACATTGATAGGCTCAGGAAGTTGCTCCCCCTCTTCAGTGGATAGTAAATAAGCACCTATCCCAAAAGTTGCAGTAATGATGTATGGTCCAAGCCAATTTGGTTCAAATTTTCCCTTTTGTTCTCTATGTTGTTGGTTCTTAGGATTTTCTCGTAAGACAAGATCTCCTACTTGGAATTCTCTAGGGTGAACCTTTTTGTTGAAGGCTTTGGACATCCACTTTTGATAGACCCTCATATGGTCAAATGATGCTTTACGCTTCTCATTTAGAAGTTCTAACTCTTGCAGTCTCATGGCGCGGTAGTCTTCATCGATAACTAGACCTTTGAGAGAGACTCTAAGTGAAAGAATCCCAACCTCTAAAGGTAACACTGCTTCAGCGTCGTAGGTAAGGGAAAAAGGAGCAGCCCTTGTTGGAGTATGAATACTTGTTTTATAAGCCCATAAGGCCATATTTATCTATAGATGCCAATCTCTACCATTCTTATGAACTGTTCTATGGAGAATGTTAAGAATGGTTTTATTTGAAGCCTCTGCTTATCCATTTCCTTGTGGGAAATAAATGGAGGACCAATGTTGTTTTATCTTGAATTTCTTGTAGAGTTGTGTAAGGTCCTTATTTTTAAACTGACCTCCACTGTTAGTGATTATCTCTGAAGGCACTCCATATCAATAGACGATATGGTTCAAAATGAACAGAGAAATTGTCTTGCCTGAAGCAACAGAAAGTGGAACAGCTTCTACCCATTTGGTAAAGTAATCAGTAGCAATGATGATAAATTTGTATCCACTTGATGAGTTGGGATGAATCTTCCCAACAAGATCAAAGGCCCAGCTTTGAAATGGCCAATGAGATATGGAAGGAATGAGCTCCCTGCCTAAAGCATGTATCAAGTGACCATGTTTTTGACATTTTTTGCATGATTTCACAAAAGCTACTGCATCCATCTGCATGGTAGGCCAATAGTACCCATCCCTAAGCAACCTTTGAGCCATGGAAAGACCATTAGAATGTCCCCCATAGATGCCCTCATGAATATCAACTAGCACTTGATCGGATTCCTCCTTTTCTAAGCACCTAAGAAGTGTCCCATCTAAACCCCTCCTATACAAATCACTAGAGATGATAGAATGGTGAGAGGCATTTCAGGTAAGGTTTGTTCTTTCAAATTGATTAAATGTTTCAAGGATGATGCCATCAAGTAGGTATGAGTAAATGGCATCGTAGTGGGATGATTCATGACCGACAAGGGTATAGATAACATGGCTTTCTTGGGAGTCATAAATAGGATAGTGTAGCTCTTCCACTAGGAATTCAAATCTAGACTCATGATGCTCTAATTGAAGGAGCGAAGAAAGTGTAGCCATCGCATTAGCTGCTTTATTTTCTACTCTGGGGACTTTCTAAAATGTGACAAATGTGAAATACTGTCTTAATGAATCAACCATTTTCTTATAAGGTATCAGTTTATCATCTTTTATTTGATATTGTTCATTAACTTGGTTGACTATCAATTGTGAATCCCCATAGATGTGCAGTTATGTGATATTCCATTCAATAGCCATCTTGAGTCCATTTTTCAAAGCCTCATACTCAGCAATGTTGTTTGTGCATGGGAACAATAGTTTGTAGGATTTAGGAATTGTGTACCCATGAGGAGAAACAAACAACACTCCAGCTCCTAAACCATTCTGCATAAAAGAGCCATCAAAGAACATCTTCCATGTTCTCTCAGTTATGTACATTAGGTACTCATCTGGAAATTCAACTTGAATAGACATGCTATCTTGAATTGGAAAATCGGCCAATTGATCTGCAATGGCTTGGCATTTTATAGCTTTGTGCTCAACATACTCTATGTCAAATTCTAAAAGAACCATCATCCATTTAGCAAGTCTACCTGTGAGGGCAGCCTTACCGAGAAAATACTTGAGAGGATCAATTTTTTCTATGAGGTGTATTGTATGCACAAGCATGTAATGTCACAACTTTTGGGAAGCAAACACCACAGCAAGGCAAGCTTTCTCAATACTAGTGCAATTGACCTCATATGCAACAAGGGTACGACTGATGTAATATATGGCTCATTCTTTCCTAGTTTCATCAAGTTGAGCTAATAATGCCCCCAAGGAAGATTATGTTTCTGAAACATACAATATGAGAGGTTTTCCTGGGATAGGAGGCATCAAAATTAGAGGATTTTCCAAGTATTCCTTAATCTGATCTATGCTCCTTTGACAATCCTCATTCCAGACACATTTGACTCCCTTATGCAAGTTCTTATTGAAGGGTTGAGCTCTATCTGTTGTGAAATGAACCTCTTGATAGATTGAAGACATCCTTGCAAACTCCTCATTTGGCTAATGTTTTTGGGAGGTGGCATATCCAATATTGCTTGAACTTTCTTTGGGTCTACCTCTATTCCTTTAGTTGAAATGATAAATCCTAGAAGCTTTCCAAAGGTGACACCAAATGCACATTTTTTTTGGATTTAATCTTAACTGAAATTGCTCCATACGATCTAGAATGACTTCTAAATCACCTAAGTATGTGTCTCTTTTCTTTGACTTAGCCAGGGTGTCATCCACATAATCTTCCATATTCTTATGCATCATGTCATGGAAAATTGTTGTCATAGCTCTTTGATATGTAGCTCCTACATTTTTCAATCCAAAAGGCATGATGTTCTAGCAATAAGTACCCCATGTGCAAGTGAATGCAGTATTTTCCTGGTCCTCAAGAGCTATTTTAATCTGATTATACCTAGAAAAACCGTCCATTAAGGAATAGATCTCATAACCTGTAGTCATGTCCACTATCATGTCTATGTTAGGGAGTGGAAAATCATCCTTTGGGCATGCTCTATTGACATCTCTGAAATATGTGCAGATTTGAATGGATTTATTATGTTTTGAAACTGGGACAATGTTGGATATCCATTCTGCATAGTCAATAGCCCTTATAAATCTTGCACTAAGGAGTTTTTCCAGTTCTGCTTTGACTAAAAGAGCAATGTGAGGATGCATTTTTCTCAACTTTTGTTTTACTGGTTTAACACCTGGAGCTATGGATAAGTGATGCATAATGAGATTAGTGTCCAATCTTGGCATGTCTGAGTAAGTCCAAGCAAAATTGACCTTCTTGTTCTATAGGAACTTGGTATATGCTTCTTTTTCTTGTGTTGATAGAGACTGAGCCAAATGTACTATTTGTGGTGCCTCTTTTGTACCCAAATTTACTGGCTATGTAGGCTCAACAAGCACTAATGATCTATCTTGAAAATAACTAGGAAGATGATCAAGTACCTCATACTTAGGTGCCTCAGAGAGGTTTTCACCTTTGGATACGTCATTTATTTTTACTTTTTTCAGTTCTGACACCACCACATAGTGGTTTTCACCATTAGAACTCCTATTCTTTTTATTTTATTTTCTCTTTATTTTGTGACTAAGGTACTTGATATCTGGTTTTTTCATGCTTGTAGTTGGTTCACTAGTGGAAGAGACTACAGGCTCAAGAGCATTTAGGTAACAAGCTATCTCATAGTCATTCTGGAGAGTTAAGAGCTAAGGCTTTTGATAGCATTGAGACCAATCAATTAAGTAGGGGTGAGCAAGGGGTAAGTCAATGGCATTTCAATGTTGTGGATACAGATGGTATCATCTCTGGTGACTACAAAGTTAGAGTCTGTCAAGTATTCTTCTAAGTTACCCAAATTAGGATTTGGCCTAACAAGCGAAGAATCATCCACTAATGCAACACGTGGGTTCTAATCCTCTAGCCCTACATGAGACTCGTCAGCTAACTCAGGTTGAGAACTATAGTAATGGATGACATCAACACCCATGTCAACTATGGAACAATTAGAGAGAGAGAGTCCCACTCATACTCATGTGAGTCTGTTTCTGAATCCCGGCTGGGATGTTTACACCAGAAAGGCTTCGGACACCTTGATGTAGAAGCTTCGATGTCATGAAGGGTAACACCTTCTCTTGGGTCAATGTTTGATCCATCTTGTTCTATGCTTGCAACTATTGCATGAGTGGTTGGATTATTTAAATCTTCCCAAAGGAGACTAGTAGAAGGAATCCAATCGTCACATGTCTTGTTGATTTATCAAATTTGGTATGCATTGTGATTCATCCTCATTATCTGACTCATCAAGGATAGGAACAATATTCTTGTTATTATTTAGAAAACCTAGGCCAACCATCTTCTTAGACCTCCGTCCAAAAAGAGCATGATTGAGAGGTTTGACTCTAGCGTCTAATCTATGACTGAGAGGGCCATGTCTAGGATAGCCCATTTGTTTGACCAATGTATATCCTCTCCCATAAGCCTTAGGAGAAGGAGAGAAGTTCTCATTATGCATATACTTCTCCTCTTTGTAGATCCAATCTTTAATAGCTACTTCTTCTTTCTCATCCTGGATAGGCATTGAAGACTGGACAAATGTGTCAAACAAAGTCATGGCCGAAGAAGAAGGTCTCATCTCTTGAGAAGGCTTACCATAAGACCTAGGGGAAACGGGCATCTTTGAAAAGGAGTTAAGCTGGTATCCCCACATACCAAGGTCTCTTGATTTGAACTTATCTTGGCACTATGCTAGAGTTGCATTGAAATCCTTTGCTTCTCTGTTGAGGGGAACATGGGTCCCTGCCGAAATGGAGTTGACAGATAAGGTTTTATCCTGAGGTATACAAACTTCTACTCTATTGTAGGGGAACTTAACACACTAGTGGTAGGTGGATGGTACTACTTGCATCTCATGGATCCATGGCCTACCAAGCAAGATATTGTATGCTAGAGGACCAACATCAACAATTTGGAACAAAATGTCTCTCTCAACAGGGCCAATCCTGATAGGAAGAACAACCAACCCCTTAGAACTCCTTTCTACCTCATCATAGGCTTTAATAGTGATCTTCTTTTTGGTATCGATCACTTCCTCAGAATAGCCCAAAGTTTTTAATAGACTCAAAGAATAGATATTGAGCCTAGCACCCCCATCTATCAACACACACCTAACATGGGTTTTATGGATCATGATTTCAATGTGAAGGGCAAGATTATGTGGGTGGTTCAAGGCTTTGTCATCATCTTCTGAGAATGTAAGGTAGTGAGGACTGGTAATATGATTAACCATGCCTTGGAATTGGTCGACATCTAAATTGTTGGGAACATTGGCTATCCGCAAAGCATCCTCAAGGACCTGTTTGTGTCTTGGGGACAACTCTAAAAGCTCCAAGATTGAAATCTGAGCTGGTGTTCTTTGTAACTGATCAACAAGGTTATAATTTGTCTTGGGGTTGACAGTTGGCTTTATGGTGGCATTCTTGGATACCACTAGCTTTGGTTTATTGGGCTAACCTAAACTGGGCCCCCTAATGACAACAAGGTCTTGACTTCTTGTGATAGCATTAAGAGCTTGGGATGACATCCTAGAGTGAGGACCCCACAACACCACAATAGGTTCTTCATCAAAGATAGGGGGACAATTTTCATAGGAGTCATAACCATAGGGATCCTTGTTCCTCATCATGTTGATACTTTCCTCCACAACTTCAAGCATGTTGACAACATTTTTTGCAGTTGTGTAGGTGTAGTTGATGGCAGCCTTGTCATCCTTTGGTTTAGAGGTTTCCCCCTTCTCATACTTAGGCAACGACTCTTTAAATTATTTTTTATCAGCATTGGTGTTCAAACCATCCACCTTAAGCTTTCCATTTTCAATGAGATCTTGGATAATGTGCTTGAGTTTCCAATAATTCTCAATGGTATGCCCAATGCCATTATGAAACTTGCAGAAAGCCTTTTCATCCCACCAATGTGGCTTAATGTCAGGTATGTAATGCTTTGTGGGATCTTGTGGATGCACAAGATTATTGGCAATGAGCATTTTGAAAACATCCTCATACGAGTCACCAAGTTTGGCAAATTGACATTTTTCTTTCTTGGGTTTCTCTTGATACCTTGGCCTGCTCTCTTTTTGAAGAGGTGCATTGAGCTTCATAGCTTGAACTACACTAGACAAGTGAAGGACACCTTGATCCTTAGGTTGGGGAGAATCCACAACTTTGTCATTAACCACTTGCTTATTTTTGTTCCAATGTGCATTCTTCCCTTTATCTTTGTTGGAATTATTATTGTTTTGACCATTATTATTATTATTGCTGTGTCTGGTCAAAATTCCTTGCTCTTTTAAAACATCCTCAATTCTACATGCAGTTTCGACCATGTTATCACAGGAATTGAAGATCGTCTTTCAAACCTCATACCACATTTTGGGCCCCAAGTTGCTGACAAGGATGTCAATTTTCTCATCTTCATGAATAGTCCTAGGATAGTGAGAGCACTATCGCCTCCACCTTTGCAAGAATGAGACAAAGGATTCCCCTTGGTTTTTCTTTAGGTTACATAGGTCCAACATAGTGATAGATCTTGAAAGATTGTACGCAAAGTGTTGAACAAATCTATGAACAAGCTCTTTGAAAGTCTTGATGGGGGGAGTTATGTTGGTAAACCATTCCATTTCTTTCCCCTTAAGACTCCTTGGGAATAACCTCATCAGATAAGAATCATCATGGTGAAACTCAAAGCTCATAGTGTAAAATTGGCGCACATGATCATGTGGATTGCCACTACCATCATATTTATCATATTGAGGGATTTCAAACCTTCTAGGAAAATCCTTCATACTCACACTCTTGTCAAAAGGAATAGGACAAATTGAGTCTAGTAAGAATGAACTCTTAGGTGTCAAAAGTTTTTCCATCATTTTCTTCATTTATCATATTTCTTCTTCTTGTGATGGACTTTGTTTCTTAATTTTGTTATCCACATCAAAATTATAAGGAACTCTTGCACCCTTGTTGATTAGACTTTCGAGGAACTTATCTTTGTTTTGTTCCAAGTACTTCTCCACATATTTTTGGAAGAGTGGCTCTTATTGCATTCTTATGAAGTCCTAAGAATTAAGGTCAAAGTCTGAGCTACTACCCCCATGTTGAGAACTATGATGAGCACGCTACGAAGGTTTCCTCGAGTTCCTAGGAGGTGTTTGTCTCCTATAGTGAGCATGTTGTGAAGTCCTTCTTCCTCTAGGACTAGGAGATCTTGAAGGGGTTCTTGAATGCCTTCTACTGCGTGGTGTTCTAGAAGGAGTGGAGGAAGGAGAGTTTTGGTCACTATTGGCACCCCTATTATTGAATTGGGTATTAAGTTTTTGGGCTAAAAGCCTATCTTTCTCTTCTTGGGAGGCTTTCCTTTCCAATTCTAACAAAGCTTATCTCTCCACCTCAATTTGTCTAAACTTTTCTTGCTTCACAACTTGCTCATCTAAAAAATCTTTCTTCTCGCACTCAATCCATTTGAGTCTTTCACTTGTATACCTTGAGGTTGTTTGAAGTGGTGAGTTTGGTATTGACTATTTGAACAAGTCATTGGTATACGTTGCATTGACATGAGCATCACCAGGTTCATTATCTTGGTCTTCGTGTTGTGACCATTGTTCTGGGTGAGCTTGTTTCTCATGCCTTTTGACTCTTTGATGTGCATCTAGATACCTAGTATTGATGGAGGGTGAACCAAGTTGAGCATCATGAGAGGAATTACCAAATAGAATGTTGTCTCTGTGTCTTTCATAGAGGTCATCAAGGTTTTGATCCATAGCTTCCCTCTCCCACCGAGTCATGGTATAACTCATATCCATACCTGAATGGGAAGATGTTAAGGGGATCCTCAACTTAGTAGACTTGCTCCTAGGTGATTGGTCAAATATGGGTTCCTCTCCCTTATGCTTTTGACAAGTTTGGACTGGGATAATTGATTAAAGATAACCTGAGGTCATTTCCCTTGACTCACTTGATACCTTGTCGTAACCGACATAAAAGGAAAAGAACTCGGTGATAAGATGACCCTAAGATACGTTGGTATCAAAATAGGATAGTAAAAGTGTTCAATTGTCCAAAAGAGAGATGGTGAGATAAAAAATTGCAAAAGGCATCAATCAACACTACCATAGAGGTTCCCAATCAACAGATAAGTATCCTAGCACATATGGATCAAGAGGATGATTTTAACCAAGTTATATCTGATTGAAATTGATTTTGGGTGGAATTGAATTGGACAAGAGACTACTAAGACTCTCAAAGTATGTTATCAAAGAATCCAAGGGTGTATCTACTCAACAAAGATGATTTCTGACTTACCGATTCCAAGCAAGGTTACTTGTAAAATCAAAGGTCACTAATTCAAGAGGTCAAAAATACAAGAATCCCAAGTGAAAATAGGTTTCCAACAGTAGGGTGAGTAGCCTGATCTGATCTAGATCAACTAAAGAGGACTGAAAATGATAAAAAATAGCTCACTATTTTGATAGACCAGGGTACAGGATCATGTGAGGGAATGCAGTCCCATGCGAGGAAACACCAAGGGTCACACGAGGAAATGAAATTTTGTGCAAGAAAATAGTAGGTTCAAGTGAGAATGTGCACAGCTAGGCAAGAAAATAGGATCAGGCCACTTAATCAGCAAGTTTGTAAACTCGGGAACTCATTTTTTTTTGTTCATTTTAAAAGATTAACCAGGCATATTAATAATTTTTCAGCATTTATCAAGCACATAGAACAACAACCATGGAGTTTTAGTAAGAAAACATCTTCAAACAATGAGCAAGGGACAAAGCAACCTTGCTCATGAACATGAATATTGACTTAGTATGCTATTCCTTAAAGATACTACTTGTGTATGTTCTCCAAAATGTTTTTCCAATCACACACATAGTCCTAAAAAGAAAAATTTGGCTGCACTATGGTTTTTAATAATGGCTTGACTCTGCAACTTTTACAATTTCAAGAAGGAAAAATCCAATCCAAGCACACCAGGGTTTTGACACATTCTGAGAACTTAATCAATCAGAGATGTTGAGGAGCTTTGACAACCCATCAAGAGACTGTACTCGTGGAGATTTCTTCCACAAGGACATTTGTATAGCAGTTGTCACTACCATGGCAAAAGTGGCTATTACCGCTTGAGGTTCCATCAACGTGGTTTACCCAATGAAGGGAATGTCCACTATAGTTAACCCTCTCTAAAAGGTGACTCACAACAAGGACCACATGGGGACTTGGCTTAGATCCAAGGGTCTGAGTTTCTGTTACTACCCAAAAAGGGAGTAGAGCATAATCCTCTATCCTTTTCTCTTCACCCAAACATAGAAGATAGATTCATTCTGACATGCTAAGACTAAAACTATCTTGCCAAGATTTGTAATGTCAATAACTCATGATCTATCAACCTCTCCGGAGAGAGAATGCATCAATCTAAAAGTCAAAGACTACAAATCTAGTAGAACACAAAGACAGTTCTAGTAACCTCCCTAACTACAAGGGTTCTCTCATTGAGAAGATTTTCATTGGAAACCCACTCTCTCAAGAACCACAAATAGTGTTAATAGGGCCTACTTATCTATGTGAAACACATATGCAGGAAATGAATCTATATTCTTTTTAAAAACCCCAAAATCAAAATGTGGTTTATGAAAGCGATAAATCACTCAAGCCAAACACACAAGAGATTAATTTTATGTCCAAAATCTAAATGTTATAGAGATTGTAGTAACTCACCTTAGG
Source organism: Chamaecyparis obtusa (assembly GCA_027943335.1). Classification (NCBI taxonomy): domain Eukaryota; kingdom Viridiplantae; phylum Streptophyta; class Pinopsida; order Cupressales; family Cupressaceae; genus Chamaecyparis; species Chamaecyparis obtusa. The sequence continues at coordinate 1,478,321 of BSBK01001817.1, read as the reverse complement.
TCCAAAGATCTGCAATCTAGAATTTAGCACACATCCAAAAGTACAAAATCAAGACAAATCATCAGCAAACCGTAAGCATTAGAAATCAATAATCTAAAATTACAATCTACAAATTTTGTCTCTGCTATCATGGAATTTTGTGCGAGATAGTACTTAGGGCCACGCGAGAAAGTACCAAACTACGCGTGAGAAAGTACGAAGGTTCATGCAAGAAAGTACATAGATTCGCATGAGAAAACACCTTTGTCATGCACAGAAGTGCTTAGTACTAGCAAAACTTCATGCGATATAGTGAGAAACTTTGCATGATATTCTATAACAGTGATGTGCAGAAGTACGGACAAAAAATTAAAAATCACAGTTTTGATAGAAAAAGTGCTAAAAAAAGAAACAAAAAATAACATCCCATAGAGAATAACACCCTTAACCTCAAAAACTATTTCAAAAACACTAGAACAGGCAGAAAAAATGTATAAAAAGGACAAAATAGAGCCATTATGCCCCACGGTGGGTGCCAAAAATGTGTGCTACAAATGTGTCACACTTCTATGAATCATTACATCCAAGATCACTCAAGAATGAGGCCTCAAATAGCAACTCATAACTCTCTATTCATGGAGTGCAGAGGTTGTATTATGAGGCCCTCAGATCGACCTAGTTGAACCCATGCAAGTACACTAGGAAATGATAGATTCAAGGATGAGAAGCAAAAGTGTTAATCTCCATTGATCATCAAGTTATTGCATGTAAATGAAAAACTAATCTAGATGATAGCAGTGCAAAGAAGTAAACTACTTTATTGAAATGAAATCTTTACTCTCCTTTACTAATTAACTATGTGAAGATTAAGCAAAAATAATGAAGGAAACTAAGCTAAGAGGCTATGAAGATTAAGCTAATGTAAATATGAAATCTAGAATGTAATAATATTAAAAACTCCAAATATCGCCAAGAAAACCTATAGCATAACAACAGTATGAAAATTTGGGATCCTCGAATGAGAAGGAGAGGGCTCCTTATATAAGAAACTGTGGAAGAGAATGCATCTCTAGGAGCAATGTGGGATAAATAAAAAAAGAGGAAACAAAGCTCATTTTTTAAAAAGTGTGGAGAGAAAAGGAATTTTCTTTATTTTTAATTATTTGTTTCCTTTTTTCATCACAAAAGAGCTTTAAGAGGATTATTTATTTATTTATTTAAGAGAATGATTATCTTTTAATTAAATAAGATAAAATTATATATTTAAAAGGGAGATATTATTTAAACAAGATAAAATCATTTAATTAAAAGGGATTTTAATTAAATAAAATTATTTTATTTAAAAGATATTTTTTTTTAATTAAATAAGGTTATTTTATTTATTTAAGAGGGAATATTTCTTTTAATTAAATAAAATTATTGATGAAATGATCAAACCTTAGGGAAAACTGAAATATTGGAATTAGTTAGGATTTGATCAAAGAATTTGATTTGAATTTGAAAATGTTGCAAGGCATTGATTCAAGAAATTGATAAATTAATAAATGGGGGCCCAAAGTCTAGGCAACCATTTTAGGGTGCATACAAAGGTTAATTGGGATTTAATTCTGCAATGTTAGTCTTCTCTAGAGGTTTGTGCCCTAGTTCACTATAAAAGGTCTTCCTCTCTCATTTTGATCATCAAGTTTTGTGAAAGCACATCCACAATCAAGAAATTTCATGAGAAAGCTCTCAAGTGCAAGCAAGTGAATTCAAGCATTCAAAAAAGCCTTCAAGCATTAAAGTGTTCAAGCATTCATCCATCAAGGAGATCCATTGTTAGCCATTGAAGGATTCAATCTCTTTGGAGCCCCCTTGAAGATCCATCCTTCTATATTCATTCAAGCCTCCTCATATGCAAAGATCTATTCAAGATTTGTGTTGAAGATCAAATTCCATTGATTTGAGAATCCTACATTCATTCAAAACATCCATTGGAGCATCCCTACTTGTGGATTTTAGGATTTGAATCCTCTACAAGGACTTCAACATAAGCAAGGTGAATTGTTTTATTTGCTTTATTTATGCACATTACAATTCAATTCAATTTCAAGGTTAATTTCTAAATTAGGGTTTGACCAAGGCAAACCCCCCATACAAATAACAAAACCCCCTTTTTCTTGCAGGTGCAGGTGCGGAACTTTGGATCTAAAATTGGATTTGGATACCCTTTTCGGTGAACTTTCAAGATCTGTGAACAAAGTCAAAGTCGACCTTCAGAATAAGAATGTAGCATTTGACCTTTTATGAGGGTCAAAGACTACCTGCTGTCAGAAAGATAAAAGTTTTCTGGGTTTTCTTCATCTCGGCGTTTCCAATCCAAAATAGGTTGCATAATTTTCCAAAACTACACACAGACATCATAAATTGGCATTTTCCCGATTTTCCCTTTTTTGAGGTTAGTATTTGCCTTTCAATTATTTCAGATTTCAAGTACAATTCCATTATAGGGAAATATAAGGTTTTCTTCCTCTTTCATATTCTCCATAGATTGATTCAATTGTGCATTAACCTTTTGGTTGATCAATTTGGATCTCTCCTTTGGGATTTTGGATTTAGAAGTGGATCTCATATTTCCCCCATACATTCAATTAGGTGATTCCACTTTACCTCTATTCATATAGCACTTGAGGATCAAGACAAAATGGCATTTACATGTGCGTGGGGGACATTCTGTTGGAATGTTATGCCCTTTGGTCTCAAGAATGCTAGAGCAACATATCAGAGAGCCATGACAACCATATTTCATGACATGATGCACAAGTTCCTAGAGGAGTATGTAGATGATATCCTTGCTAAATTCCACACAAGGGAGGAACATCTGCCCATCTTAGAAAGAATATTTACAAGATTGGAGCAATTCAAAGTAAGGTTAAATCCAAAGAAATGTGCATTCAGTGTACAATCAGGAAAGCTATTAGGATATATAGTTTCAGCCAAAGGAATAGAGGTAGACCCAGACAAAGTAAAGGAAATCATGGAAATGGGGGCACCTTGAAACATAAGTCAAATGAGATCCCTTCAAGGTAGGATTCAATCCATCAGAAGGTTTATCTCCCAATTAGCAAAAAAGTACCACAATTTACTCAACTCTTTCACAAGGACACAGTATTCAAATGGGATGAAAAATGTGAAGAAGCATTCACACTATTGAAAAAGTACCTAATGAATCCACCTACTTTGATGCTGCCAATAAGAGGAAAGCCCTTAATTTTATACATCTCAGTGATAGAACATGAATTAGGAGCACTCTTGGCTCAAGAGGATGAAGCTGGAAAAGAAAAGGCCATATACTACATAAGCAAAACATTGGTGAAATATGAGTTGAACTATAGCTTTATTGAAATAGCATGTTTGGTTGTAGTTTTTGCTTCCCAAAAACTATGCCATTATATGTTATCTCACAAAATTTGACTCAGCAAAAATTGATCCCTTGAAATATCTTCTCAGCAAAACAACCCTAAATGGAAGATTGGCCAAATGGGTCATGGTTCTAAGTGAGTTTGACATAGATCATGTGGATTGAAAAGATATCAAAGGACAAGTAATAGTTGATCAACTAGTAGAGGAACCATTAACAGATGAATATCCAATCCAAGTAGAATTTCAAAATTCTAAAATAATTAATGTTGAAGCAAAGACTTGGAAATTCTATTTTGATGGTTCCTATACACAACATGGGTCAGGAGAAGGGATACTATTGATTACTCCTCAAGGGTCCAAAATTCCCAAATCATACAAGCTATTATTTCCCTACACATAATATAGCTGAGTATGAATCATTGGTTATTGACATAAAGTTGGCATTATAATGGAAAGTAACAGAGCTATAAATCTATGGAGATTCCCAACTAGTCATTAATCAAATCAATGATGAGTTTCAGACTAAAGATGATAAGTTGATACCCTACAAGAACATTATTGATAATCTCAAGAAATAATTCACTCTCATCACATTTGAGCAACTTCCAAGGGATAAGAATAAAGCAACAGATACAATGGCTACATTGGCATCACTTCTCCAAATACTAGATCAAAGCACCAAATATGAATTCTTTGTAGAAGACGTTGGACAACCCATATTTGACCCTTCCTATCCTCACACCATTTTCTTACTAATGGGACATGACTCACCCTGGTATGGATCCATTTATACATACTTAAATGACATAAGGGAGGATGGGGAGAGGGGCCAAAGGCACACCCTAACCAGATCTACCTTGTAGAACAACACACCAAAGCAACAACACACAAAAGTTAGAGAGAGAATGCAAATATTTTTCATATATTAACTTCAATTTGATTCATACATGTCAGGATGTAAGGCCTTCCTGATTTAGGCCAGATATTACAATCAAGTATAGAAGTCCTCTAGCATGCGAGGATCTTCCAATAATCTCTAATCTTCTAGCTTCTCTCTCCTATCCCCAAAAACTTACTCCTAAAATCTAACCAAACAACTCCATTTATACAAGAGGTTACCAAACAATTTGGCCTTCAGATCCACCATCAATGGATGAAACGACCAAATCTAGGTTCACATGCTTCCCAATGATGGATACCAACATTAAATCTACAACCATAATTAATTGCAAGAGTCAGCTTCAACAAAAATCCAAAACAAACAACTCGGTAAGAAAGGATAACCGAGAGCTAGACAAGCATCACCGAGCACTAGGGAAACTCACTAAGTGCCAGAGAGATAACCGACCAACACTGGTAAATAAAGGAAACTGAGCAACACCAAACCAACTCAGTCAAAGAAGGAACCAAGCAACACAGAAAAATTCAAACATCTTTTTGGTGACATAGGATTGCCAAGGACCCAAGATGCTCCTACATCAGTAAAAGACCAAATCTTACCCATGGACCAAACCAGAAATCAAAAGAAAAGTTTTATACGAAAAGCCTCTCGCTATACCCTAGTAGCCGACATGTTGTATTGCAAGAGCCTAGATGGAATGATTTTAAGGTGTCTAGAGAAAGAGGAATCAACCATAGCCTTACAATAAATCCATGAAGGAATTTTTGGGTCACATTCAAATGATTTAACCCTAGCTAAGAAACTTCTTAGGATAGGATATTTTTGGCCTTCTATGGAAAAATACACTTGTCACTTTGCAAAAACTTGTCATAAATGTTAGTACCATGGGAACCTAATCCATGTGAAAGCATAAGAACTCCATCCTATGACTACACCTTGTCCCTTTTATCAATGGGGTTTGGATTTGATAGGTATGATTTATCCACCATCATCAAATGGTCATAAATTCATCATTACTACAATGGAATATTTTACCAAATTGGTGGAAGTTGTACCCTTATCCACTACCATAGGAAAGAAAATTTCCATATTCATATTAAACTACATAATTTGTAGATATGGTGTCCCTCATGCCATCATAACGGATAATGAAAAACATTTCAATAACAAAGACTTGAAAGAACTATGTACAAAACATGTGGTACATCACTCATCTTCAATATATTATCCACAAGGTAATAGACAAGCAGAAGCTAAAAACAAGAACATCTTAAAAATATTGAAGGGAGCCATAGATAATTCAGGTAAATATTGGCATATTCAAATAAATCATACTCTATGGGCTTATAGGATGAGCATTAGAACACCAACAGGAGCTACACCATTCTCACTAGTTTATGGAGCAGAAGTTATTTTACCTTTGGAGATAGAAATCACATCTTTAAGAGTCTCATTGCATGGATTAATAAGTAAAGAAGACTATAGGGTTTCTAGGTTGCACAAATTGGAGCTACTAGATGAAAGACAACAACAAGACTTTGACAAATTAAAAGTGTATCAAAATTGAATGTCAAGGAACTATAACAAGCACATCAAACTGAGGACATTCCAAATAGGTGATCTAGTGTTGCGAGAGAACCCTAAAAATCAAGTAGAAAGAGAGAAGAAAGGAAAATGGGAAGCAAATTGGTTAGGACCCTTTGTAATCACCTTTTCTTTTGGAACTAGCACCTACAAACTAGCTGATTGTGAAGGAGTAGAGTTGCAAGAATCTATCAATACTATACACCTAAAAAGGTTCTACACATGAGGTAGCTGAAAGGGTATAAAGAAAAAGAGTATCAAAAAATCAGATGAAAGAGAATCCTATTTATTTTATATAGTTAAAAGAGATCCTGAAAAAATTCAAAAATAGAAAAGAGAAAACAAATCAGAAATATAGAAAAGATCAAGAATAGTGGAAAATTGAGCATGAAGAAGGCCAAAAACATTTAGAAATGATCCTCAAAAAGATATTTTCTTGGTGAAAACCTATAAAATAGGTGCCTTGATGATATGGAAACAAAAAAATTTAAAAAAGAGAAAATACAAAAAAATGGAAAAAAGAGAAAAGAGTGCCTTGGTGAAAACCTAGCAAATAGGCACCTTGGTAGAAAAAAAAGGGAAAAAGCTTGAAAAAAGCAAAAAGAGAAAATCCATTCAATCAGTGAAAACCTGGTAAACGGGTGTCATTGAAAGTACAAGTCAGTCTTAGGCCTAGTTGTCATCATTGTAAATATTGTATTCACCAGCATTTGTATATATTACATAATAAAACCCCATAGTTGCATTTGCAAGTACCTAAAGCTTTTGTCACCAATCTACAAAGTGTCCCAAGTCCAATAAATGCAATCACATCAAACTAGGGGAAAAATATATTCTGAATGAGGAAGGGTTCATCAAAGAAAACATCAATCTGACACCAAATCAATTCATCAAAACATAGGTGAAACACTTGCATGATCACATCCTAGTCCTAACATCAATCAAACGAACACAAAATCTTGATCCAAGATCTCACAAAGACCTTTCCTTTATCGGGATTAAAAGTATCAAATGGATGCAGCTATACTTGAAATATGGATTTGAAAACAATGCAAAAATTTTAAGTAATTACTTGATTGATGAAGTCATGTCTTTCTAGAAAATCGATGAAAGTTTTTAAACTAGACAAGCTATGATGAAAGCATGATATTTTATTGATTTTTGAATGAGTATCTTAAGGTCAAAATTTTAAATTATATATCATCTGTCTAAGGACATGATCATTAAATAATCATTGAGGACATGTACATATGACATAACTAAGATCTTTGTTTGTTTACGCAACATGATATCTTGGATATTTTGATGTTAAATATCATAATACCGAAATCCACTTGCAACATAGAATCTGACAAAATTGGTATTCAAACTCTCATGATTGATTTCAATCAGTGATATTTGTACCAAGAATGGGAAGGAAACATGGAAAATAAAGAGGTATACATATCATCATGGTTGAACCATCATAAGGGGTAGAGGTATAAGATCGAGTAGCCTTTGTTGACCAAACGTAGTTGCACTTGCCATAGAATAGTAGGGCCTGAGACTCTTTCTGATAGCTTCTATCCCCTAGATATAAACTTGCATTCTTATCCTCCCCCCCCCTCCCCCTGCTCGAGGAGGCCAAGATCTTACCCATCATCCACGCTAGTTTCATGCAGCATGCGCTAGAGCCTAAGCCCTAAGCAGGAGCCTAAGTAACTAAGCCACCCCCACCCTCTAAGCTTACAGGCCCACCTCTAGAGCAATGGGAGCACTAGTCCATATCGAAGTTGAAGCAATGGGAAGCCTCTATGCTAAAGTAGTAGGAAGCTGATGGTTGTATTGATTTCAGGTTTCAAAACTTCTCAAAGATGAATATAAGCTCCTAATTTGTGAATAGTGACAGCTAGCTGCATCCATCCTAGATTAAATGCATTTAAGTTGTTTGTTTTTCTTATCTCAAAACAGGTTTTGCAAAAGAGAAAAGAAGGAGGTGGACTTAATCAAAAAAATAAAAAATCAAACGTTCAACAAAAACTAGATGTGATAGAGTGTGTTGGAAATCAATAATCAAAAGAAAATGTTCCTTGCATTAGATCAATTGCATTTTTAAATCAGGTTACATTTAGATTCATCTCCTTCTTTGTAATCTTGCATCCATTTAGGGCTTTAACCTTATTTCATTTAATTTCATTTCATTAGTTTGCATTCATTTTAGTTCATTCCATTTAGTCACATTTGTTATCATTATGGCTCATATCATTAAGATCTTTAAATTGCATTGCATTAGTTTGCATTGATTTTAATTCTCATCATTTAGTTGCATTAATTACATCATTTCAAATTCATCATTAGAAAATTATTAATTGCATGGCATTAAATTCATTATAAGTATTTCATTTAAAGTCATTAGTACATTGCATTTTTCATATAGGTGCATTCATCAAGGTTCATTACATTCAAACATTGAATTGTATTAAAAATAAGTGTATTAGGTCATTGCATTTACATCTAGATCATCATTAATCCATATATCATTTATATCATCTATCATTACATTTATTATTAGTCATTAATCATCAAAATTCATACATCATATAAGTGCATCCATTAAATTTACATCTCATTTTGCATCCATCGCATTACATTGCATTATCCTTAATTTGCATCCATAACATCATCACATATCATTCATCATTAGAACATTATGTATTCATCATTATACATCAACATAGATTACGCCATATAATAAATGCATACATCTACTCTATTTCATAAATAAGACAACCATTTTTGCATCAATAGGAACATAAACATATGCATTCATATCATAAACTGCATTTGAAAAGCATGAAAAGAAAGTATGTAGAGATAGAATCATATATATCTACATATCATGTAAAGAACCTGAAAATAAAGACCAACACATAATAACATCATATAGAGTAAATATATTAATAAATATCAGAGTCCATGGTATCATCAAATTCCATCAAAATATGTGAATTGAAGTCCATAACGAGTATTGATCATGAATAAACATCATCTGATAAAATAATACAAGTCTAATGTCTCGATATAAAAAATAATCATCATAATATACAAAAGAATGGATCAATCATATGACATCAACTACCAGAACAATCAACACCATCAGACCAAGACCTGTATCTAGACCTCAACTCAACCTCACCTATAGCCTAAGCTAACTCATAGCAGCCACAAAAGTCTACATCATGCTTCCCAGCTGACTGACCTTTTGACTAATCTTTGAAACATCAGACTGTAAATCCTAAAAATCAGAAGCTGATGCTGGATCCTATGCAGGAGGAGTCTATGGTGGAGCCATCGAAGAAGATAGAATGGAAGAAGATGGAAGAATAGAAGAAGATGGAAGAGATGAAGAAGATGGAATTTGAGAAGGAATAGGACCTTATGGAGGAGGAGGTGTTGGAGGTCCTTGTGCCTGATAAAGAAATATTTGTGTTGCCTGTGCATCAACATCTACCACAACCTATGCACCAACCTACCTAAACATTCACACTCTATTTTGGCCCCATCTAGCCAACTGATCCACACCCACCTAATGTAGTGCTCTAACTGGTCCACCCCTCACCCTCACCTGCCCACCCCTCATTTACACTCCCCCTCTAACAGGAGTAGGGGAAGTGCAATAATAGGAATGATGGCCCTACCTCCTCATCTAGCCCTACCACCCCATCATCCCTGATGGCCCTGTCTCCTACCACCACTTCCATCTACACCATTTTCCTCTGACTCTTCAATCCTGTGCACTGGCTTGGCTGGATCTGTAAATCTAGGAAAAGGGTTCTGAATGAACCACTAAGCATAATCATCAGTCATGTCGGTGTCAACAATGTGATCTCTCCTATCCCATGCAAGATGGGGTAGTTGTAATAACTCATCTCGCGTTGTCCTATAATCAATTTGAGGGCCCTAAAGGGATCTCTCCACCTATACATGAGCATATAGGGCTAACCCCCAAGGCATCCCCTGTATCTGGCCAAACTTCCATAGAACCCAATGCAAACAAAACTGCTCAATCACCAAGGGCATTTTCCCTATCATCCATCAAGGCATGCACATATATGGAAGCTCGACTCCATCCTCTGGCCATGGCTCACATCCAATGCAAGGTCTCCAGACTACCTGATCAATATCATCAATAATATGGTGCCAGTAATCCACCTACCCTAAGTGGGCCTGCACAACCATCCCCTCGTACATCTAGGCAAAAGGCCAACCAACATCTAAATGACAAACTAAAATAGGACAAGTAATAGGAATATGCTCCCAGGTCCATAACTGAAGTATGACTACTCTAGTAGAGATAGTAGCCTCGCGATGATATAGCACATCATGAAGATCATGGTACAACTAAGCCAATACATAGGATCCCCAATCGAACTTGTGAGGATGAGAAATTAGGTCCTCCAAGATCGGACCCCAACCAACTACAAACCCATGGCTCCGCCAATCAGGAACCAAGAAACCCTTGACGAGTACACCAAGAACAATTGGAAGCATGGGGAAAGAATTAAATTGTCCCCACTAGATGCTCTCATCTCCAATGGTCAAGTCTACAAAGAGAGGTCTTCATACAGTTCCATCATATACCTGATCATAATAAATGATCTCCCCATGAGTAGGGATTCGTAGCAACCGATAAACATCCTTGGGACTGATGGTCATCTCTCCCATCGGTAAATGGAAAGTGTTATGGTCAGAGTGACAGTGCTCTACCATAGTAGTAAGAAGACCTCGATTCACATAGAATCAAGGGAGAGAAAGAAGGAAAGATAACCCACATCATCCTATCACCCAGTTCTCTGGCCCGCTCAAGTCATCTACCATATCGAAAGGTAAAGGATGAAGTCCTCGAACACCTAGCTTCCAAAGTGAAAAATGAAAAAGCAAGTTTAAACACATCAGATATCAAAATCATCACATATTGGATCATCTTAAGTCAATCAAACCACAAATTTTTCTTGATTCTATTCAGAGAGGATGGAAAATTTATCATCATCCATCATCTAAATCAAGATTGACCCTCAAACCTTCAATATCAAATGACTCAAACTAACATCACATGTATTGTTAGAAGCAGAACTCAAAAACCTAAGTCAATCAATAATTTGATGACATCAGACGGATCGGAAAACTAACTGAAAGGCTCACAAATTTGACCAAACAGGGTGTACGCACTATTTAATTAATTAAAAGTGTTGAAAATCAAATGTGTAGCTTAAAACATCAAATGTGTAGCGAAACTTATTATATGCGCTACAACAAAGTGTACGTGCTATAGGAAACCCTTGTACACACTGCTAAAAGTATTAAAAGTACAATCAAATGTGAAAGCATTGAAGAAAAGGGAGAATGTGAAACATGCCCTAGTTTTAGAATTTCTAAGTGCTACTAAAATGTTCAAAAGCATTGTGGAAAATCCCAGATGCACAATAAGAATTGTATATGTGCTATTAAAAACACTGTATGCACTATTAAATTTAAAAAATGAAAAAAATAGGGTTTTTCATAGAAAAATCCAAAATTTTCAAATTTAAATGCAGAAACCAGACAAAAGAAGTTGTCAAGGTACATACCGGAGGTCCGTAGCTAGGTGGATGCTAATATCGGTGGCCTCACTTGAACCTATGCTCTTGAATCGGGATCACCATCATGAAAAATCTCAAAGGGGTCAGAGTGAAAAAGTCAAAAGGGAAGGTAAAAATGAATAGTAAAAATGACCTTTTACCCCTTTATATAGCCCATTTCGACCTAAAAGCAGCACAATTTAGCAGAAAATGACTAGGGACCCTATTTAAACACATATTTTGCCAAATCAAGGGCTTTTTTCATCATAGCATTGCAAATACATTATCAAAAATGAAATCAAAATTTACTCTTAATGAACTATTTTTCCACACTAATTGATCGAAAATACAATATCTTTCACCAGGATCAAATTTCATTTCATTTCTAAGGGGGCATACACTCGAGAAATCAGGACTAGCATCATAATCATCAAATCAGGACCGACATCATAATCATCAAATTAGGAGCATAACAACTAATCAGAGTTTAATCTTTCATTGAAAAAAATTTCACCTATCAATCAAGTGGGGTATCAAATATCAAATCAGATCGAATCAGGCATCATATCAATGACCTATCATCATATTGACCATCAAGAACTTCAAATCAACTAGAACTACATCAATCCTATCATCAAAATTTGCATCTTCTATCTTTTATCAAATTGAGCATCAATCTAATTAAAACTTCGCATCAAAATGATTAGGGCATTCTTTGAACTGATATGCTTTGCACATCAATTCAAAGAGGGGCATTTGTAATCACCTAAAAATGGACAAGATTAATTCAAGTGAGCAACCAAGGCAAAATTGAAGCAATAAAATCAAATGAAGCTAAAATCAAAGAAAAATTACAATCAAGCCATAATCCAAATTTAATTGAAAATTAAAAGCCATTTAATCAATTTAAATCAAACAAATCAAGATAAATCAATAAATTGTGTAATTAATCTAATTAATTATATAGTTAAATTTAAATCAAATCAACCCATTTAAGGGGTACACATTGTGTGTGTGAAAATTATACCTAGCTACAGACACAACACTTCACTAAAACATTAGAGGTTAGCAAAATCAAGAATCTGCAATATAAATGAAACTAGCTAACCAGATGATTTACTGCCTTCTAGTAGGTACGAGTATGGTATTCTCAGATTCAAGCCGAGATCAGTGACAATGCAACACCTAAATGAAGAATTTGAATGCAAATGATAATGAGTGCAGATTAATCTTTTTTTTAAAAAATTTTGATGCAATTAGGATGAAAAATTGTATGAATCTAATCTAGAATGTATGTAATTGTTATGCAGATTATTCTAACAATGCTATGAATTCATATGAAAATAGATGCAAAGCTATGAAAAACAATGAAAGATCTCACAAATAGCCTATCGCAAGAGCTTGATTCTTCAAATGCAATTTCACTAGAGTAACTGTGCAAATTTGAGAGATGTTTTGTAAAGAGATGAGCCTTGATTTTATAGAAATCCAGGGCTTGAAGATGCATTGAGAAAAGCCATAAATCACTATTGATAAACTCAGGTTGATTTTTGAGTTAACAAGAAATCAAAATTAATTAACTCATAAAATCATGCAAAAGCACTTTTTGACTCAAAATAGAGTTTAGTTCACTTTTTCAACTCACCATCAGATGTCGAGTTTAGAAAGTTAACAAATTGAAATTAAAAATTGATTTAAAGTTGACTTCTTTTCTGATTGTGCATGATTTAATTTGAATTAATTTAAAAATAAAGTGATTTATTCTCAACTTAACTGATTTTGAATTAAAATAACTGATTTATCGGTTAATCAATTATTTAATTAAACTTTATTCCAAAACTATATCATTAAATTTGACAATTTGATTTAATCAATTAAATAAGAATTCAACTGATTATTTTTAGCAAATTTGATTTATTCTCAAATAAAATAATATTAATTAGGAATAAATAGAATTAAATATAATTAAATAATTAAGTGGCAGTATTAATCTAATTAATTAAATATTTATCATATTCAATTAATCAAATTTAGGATAAATGAGATTTATCACCAAATACTATTTAATTAAAGATAATTAAGATAAATAGGAATATTTAAGAAATATTCCCCCATGCAAAATTAGGATAATCAATTAGGGTTTTGATAATTTGATGTGTAGATGTGCCTTAGATTAGGACTTTGATGTCAATTTTGTTCGATTTGATGATGTAGGAGGTTAATGAACCTATAGCCCATTTTTGGGGTATTACATTTTTCCCCTCTTTGAATTACTGTGCAAAGCGCAGTGGTTCAAAGATTAATCTATTTTTGATGATGATGCAGACTCAATTATGTGGTGGAGAAACTGATCTTGAGAGATTAACCCATTTCAAGATAGAAACTGATTGAAAGATTTGAAGATGTTTGATTTAGGTCCTGATTGACCAAAGAATCAAGATGATGTCAACTATATCAACAATGAACTAGTGATTACGAAGAAGTTTCAAAATGCCTGATTCTGAACCTATGATTACAAAGAAGTGACTTTCTTAACTCCAGAACTGATTGTCCAAAGGAATCGAAAGGATGCCAAATCTGAACCCTTTAGTTATGAAGAATGAAGGAAATAACACAACTGAACCAATGGTTATGAAGAGGTGATACAATTTACAAGATTGATTAGGATACCAGATTGATATGGATCTTGATGAACCTGATATGCCCCGAGCGATGTGCCCCAAGCGAGGAGGAATTTTGATGAATTAGCAACTAGATGTGGTTGTTGTCTTGATCACTAAAAGAAAGACTGATTTACAAATTTGATTGATGTTCAATACCATGCCCTGGCCTTCGGGATGAAAATCAAAATCTGGCAAGAAAAGCCAGCATTGTAGTTTAGAAGCATGTTAATTGATTTGAGAATTGGTGGTACATGTTTAGAAATGTGTTATGCATCATTTGGAGGTCCTGAACACCAAGTTTGACTAGGTTTGACCATGAGTTCACCATAGTTGACCAAGTTAAAATTTTGATAGTTTGATGTGAGATAATCAGTTAGGTTGAATACTAGATTTCTTTGGTGATGAGAAGGTCGATTATGCAAGCAGTCGGTCATCCTAGGTCCAAAAATTTTAAATCATATTTTTAACAATGTAAATGATCTCAGATTTTGATTTTGATCCTAAAAATAGATTCAGAACATCAAAATTAGACAAGGGTGCCTACTTGGTGATCTGTGAAGAGACCTTCATGTGAGACTCGGCTCTTGTGTCATGTTTAGCATTGTTTTGGAGAATCATTAAGCATTCAAGTTGATTCAAAAATCGTGAGATAAATGCAATCATGCAAAGTGCAAAATGACATGCATAATGAAATGCAAACCTAGGACCTAAGACTTAGTCATTGATCATGTGTCAGTCATTTTCATCACTGAATATTTATTAGGCAATTGGATAAGTCAATACAATGTCCACTAGTTAGGAAATTATGAACATATGAATATTGAGTCTTACATCAAAAGTCAATACAATGCCCACTAGCTAGACAACCATGGACATATGAATATTGATTTTGTTTTTAGAATATCGGATTAGATATAAGCACTAAGGCACAAATGCCAAGATGATCTGAATATCATGTCCATTTTGATTTTGCAATTTGTCTAAGCATCAAAACATAAACATTGTGATGACCTGAATACACCTTGCGTACAAACACACCAAGCAGATGAGAGATCATTCTGAATCTCATGTGAATTACCCGTAGTGACTATTTATTATTCACATCCTTAGGCAAGATCGTGTTTCACTGTAGGAATAAGAACTCACTCAAAAAGACAATAGTTAGATCAAACTTCCTTGAATTTTCCAGGTTTCAATGGTTGAGGTACACATGGCCATCCAATATGTGATGGAGGCTCTTACAGATGGACACCATTTCAATCCAAAATTTCCAAAGTCATTGGATTTTCACATACAAGAAGAAGACAAAGAAAAGATTATGCCCCTAGTCATCACTCTCTAAATCTGATAAAGGATATCATCAAAGAGCTCGAGGGAACACAATATGCAAAAAATCTCAATATGAATCAGTAAGCATACAAGGAGATAGAAGCATGTAAAGCATAAATTGTTTTCAGTTTGTGTTGATGTTTGTTTGTGTTTGATGGAAAAATCCTTTCTGCTAAGGAGACTGACTGACTGACTCAGATGTAGCTATGAAGGACTCTGACTAGATATGAATCATCTGAGGTATACTTGAGACCATAAGATATGACATTGGTTGCCCTCAAGTTTGAAACATTGATAGGAGACATATGCATTTGCTAATTGGTGTACAGATTGACTTTATTGAAAACAGGAATGCAGAAACAAATCAGGAGATATGTACAAGCTAAAGCAGGACTGAAAGTTGGAAAAGACCAAGATTGTGCTTGATAGATGGAGCATTTTGAACAAGTGGCACCTATTTGTCGGGTTTTCACCATCTTGGTAGAGATTCTATTTTTTCTACCAAGGTGCCTGTTTCCAAGTTTTCACCAAGGCACTTTTTTTTTCTCATTTTTTTGTATTTTTATCTTTTCACTTTTTTTTTTATATTTTTCATTTTTTAAATTTTTTTGTATTTTTCCATTTTTTGATTTTTTTGATATTTTTCAAATTTTTCAATTTTTTTGTGAATCATCAAGGCGCCTATTGCTAGGTTTTCACCAAGATGTTCATTTTTTTAGGACTTTTCATATTTTTATGATTTTTTCAAGATATTTTACCATAGACTGAATGCCTTGGGCATAGAATTTCTTCAAATGCAGAACATTGATTGGTTCTCGGAGTTGTTCTCCTTCAGTCATTGAGAATTGATAGGCTCCAAAGCCAAAAGTAGCAGTGATAACAAAGGGACCCAGCCAGTTGGGTTCAAACTTCCCCTTGTGTTCTCTATGTGATTGATTTTTAGGATTCTCTCTCAAGACTAGATCACCAACCTGAAATTCTTTGTGTCTAACCTTCTTATTGTAACCTCTAGACAATTTTTTTTTATATACTCTAAGATGATCATATGCTTCTTGTTTGTGCTCATCTAGTAGTTCAAGTTCTTACAACCTAGACACTTTGTAGTCATGATCAGTTACTAGACCATGCATTTTGATTCTTAGTGATAGGATTTCAACCTCAATAGGCAGTACCACTTTAGACCCATAAACTAAAGAGAATGGTGTAGTCCCAGTAGGTATTCTAATACTTGTTCTATAGGCCTAGAGAGCTGGATTGATCATGAGATGCCAGTCTCTTCCTGTCTTATTAACTATCTGATGCAAGATTTTCAATAGATTCTTGTTTGAAGCTTCTACTTGTTCTTGAATTGACCACCATTATCTATGACTATTGAATGTGGAATCCTATACCAACATATGATGTAGTTCAGAATGAACATTAAAATTTGTTTGCCAGTTGCTTGAGTCAATGGAACTGCTTCTACCCATTTTATAAAATAGCCTGTAGCTGTAATGATATGGGTATGTCCATTAGAAGAATGTGGATAAATGGCTCCAATTAGATCAAATGCCCATTGTTGAAAAGGCCATTGTGTAGTAAAGGGAATAAGATCTCTCCCTGGTGCATGAATCAAATTTCCATGTACTTGACACTTTTGATAGTTCTTAGCATACTTGATAGCCTCTTTTTCCATTTCAAGCCAATAGTACCCAGCCCTAATAAGTTTTTGAGCTAGTGTTAAACCATTGGAATGTGATCCACATATACCATTGTGGACTTCCTCTAATGCATGTTGAGACTCTTCTCATTCTAACACCTAGAAGAAGTGTACCATCTAGACTCCATTTGTATAGATCATTACCAATGATGACATACCGGGATGCATTTCAGATAAGGTATCATTTCTCATGATGGGTGAAGGAATTGGGAATGATTTGGTCTTTAAGGTAGGAGTATAGGATTTTGTATCTGGATGAATCATGACCAACAATAGTGCAAATCATGTGGGTTTCCATGGAATCATATGCAGGGAATGACAATGCTTCCACCAAGAACTCGTAGCGTAGCTCATGTTCAGGTTGTTGTAGTAGAGAGAATAGTGTTTCCATAGCATCAGCAACCTTATTCTCTGTTCTAGGAATTTGTTCAAATATGATAGATATGAATTATTTCTTTAGATAATCTACCATGCATTTGTATAGAACAAGTTTCTCATCTTTCATTTGGTACACATCATTGACTTGGTGTATGACTAATTGTGAGTCTCCATTAATGTGTAATTTTATCACTCGCCACTCAATTTCTGTCTTCATGCCATTAAGGAGAGCTTCATATTCAGCAATATCATTTGTGCATGGAAACTTGATTCTAAATGCTTTAGGTATGGAGTAACCTTGTGGTGTTATGAATAGTATCCCTACTCCAGATCCATTCTATGTGTAAGATCCATCAAAGAAAATTTTCCAAGTCCTAGAAGATATGTGCATGATGGATGAATCAGGAAATTCCATCTGTAATAGTGTATCATCAAACAATGGTGCTTCAGCTAATTGATTTGTAATGACTTGGACTTTAATAGCTTTTATTTCAACATATTCAATGTCAAATTCACTCAATATCATCACCCATTTAGCTAATCAACCAGTGAGGGAAGCTTTGCTTAGTAGGTACTTTAGTGGATCAATCTTAGCTACCAATTGTATTGTACGAGATAAAATGTAATGTCTCAGTTTCTGTGATGCAAAGATCACAACTAGACAAGCTTTCTCAATCATTGAATAGTTCTTCTCATATGCTACCAATATTATATTGATGTAATAAATGGCTCTTTCCTTTTTGTGTTCATCATGTTCTTCTAATAATGCACCCAGTGATGTATCTGTGGTGGAGACATATAGTATCAATGGCTTCCCTTGAATAGGAGGCATCAGAATAGGAGGATTTTCCAAATATTGCTTGATATGGTTGAAGTTCTTTTCACATTCCTCATTCCATGCAAAAGTCACACCTTTATGTAATGTTTGTGTGAAAGGTTGTGATATATCTGCTAGCTGAGATATGAAATGTTTGATTGATTGCACTCTTTCTTTTAAAGTTCTCATTTGACTGATATTTTTGGGAGGTTGCATCTCCATGATAGCTTTGACTTTAGTAGGATCTATTTCAATGCCTTTCTTTGAAACAATGTAGTCTAGGAGCTTTCCAGAAGTGACACCAAAAGCACACTTTTTAGGGTTCAATCTGAGACTAAACTTCTCCATTCTATCTAATATTTTTCTCAAATCACTCAAATTTTATGATCTTATCATTGATTTAGCTAAGGTTTCATCAACATAGTCTTCCATAGTTCGATGCATCATGTCATGAAAGATAGATGGCATAGCTCATTGATATGTAGCACCAGCATTCTTAAGGCCAAATGGCATGACATTCCAACAAAAGGTACCCCATGCACATGTAAAATCTATTTTCTCTTGATCTTCTAGAGAAATTTTTATTTAGTTATATCCAAAGAAACCATCCATAAGAGAATACATCTCAAAACCCACAGTCATGTCTACTATCATATCGATGTTTGGTAGTGGAAAATCATCTTTAGGGCATGCCTTGTTTACATTTCTAAAATCTGTGCACACTTTGATTGATTTGTCTAGTTTTGATACTAGAACTATGTTAGAGATCCATTCAGCATAATCAATGACTCAGATAAATCCATCTTTTAGTAGTTTATCTAGTTCAGCTTTGACTAAGAGTGCAACATGTGGATGCATCTTTCTCAACTTCTGTTTAATAGGTTTGACTCCTAGAGCAATAGATAGATGGTGCATTATAAGATCAGGATCTAATCCAGGCATATATGAATACTTCCATGCAAAGTTGATCTTCTTCTTTGTTAAGAAAGTAGTGAATGCTTATTTTTCTTCTTCTAAAAGAGATTGTGCTACATGAATCAGTAGTGGTTCCTCTATTGTACCCAAGTTGATAGATTGAGTTGGTTCTATCAATACTGAAAATTTTTCTTGTAAATGACTCAGAAGGACATCAAATATATCATCCTTAGGTACCTCAAAGAGGTTTTCACCTTTGGATACATCTTTTGTTTTTACTATTTTAAGTTCTGAGACTACCATAAAGTGGTTTTCACCCTCATAACTCTTTTTCTTTTTTCTTTTATTCTTTTGATTAAGATATTTGATATCTGAATCTATCATGCTAACACTTGGTTCACTGATGCAAGTCATCATAGGTTCAACTGCATTGAGGTAGAAAGCAAGGGCATAATCATTTTGAAAGCTATAGATATCTTGGCTTGGATCAATAGATGTCTTGTCAATAAGTTTTGGATGTTGGATAGTCAATGTAGGGGAATTGGGAAATGGTTTTCACACATATGGTGTTGTCATCATGGGTCCTAACCTGACTCTTGAATGAAAAGGTGACATTACTCCTCAAAATGTTCAATTCACGAATAGTCTCAATGTCATTATTGGATTCCACTTTAGGAGTAGGTGGATCAAACTCGTTAAGTTCATCACTTTTCTCTAGACTTACATCGAATTTAGGTGAATATTGGTGAATGACATCAATGTGTTTCTTAGTGATAAGTTCATCTTCTTCTGGAATAACTCCCCATTCATAGTCATTTGATTCATCCTCTGATTCTTCATCTAGACCTTTGGGAAATCTAAGAACATGTGTAAAGTTAGGATGGATACCTCAAGAAGGGTTACCTTTAGAGTCTAATTTGAATTTATACTCATGACAATCTATCTCAGAATAGCTACCACCATCTTCCTTGTCTATTTGGATTTCTTCAAAATCAGCTGGTTCTTGTGGTGCATGTGTCTTTTGTCCCATAGTAGGTTCTTGTGTGTCTACTACATTGATATTCTCCTTAGGTTTCTCTTCATCTTTAAGGAGGTCTATTATTTCTTTAGGTAAACTCTCATAAGTAATGAGCTCATCAGTGGTATC
The DNA here is from genome assembly GCA_027943335.1 of Chamaecyparis obtusa. NCBI lineage: Eukaryota > Viridiplantae > Streptophyta > Pinopsida > Cupressales > Cupressaceae > Chamaecyparis > Chamaecyparis obtusa. The sequence goes on along the minus strand of BSBK01001817.1, from coordinate 1,457,910 downwards.
TGATTCCTTGCTGTCAGATTATTGTGTTCCTTCCTTTAGCTTAATTTATGTTGAAGGTTCAATTTTCTCTAAGACATGTGGAGAGTTTTTGCTAAGATGAAATGGCTTCTTATGATATCCTAGACCCATAGTATCCTTTTTTTTTCGGCCATGGTGGTTAATTGGTGATATAAGACCTTTGCCTCTTGTTCCTAGAGGTCTGTTAGGCCAATTTTTTGTCATAGCAAAATCTTGTGAAATTGGCCTCTTCCCTGCAATATTTTTGATTAAATGTCCTACCTCGTGCTCTTTCCTATGTCACCTTGCTCTAGTCCAAGTCACATGAGCTAAATTGCAAGATCCAGAAAAATATTAAAGCTTTAAGGTCTGCGGGGAAATAAAATTTAAAAATCTACCTAAGTGTCGAAAACCCACAGTATTTTTGAAAATCCATGATGTTTTCGACCTTTTTGGCTTGCATAAAGTCCTCGATGTTTTTGCAGCCTTGTTTGCCTCTATGTCAATGTCGAAAACCTTGTGTGTTTTCGATCCTTTACTATTGTGAAAACTTTGTGTGTTTTCAACCTCCCAGTTCCATGTCTGTCGGCATTCCTTTAGTGCGCAAGTGCGATGAATGGTGGGCCCAAGTTTTCAATGCTCTTCTTGATTGGCTGTCGCATGGCCGCATGTCAAACTTTTTTGACATGTGATCATGCAACCGCTTGCCACCTATCCACATGGTCCTAGCTTTTCATTATGTTCAGCTATCTGGCAGTTAAGTCTTCTTCTGGTGACCTGGCGACCGTGTGGTCATGTGATCTCTTCTCTTCTAGCGGTTAGCGGCTAGCATCTCATGACTTGGCGAGTGGTTTGTCACGTAGTCGCTGAATGCCTCACGGTTAATGGGCTCAATTCTTCAAGCGGCAGAGGAGGGAGATTGACGGTCGGCGTGTGATCATGAGGAATATTCTTTCCTCTTGCGATCATGTGCCTACTGTTGATTCTATTTGCAGAGCGCGGTGGGTCTATTGTCAGGGTGGAGCGAGTTGGCATCTTTTGATTGGTTGGTGAAATGACAATTTGGATAGTGTCAGTGGGTCCGCAGTCTTCTGGGGAGGTTAAAATGTGGACAGATTTGGTGGTTGCCATTATACCGCTGAGTGGAGGTGCTCACTTTTTAACATCACAGTATAGCGACAGCCGTCAATTATAATTTATGAGGAGACTACCCAGTGGACCTGTTTACAGTGGCAGTCATGTGGCAGCTTGTGATTGGCCATCGCATAGTTGCATAGCCCAATTTTTGGCTATGCGATCATGCGACCGCTTGCCACGTGTCCCTGGGGCCTGGTAGCAGGTGGTGAGGTGAGGCATCTTCTGGATGCGGTGGTAGTTACAGTAGCGGTTTGCAGGTGGTTGCATGTTCGCATAGCCCATTTTTGGGCTATGCGATCATGCGATAGGATGCCACATGTCCTAGGGCCTATTTGTGGCTATTTGGTGGGCCCGAGTGATTCTACGGAGAGGATGGCATGGCAAATCTAGTGGTTGGCGCATGATCTCATGGGAGGTGTCAGACCCCTTGTGATCATGCGCTCACTGTTCAATTTCAAAGGCTTGCAGAGCATGGGTCCTATGGCGATAGGTGGCACCATGTGTCACAGTTGCAGAGTTAATAGCGGAGTGGATAAAGATCTAGCGGTGCCAATAATTTTCCTTCTTATCGCTAGTTCGCAAGATGATTTGGTGGTTCGCTAGTTGGTCTGGCGACTTGGCGAATAGCGGTCGCGATATCGCTAGATTATTTAGTGGAGGTAGGAAGTATTCTGCGAATTAGCGAAGGTTCCTTTGTTGTCAATTCACCAGATGACTTAAAGTGTGGCATTTTCAACACGTGCGGTCGTGTGTTCGTGAAGTCTAACTGGAGTTAAGTATTTTATCCCACGACTAGGTTTTCACCTTGTCGCCAGTTTTCTGAGGGTTAACCCATGGTATTTGATGAGTTAGAGGATCTGAAGCCCGGGGAAGATGAGAGATCTAACGGTCGGGACTTAATTTTCGATCTCCGATCAAATCACAACCACTGATTCGCTGCTGGCGCCAAAAAGTAACCGTTGGCATTCAAATTTGAATCTCAGAGACATTTCTAGCGACCAGGAAGGACTGAAATTGATGGCAAGAAGGGCCTGAGTTGGTGAAATTGAACTTCTCTGTCATTCTAGTGTGGTCCAGGGTGCTTTGAGTGATTGCAAGGATTTGTGTCATGTGGTGATGGGCAGTTTTTGTTGGCTCGAGGTGTTTTGATGATCTGATTAGTATGGTTTGCATGGTAAATTTATGATCTTCCTATCCTTCTCAGAGATTCTTGTCAAGTGCGAAGATCATTCTTGTTGCTGACAGATTGGTGCTGGTTTTCCCTCCAGTAGTGTTTTTCAAAATTTTATTGAAACCCTAGCCCTAGTTGTCCCTAAGCTTGTTGCATTCTCCTAGATAATTCCAAGGCAGCTAGTGGTATAAGTAGTCGAGTTTTTGACTTTGTAAGGGTTCCTTCTTTTGCAAATTTTTAAGGAGAATTGGTTCCATGTGAAGGGTCTTTTTCCTATAGATTTTCTCCTTCTCTTTGCATATAGGGTTTTTTTTTCTCTTGCTGGTTTAGAGAATACAGTGCATGTTGTAACAGATTTGTCTTATGTATGAAAAGTGAATATATTCTTACTGTTACCGAGCTATCTCCATTTGAATTTTGAATCATTAATCATACATCAAGGGTGTTTGATTTGTCTGTTTGCATTGCCTAGGTGTTTGCAAGTGGAGTTGTCTTCATAGGGATAACTGGTTTAGAGTTAGTGTTCATGTATGTATGAGCTGAGGTGTCAAGGATATTTCATGCTTTTCTTCCAATGGATGCTGGTCAATGTATCATCTGTTCATAGGTCTCTTCTAATGGGAGGGTCAAAATCCTTTGATGGATAATAACATGCTTGAATGCACAGGTGGGTGTTAAGTTGAGGTTTGGTCATGGTGTGTGATTGATGTCAGGCATCAACACATTGAGCATATTGTGTTCTTATTTCATAACTGTCTCTTGCAGTAGGGTATTTGACTCTTTGACCCATTGGATGAGGCATTGGTCTATCAGAGACTTAGGGCATCTTAGGGCACCTTTCAATCATTTTAAAATCATTTCCTTTCTGTCCCACCCTTTCCCTTTCATGTTGTTAGGATAGGTTTTTGGCTTTCAATCTCATTCCATGCAAGTAGAGCTATTGCATGAGACTTTCTATCATTGGGGTATAGGATAGCTATAGGAGATTGATTGATATTCCACATTAATCTGTCTGCAGGCCTTTGGTTTTTTCATGAGGTGTCTTGAGTGTGCAGATAAGACAATACCTGTCTGAGTGAATGTGGAGCTAAAAAAAGGAGGATTTCTCTTTATCCTCATCAATTGGTGTGTGTTTCTTGTCAAGCTTGAGTGCCTAACCTATGAGTCTAAGCCCAACTATTTGATTCAAGCTTGGTCCTACAAGGAAAAGAGCCAACAAGATGGTGACTCTGCTAGAGAGAGTCTAGAACAGAGTCAGATAAATAAAAAGCATTGACTATATCTTCTCACTATGTGTTGAGTGGCGACTCTGAGTTCTCTGTTTGATCAATGTGTTTCTTGATAAGCAGTGCATGTTATCCTGGTGAGTTATGTTGGTTGGGAGCAGAAACAAAGAATATACTTTCCTCTTCAAGGAGGTGGCGACTCTACAAAGAAAGAACTTGATGGAGCTGAATGGTGAGCTCTAGATCTGCCTTGCCTTCCAATCAACAAGCAAGGTTCTTGCTGCAAAATTCCCAGGTATTTTTTTCAAGTTTTAAATGTCTCCTTATTAAGTGGTCAAGCACAAAGAAAGGAGTAAGGTGTGATTAGAGGTTAGCATATTTCAAGTTCTCAACTGCAGTTTGGCAGAATTTTATGGAAGTATTGCATTGGTTGTAATGGATAGGATGAATAATGAGATTGCATTATTAGAATAGGGCATCCTTAGAGATTATATAAAATTGGTAAGGTTGAAGGTAGGATGCAGACAAGATCTATCCATATCTCTGTTTTATGATAGATTTTGTGAGGTGTATGATGAGCTTCCTAAGGATGTTGAGTTTCCTAAATCTGAGTTCATTGGTTTATTCTTGGAGCTCTATTTTTATGAGTCAACCAGTTGGTCAGATGCTTTGTGGGAAGAGCATTACATATGTGTCAGGGATTGGATACTTAGTGATGACAGCCTTGAGCTTGAGGATGCACTTAGGGTCATGTCCTTAAGTACTGATGTTGAGAGTGATGAAGACAGTGAGGGTGTGGTGTCTTCTTATGAGTTAGATGCAACATGGGAAGAGGAAAGTGATGATGGAAGTGAACATTCTTTTAATAGTGAAGATGTTGAGGATGATTCATCCTCAGGGTACGAAGATAAAGAAAAAATAATTGAGTATGATATCAGTGAATCTTCGTGTGACTGATTTTTCTTCGTGTGCTGTGAGTCTCCATGAGGTTGAGATGGGTGCTAATGATGGAACTTGTGATTATCAAGAGATAGAAGATGAATCTGCAGATATGAGTTCCTGCAGTGATGACTTGACACAAAAATTTTCAGCCCCTCTCTCAAATGAGGAAGATATTTGTAGCATTTGCAGTGAGGCTAATGAGATTGAGTGTGAAGCCCAGTACCTACTAAGTAGTGAACAAATTTTAGAGCTTTTGGATGCAGAGTTTCAAAGATGCACTCCCGAGTATGTTTCTGAGATCCCATGCCTAGTGGATATTATTTTTTATGAAGAAAAAATGAGTGATGGCATGGTGTGTGAAACTTATACTGAGGTCCTTTCTTCCATTTTTGATATGCAAGTGGATGGTACACATTATTGCAGTAAATTTGATAATGTCAATGATGATAAGTATGATGATATGTGTACCAGTGTGGATTCAGTTTTTCAAGAGCCTAATGTCTGTGGTTCTTCTTTATATTCTGATGTTGGAGAATGCGGCAATTCTGAAGGATTTTTCTTAGATTTGCAAATGACTGATGAGTCATTGACTAATAGTGCTTGTTCCTTTTTAGAAGATGCTGATGTGATTTTTGATCAACAAGTTGCTACCATTTTCATGCAGTCAGATTTCTATCTTGAGAAGTTTTATATTAGTTTGCAGAGCAGGGAGATAGAAAGTGTTTATTATTCATTGCAAACTAATGGTCAGAATGTTGATACTTCCAGTCATGGTGTTGAGTTGGAGTGTTTCCTTTTTCAGCATGGCGGTGAAAGTAAAGAGTGTGACATTTTGTTGTCATGAAATGGTCAACATCTATGGCAGCCTGATGTCTTTATCTTGTCGGATGATGGTGAGTATGGTGATCATTTTTTATATAATGTGTTGAATGTGGATCATAGTGTTTTTGGCAGGATGGATGAGAAATTTATTTTTAGCTTTCCTTTGCTAAGTGGAGATGAAAATTACTTGTTTGATAGAGGAAAGACCTAATCAAAAGTTTTGGGGCCCTGAAGCTTTTGTGAATATTGTAAATTTCTGTATATAAGTTACTTTCTCCTGCCCTGTTTTGCCCTGGTCTATCAGTTTTTGGTCCTGTTGCTTGGTCTTGCCCTGCTTGTTCCTTGCTCCCTGTAATTTTTGTCTTGTGGGGTGGTCTGCTCTCCCAAAAATCTTGAATTCTCGCATGGGCACAAGTTACCCATCGTCCCCAACCAGAGCCACTGTTAGGCCAATTTTCTGTCATAGCAAAATCTTGTGAAATTGGCCTGTTCCCTGCAATGTTTTTGATTAAATGTCTTACCTCATGCTCTTTACTATGTCACCTTGCTCTGGTCCAAGTCACATGAGCTAAATTGCAAGATCCAGAAAAATATTAAAGCTTTAAGGTTTGCGGGGAAACAAAATTTAAAAATCTTCCTAAGTGTAAAAAACCCACAGTATTTTTGAAAATCCATGATGTTTTCAACCTTTTTGGCTTGCATAAAGTCCTCGATGTTTTCACAGCCTTGTTTGCCTCTGTGTTAATGTCGAAAACCTTGTGTGTTTTCGATCCTTTGCTTTTGTGAAAACTTTATGTGTTTTCAACCTCCCAGTTCCATGTCTGTCGGCATTCCTTTAGTGCGCAAGTGCGATGAACGGTGGGCCCAGGTTTTCAATGCTCTTCCTAATTGGCTATCGCATGGCCACATGTCAGACTTTTTTGACATGCGATCATGCAACTGCCTGCCACCTATCCACGTGGTCCCAGCTTTTCATTGTGTTCGGTTGTCTAGTGGTTAAGTCTTCTTCTGGCGACCTGGCGACTGTGTGGTCGCGTGATCTCTTCTCTTCTGGCGATTAGCGGCTAGCATCTCATGACTTGGCGAGTGGTTTATTGTGTATTGGCTAAATGCCTGGCAGTTAATGGGCTCAATTCTTCAAGTGGTAGAGGAGGGAGATCGACGGTCAGCATGTGATCATGAGGAATATTCTTTCCCCTTGCAATCATGCACTTGCTGTTGATTCTGTTTAAAAAGTGCGGTGGGTCCGTTGTCAGGGTGGAGCGAGTTGGCATCTTTTGATTGCTTGGCAGAATGACAAGTTGGATAGCATCGGTGGGTCCGCAGTCTTCTAGGGAGGTTAAAGCGTGGACAGATCTGGTGGTTGATGTTATACCGCTGAGCTGAGGTGCTCACTTTTTAACATCGCGGTATAGCGACAGCTGTCGATTCTAGTTTATGAGGAGATTGCTCGGTGGACCCGTTTGTAGCGGTGGTCATGTGGCAGCTTGTGATTGGTTGTCACATGGTTGCATAGCCTAATTTTTGGCTATGTGATCATGCAACTGCTTGCCATGTGTCCCTGGGGCCTGGTAGTAGGTGGTGAGGTGAGGCATCTTCCAGATGCGGTGGCGGTTACGGTAGCGGTCTACAGGTGGTCGCATGTTTTCATAGCCCATTTCCAAGCTATGTGATCATGCGACAGGATGCCACGTGTCCTGGGGCCTGTTTGTGGCTGTTTGGTGGGCCTGAGTGATTCTGCGGAGAGGATGGCATGGCAGATCTAGTGGTTGGTGCATGATCTCATGGGAGGTGTCAGACCCCTTGCAATCATGTGCTCATCATTCGATTTAGAAGGCTTGCAGAGCATGGGTCCTGTGGTGACAGGTGGCACCATGTGTCGTAGTTGCAGAGTTAATGGCGGAGTGGATAAAGATCTAGCAGTGCCGATAATTTTCCTTCTTGTCACTGGTTCACAAGATGATTTGGCGGTTCACTAGTTGGTCTGGCGACTTGGCGAATAGCGGTCACAGGATTGCTAGATTCTTTAGCGGAGGAAGGAAGTATTCCATGAATTGGCGAAGGTTCCTTTTTCACCAATTCGCCAGATGACTTAAAGTGTGGCATTTTCAACACATGCGGTCATGTGTTCATGAAGTCTAACTGGAGTTAAGTATTTCATCCCGCGACTAGGTTTTCACCTTGTCGCCAGTTCGCTGAGGGTTAACCCATGGTATTTGATGAGTTAGAGGATCTGAAGCTGGGGGAAGATGAGAGATCTAATAGTTGGGACTTAATTACTGATCTCTGATCGAATCACAACTGCCGATTCACTAATGGTGCCAAGAAGCAACCGTTGGCATTCAAATTTGAATCTCAGAGACATTTCCAGTGACCAGGAAGGACTGAAATTGATGGCAGGAAGGGCCTGAGTTGGTGAAATTGAACTTCTCCATCATTCCAGTGTGGTCCAGGGTGCTTTGAGTGATTGCAGGGATTTGTACCGTGTGGTGATGGGCAGTTTTTGTTGGCTCGAGGTGTTTTGATGATTTGATCAATATGGTTTGCGTGGTAAATTTATGATCTTATTGTCCTTCTCATAGATTCTTCTCAAGTGCGAAGATCATTCTTGTTGCTGACAAATTGGTGCTGGTTTTCCCTCCAGCAATGTTTTTTGAAATTTTGTTGAAACCCTAGCCCTAGCTGTCCCTAAGCTTGTTGCATTCTCCTAGAGAATTCCAAGGCAGCTAGTGGTATAAGTAGTCAAGTTTTTGACTTTGTAAGGGTTCCTTCTTCTGCAAATTTTTAAGGAGAATTGGTTCCATGTGAAGGGTCTTTTTCTTCAGAGAATACAGTGCATGTTGTAATAGATTTGTCTTATGTATGAGAAGTGAATATATTCTTACTATTATCGAGCTATCTCCATTTGAATTTTGAATCATTAATCATACATCAAGAGTGTTTGATTTGTCTGTTTGCATTGCCTAATTGTTTGCAAGTGGAGTTGTCTTCACAGGGATAACTGGTTCAGAGTTAGTGTTCATGTATGTATGAGCTGAGGTGTTAAGGATATTTCATGCTTGTCTTCCAGTGGATGCTAGTCAATGTATTATCTATTCATAGGTCTCTTCTAAGGGGAGGGTCAAAATTCTTTGATGGATAATAACATGCTTGAATGCATAGGTGGGTGTTAAGTTGAGGTTTGGTCATGGTGTGTGATTAATGTCAAGCATCAACACATTGAGCATATTGTGTTCTTGTTTCATAACTGTCTTTTGCAGTAGGGTATTTGACTCTGTGGCCCATTGGATGAGGCACTGGTCTATCAGAGACTTAGGGCATCTCAGGGGACCTTTCAATCATTTTAAAATCATTTCCTTTCTGTCCCACCCTTTCCCTTTCATGTTGTTAGGATAGGTTTCTGGCTTTCAATCTCATTCCATGCAAGTAGGGCTATTGCATGAGACTTTCTATCATTGGGGTACAGGATACCTATAGGAGATTGATTGCTATTCTACATTAATCTATCTGTTGGCCTTTGGTTTTGTCATGAGGTGTCTTGAGTGTGCAGATAAGGTAATACCTACCTAAGTGAATGTGGAGCTCAAAGAAGAAGAAGGATTTCTCTCTATCCTCATCAATTGGTGTGTTTTTCTTATCAAGCTTGAGTGCCTAACCTGTAAGTCTAAGCCCAAATATTTGATTCAAACTTGGTCCTGCAAGGAAAAGAGCCAACAAGGTCCATTTCCTTTGTATCCTATTCTAGACATAAGTTTGTGACCTAGTCCATATAACTTTGAAGGAATTCTGTTTGACATGGAGTCACATTTTTGAACTGATTGGGATTCATCTTTGTATAGCCATGCAAGCATAGCTTCATCTTCTTCAAACTCCTTCTTGGACACTTTCTCTATGACAAAACTCCCATTGTAGATAGTTTGAGGTTCTTTAGACTCTTTTTTTGTCTGTTTTAAAGGCTTCCCATAAGATTTATGCGAGACTGGGAGAGATGTTAGAGATAGGATTGGTTCCATAGTATATTCTCCCATGCTTGTGTCCTTAATTTTGACCTCTTTAGCAATGTCTTCCATCTTGGATGTAGAGGCAATGTCTATTTGTTTGGTAGGAGATTCTCTATTGTTTGGGACAAGTTTGTCAGCACTTTCCTTCAATGCATTGCAAGATGTGGAAATGTCACCTGGAATAATGACCTCTACTCCATCATAAGGAAACTTCACACATTGATGGTATGTGGATGGAATTGTAATACCTCTCCTACAGTGATACTATGATTTGATACTTTTTATTATGATGGTTAGAACTATGCACTCATGTTTATGTTTTCATGGAGGATTATACGTTCATCAGATGATATTTATATGCTCAGTTATAGTTACTTTGATTATATGTTTATGAGATCCTAGAAGAATGTATTAGTTTTACATGTTTTATCTCATGAATGGTATACTAACCCTTATCTCAATTGGTTTCTGGATACATATGTGTTTTTCATGACTCAGGACGAAGTCGTAGTTACTCACTCGGTGAGGTCCACACGATGTATCGATCCTAGTCATCTGCTTGCATATATCTGATGTGTATATCTATATGTATATGTATCTCTTCTTGGTGATGCAGGAATTGCAGGTACCGGGTATCGTCTCCACCTGGCTCCACAGGTCTGAGCGATCCCTTAAAAATCCTCGATCGTTGTTGTTGTCATGGAGATATCATCAAGCTTCACAAAAGAAAACCTTTATCCTTGATCATTCACCTTAGGTGGGAAGTGCCGGGTCAGCTCCTGGTAGGGAGATATTATGTGGTTTATCAGTTATTAGGGTTTGGATCTTGTTCTTACTGTTAGGGATACTCAACTTTGTCAGTGTGTTATCTAGGTGAGTCCTTGTTGATCGATGTCTGTTTCAGTGACTTATCCCTGTTTAGATTTTCATGTTAGTATTAAGATCGAGTTGCTATTTGTACCTTGCATCTTCTGGTTATATAGTTATAAAATGTTAGTAAAATGAATAATGAGTCATTTATACTATATGTGTCATAAACATGTGGGTGCACACATATGCTTATGAACACATATAGGTATATTAAGGTATAAATATATATTCATAAATATAAATAAATATATATACTTAATTATATTAACAAATAGCACTAGCTTTATGGTTGTTGATAAAAATAAATTAAGAAATAAATAAAATAAGATAAAATAAAATAACTTTTGGTAATAAAACTAACTAGCTAGGAGGGAGTTGAACTCGAGACCTCCTAGAAGTTGGGGCTAGTTAGTTACCAATTGTGCTATGTGAATTCCTTGTGAGGTAAGTAATTAAATTTATTATTAAACCTTATTTTAGAGAATATTTTAATAAAAAAAAAATATATAAACAAAACTTTATTTGTTACGGGAGAAAATTAGTTTCTCCTCCAACCGACTATGGAAGTTGGAGAAGTTTCTTCCCGTATAGAAACTTCTCCAACCAAATAGTTGGAGAGGAGATTATATCTATGATGATTGGTTCGGAAGACGGGGCTGGAAACTATTTTGGGAACGGAAAAAAAACTTTGGCTAACCAGGAGAAATTTGGGAGCGGAGGAACAGGGAGCAGCGGAAGAAATTTTGCAGGAACGGGCTTCATCAACCAGGGAACTATTTACCAGGTTGGAGCTTTTCCCTGATAATTCCTAAAATATGAAATAATTATTTTATTGTCTGTTTGTGCATTATTGTTTATGTCAGATCGGCAAACTCAATAGTTTTAACATCATGGTTATATTAATATTTGCTGAAATAAAATGTAAATTCACAGAATATTAAACGTTAGAAAATGTATAAGAAGTTAGATAAACAAATAAAATACATAATGTTGTATTTTATAATGTTATTAAGGATTATATTTTCCTGTATATGTCCTTAAAAATAAAATAAAATAAAATATATATAAATATAAAATTATTAACCTACTAATGTTTGGATATTCTAAAATATTCATTAATTAATTAACCATTGTCTTAATATTCTTATTATGTAATAGATAAAATTAAATTCTATTAAATGTGTTTTAAAAGTTTTTAAAAAAATGATAAAATAAGATCAAAAAAATATATATATAGGGCCGCTGCCGCGGCGGGTCCCGTGGTACCGGACGACAGCGTCCGCTGCCGGCGGCACCTTCGGGTGCCGTGCGGCAGCGACCGCTGTCGGCGGTACCCGAGGGTACCGCACGGGAGCGGGCCCCCGTGTAGGGTTTTCTTTAAAAAAAGAAACATTTTTTTTAATTTAATTTTAGCATTTAAAAAAAAAAAAATACAATTTCGGTATTTTATGTATAATATAGGTATAATATAATTTATGTTTAACATTAATCTAAGTAGATATTATATTATATATATATATAATATAGGTATTATTATATATATATAATATAATTTGAATTTTTATTTAAATTAATTTTGTATTATATTTTTATGATAGTAGTAATTGAAAACATGGGTTAAATAATTTAATACATATGATATTGATAATTAGACTTATATTATATATATATAATATATATTATTATATATATATAATATAATATTAAAATTGAAGAAATATGTCAAATTGTTTATGTTAAGGTGTTCTTTTTTTTAATATATTATTTTGATGGTTTAGTTTTATATTATGAATTTGGTTATACATACATATAATTAAAGAACTTGTCGGACAAAGTGATATTAAATATCATTATATTATGTAATGAAATTTGTTAGATGAACGAAATGTTTGAACTAGAGGCATATTTATTTCGATGTTTTAACTGTGTAAATATTTTTAAGTTGTAAATAAATAATTGATTTCTTAGTTCCATGCTTAGACAAATGTTAGGATGGGGGCTAGAAAACGGAAACAAAACTCTTACTTTCAATTTTATCAACAAATCAAACTAGTCAAACTTGTGAACTCCTAAGCATCCTAGGTAGGTCTGTTATAATGAAATTGTTGGACATGTTAGTGGTTTGACTAGGGAAACCTAACAGGAATAGGTTAGGGTTAGGAAACCTAGGAACCCCTAAGTGAGTGGCTCTCAGTGCGGGGCCGGGGCCCTAAAGTGGCTAGACCAGGATAACCGACTGATGAGTTAGTTAACCAAGTGATAACCTAATAAAATTTAAGGGATGGGTTCAAAACATTAAAAAGATTAAATTGTGCCTCGCCCATGCCATTAGCGCTAGGACAGGCTATGGATGGGAGTGGGAGAAGGTACCTATGCGTAGGTACAGATCGAATGGCGCTTGTCTGTATGAAAGGCATTCGATTTCCGCATGTGCCTACTTGGGGGCCGGGGCCCAGTGTGGCTAGTACCAGGACAACCCAAGGGGTGAGGGCTATGCGATGACACTCACTTAGGTTGTTGCTTAGGATTTCCTACCCAAACCTTAGAATCCCTTGTGAAATGTACTTTACTTGTGTGAAATGTTATCCACCCTTTTTGGTAAAACCTAGTAAGTTTCTTCTTGTGGGCTTGGTGTTTATCTCCTAGCACGGGGGGTGAAACCTTACCAGTTTCACATGGTTGGGTGGAAAATCTTTCTATCGAGGTATCTTGTGCAGATGTAAACAACTGAAGATTCATATTTGTCTGAGCACCTGTTGAAGAATGAAGATTTGTACTTATTCATGTTGTTGTAAACTTATGTATTCTCCTATGAGGAATTTAAATGTAATGTAAATTTTAAATGATGTAATGATGGGTAGACATAGGAAAAAGGGTTATATGGGATGTTTATTTAATGGAAAGATGTAATCTTATTATGTATCAAGTTATGTAAAATGTTGATGAATCATTTGTTGTACTATTGCAATATGTTTGTTTGAGGAAATGGAATTATAGTAATTGATCCTTAAAAAGTTTTAGATGGAAATTAATTATGAATGTGTTTAAGTATTTACCAATAAAGAACTTGAAATGGAATTTGTATGGTTAGTAGATGTTGTTAATAGTTTATCAATTTTTAATTTACATTTAAGGGAACCTTGGAAAGAAGTTAGATTATGTTTTGTTAATTGCAAACTTTAAAAGTTCAAAAAAAAAAATTTCGTAAAACTCTACTTAGGTTTTCTTTTACAAAGTAAACCTTTGTGCAAATTTCCTGGTTCCCTTGCGGGGCATGACATATTTGGTATCAGAGCACTAAGTTGCTACACTGGGACCTAAAGAAATTGGGTCCATGTACCTTAAACTTACACTACACCTTAGGAAAACTCAAAATGAAAATCAAAAACCATAAACTCATCATTCTTCTTAACTCATGGCAGGATGCCACCCGTAACCCGTGGTCGTAGAGGAGGTGCCCAAAATACTCCTCCTAGATCCCAACACGAAGATTCTCAAGAAGAAGAACAATACGAGGAACAAGGGGAACAATCTAACAATCAATCAGGAGGTTTTCAGGGAGCCCAAGTAACAGAATTACTACAACAAATCCTTCAGAGGTTAGAGGCAGGGCAGGATAGAGGCCAGCATGGGGAGAACGGTACTCACCATGAGGAAAGAGAAAGAAGTCCTAGGAGGAGAGACCAGACATTGGAAGAGGATTCCCTACGGGCTTCTCATATGCGGGATCTCCTTAGAACCAAGACAAACCCATTTAAGGGAACACAAGGTGGAACTTCCGCACAAACTTGGTTGCTAGAATTAGAAAGGCTTTTCTCCATGCACCCATACCACAGTAACACCAAAGCCCGGTTTGCAGTCATTCACCTTAGTGACTTTGCATCCACATGGTGGGAAACAGAAAGAGATAAACTTCACTTAGACATCACCACCCTTTCTTGGGAACTATTCCTAGAACTTTTCCGAGCTAAATTTCTGTCTGACCATTGGAGGCGGGACAGAGCCGAAGAATTTCATAATCTAAGACAGCTTAATATGTCAGTGGATGACTATGAGAGGAAGTTCTTGGAACTCAAGCCATATTCAGGGTTTAAGGATGACGAACCTATGTTAACTCAACACTTTCTCAGAGGGCTCAACAGTCGTTTGGCCTGCAGTGTAAGAATGTTTGAACCTCAGACTATAAATGAAGCAGTCATTAAGGCTCGTCTTGAAGAACAAAACATAGCCTTGGGGGTAGGGAGTCGAACCAGTGGCCAAGGTGGCAATACTTTCCAGGTTGGGTCAGGGAATCAATTTCAAGGCACACCTAAGAACTATCCGCCTAAAGGAAACCAGAACCAACACAAAAGGAAGTTTGTCAGCAACAACTATAGCAACAATCAGAATGGAAACAAAAATAAAAGTGGGAGTTCTCAATTTAATAACCCTCGCAACTGGCAACGTGCAAAACAATTCCCAAACCGTCAACCAGCTCAGAGTATGCCCCAGAACTCTAGTCGGGGTAGCTACCAGCAATCTAGTGCACCTTCTGCAGGAAGAAATTTTGTCAAAAACACCGGATGTTACTCTTGTGGGCAGCATGGGCACATCGCAGTTAATTGCCCTCAGAAATCTTCTTCAGCAGTTAGTTTTAGACAGGCCACTTCAGAACCTACAGTAGGTAACTCAGGCAGATCCCATCGAGCATTTTCTGCTGCAAACCATGGACAAGCCAATAGTCAGGGGACAGTCATTGAAACTCCAGGTTTGTTAAAGGGTATCTCTACCACCGTTTTGTTTGATTCAGGAGCAACAGATTCTTTTATTTCATCCTCTTTAGTAGAGCAATGTGGGCTGAAGGCAGTAAGGCAGGAAGATAGGTGGCAGGTTGAACTAGCCTCCGGGGCAAGGGTAGTCTCTGACGCCTGTGTTCAAAGTTGTAGTTTGGAACTTGGACCTTTCTCTACCTTAGTGGATCTTAGAGTGATTCCTTTGGGATCATATGGAGTAGTGTTGGGCATGGATTGGTTGGATGCTCACAAAGCCACTTTGGATTGTCGAAACAAAAGTGTTCAATGCACTGATGACTTGGGGAAAACTAAGAAGATTATTGGGGTTCCATCATCCATCTCTCTCCGCATGATTTCTGCGATGCAGCTTAAGAGGTGCATGCGCAAAGGATGCCAACTTTTTGCAGTCACAATGGAGGAGTTAGATCAAGAAGAGAGTAGGGAGATATCATTAGATCACCCCCTTTTACAGGAATACTTGGATGTTTTTCCAAAGGAAATTCCAGGGATGCCACCTAAGAGGGACATAGATTTCCGAATTGATTTAGTGCCGGGAGTAGAACCAATTTCCAAAGCCCCGTACCGTATGACCACGCAAGAACTTGAGGAACTCAAGGTCCAGCTAGAAGAACTTTTAGAAAAAGGGTTTATAAGACCTAGTGTGTCACCTTGGGGAGCGCCAGTGATATTTGTAAAGAAGAAAGATGGATCCCTCCGATTATGTATTGACTATCGTCAACTGAACAAGGTTACTATCAAAAATCGGTATCCTCTACCTCGCATTGATGATCTATTTGATCAGATGAAAGGGGCAAAAATATTCTCCAAGATAGATCTCAAGTCAGGCTATCATCAACTGAGAATTCAAGAAGCTGATATTCATAGAACAGCTTTTCGCACCAGGTATGGCCATTATGAGTTCACGGTGGTGCCCTTTGGGTTAACAAATGCTCCTTCTGTATTTATGAGCTTGATGAATGGAGTGTTTAGAACTTACTTGGACAAATTTGTGATAGTGTTCTTAGATGATATCTTGGTTTACTCCAAAACTCTTGAAGAACACGAGGTTCATCTTCGGCAAGTATTGCAGTGCCTTAGGGAGAACCAACTGTATGCAAATGCTGAAAGTGTGAATTCTTTCAAACTAAGGTTAAGTATCTTGGGCATGTCATATCAGGAAATGGCATTGCTGTTGACCCAGATAAAATTCAAGCCATAGTAGGGTGGCCAACTCCTACTAATGTTCCTGAGATTCGTAGTTTTATGGGTTTAGCCGGGTACTACAGAAGGTTTGTCAAAGATTTTTCTCGGGTTGCTCACCCCATTACTTCACTTCAAAGGAAGGGTAAGAAGTTTGTTTGGTCAGAAAAGTGTGAGGCCGCTTTCCAAACCCTGAAAGACAGATTGACCAATGCTCCAATTTTGGTAGTCCCCGAGTCATCCGGAAATTTTGTAGTATGCACAGATGCTTCTCTAGAGGGGATCGGGGCAGTTCTTATGCAAGAAGGAAAGGTTGTGGCTTATGAGTCAAGGAAACTCAAGGATCATGAACTCAACTACCCCACCCATGACCTTGAACTTGCAGCAGTTGTTCATGCCTTGGTGAAATGGAGACACTTTCTGTTGGGTCACAAGTTTGAACTCCAAACAGATCATAGAAGTCTTCAGTACATCTTCTCCCAACCCAATCTCAATGCTAGGCAGCGAAGGTGGATGGAATTTTTATGCGAATATGAGTTCGAAGTTAAGTATGTTCAAGGTAAAACGAATGTGGTGGCAGATGCTCTGAGTAGGCGCCGACATACTCTTTCAGTCGTGACCCTTAGCACAGATCTGGGGAGCAGAATCAGGGAGGCCCTTACTTCTGACCCTTGGTTCCAGGAAGTTAAGTCAGAGATAGAATCAGGAAGGCCTTTGGAAGGTTGCTTCTCAGGATACTCATTGGATTCAGTAGGGTTGCTAAAACAACAGAATAGAATCTATGTTCCCATGGCCAGAGATCTTCGTGCGCTTATCCTTTCGGAAAGCCACAAGGCGCCCTATTCAGCACATCCAGGGGTGAAGAAAATGTATGCTGACTTACGACCATTGTACTACTGGTCAGGGATGAAGAGGGATATAGCAGACTACGTGGCTAGATGTTTAGAGTGTCAGAGAGTGAAGGCCGAGCATCAGCACCCTGCAGGTCTATTGCAACCTCACCTAGTGCCAGAGTGGAAATGGGATAACATTTCCATGGATTTTATAGTGGGACTTCCAGTTACTCCTAGGAGACATGATGCTATCATGGTAACGGTGGATAGGCTGACCAAGGTAGCTCATTTCTCTCCTATACAGTCTTCCTATTCAGCATCTTCTGTGGCCAGAATATTTATGAAGGATATTGTGAGACTCCATGGCATTCCTAGGAAAATCATATCTGATCGTGATCCAGTATTCACCTCATCTCTTTGGACATCACTTCAGCATGCTTTAGGGACTCAGCTTAACTTTAGTTCAGCCTATCACCCGGAGACAGATGGACAGACAGAGCGAGTTAATCAGGTCCTCAAGGATATGCTCAGGATGTATGTTATGGACAGGCAGACCCATTGGGAGGAGTACCTCTACTTGGTAGAATTTGCATATAACAATGGTTATCACAGTTCCATAGGCATGTCCCCTTTTCAGGCATTGTATGGCCGCCCTTGTCGTACTCCCTTGAGCTGGGATCAGTTGGAGGACAGGGTACTTTTGGGGCCTGAAATGTTGCAGGACATGGAGGATCAGGTCAGGCGCATCAGAGAGCACATTGTGACAGCTCAGGACAGACAGAAGAAGTACGCCGACACTCACAGGATTGATGTACATTTTTCTCCTGGTGATAGAGTATTCTTGAGGGTGCGTCCACGAAAGAGCCCAATCCGTTATGGAAAAGGCTCCAAGTTGGCACCCCAGTTTGTTGGTCCTTTCGAGGTCCTAGAGAGGATAGGACCAGTAGCCTATCGGCTTGCCTTGCCACCCAGCCATGCTCGTATTCATGATGTATTCCATATTTCAGTTCTTAGAAAGTATATTCCTGATGTGACTCATGTTTTGGATTGGAATGCATTACAGGTAGCGGATGGGCAGCTGGCTTTAGAGCCAATACGTATTCTGCAGCAGCGGACACTGACCCTCAGGGGTCGCAGCATAGAGCAGGCAAGGGTCCAATGGGACCCCAATGATGAATCTTCCGCCACATGGGAAGATGCCACTAGGATTAGAGATGCTTATCCGTACTTGTTTGTAGGCTTCCAGGAGTAAGCCTAACTCTAGGGGGGGAGGATGTAATACCTCTCCTACAGTGATACTATGATTTGATACTTTTTATTATGATGGTTAGAACTATGCACTCATGTTTATGTTTTCATGGAGGATTATACGTTCATCAGATGATATTTATATGCTCAGTTATAGTTACTTTGATTATATGTTTATGAGATCCTAGAAGAATGTATTAGTTTTACATGTTTTATCTCATGAATGGTATACTAACCCTTATCTCAATTGGTTTATGGATACATATGTGTTTTTCATGACTCAGGACGAAGTCGTAGTTACTCACTCGGTGAGGTCCACACGATGTATCGATCCTAGTCATCTGCTTGCATATATCTGATGTGTATATCTATATGTATATGTATCTCTTCTTGGTGATGCAGGAATTGCAGGTACCGGGTATCGTCTCCACCTGGCTCCACAGGTCTGAGCGATCCCTTAAAAATCCTCGATCGTTGTTGTTGTCATGGAGATATCATCAAGCTTCACAAAAGAAAACCTTTATCCTTGATCATTCACCTTAGGTGGGAAGTGCCGGGTCAGCTCCTGGTAGGGAGATATTATGTGGTTTATCAGTTATTAGGGTTTGGATCTTGTTCTTACTGTTAGGGATACTCAACTTTGTCAGTAGGTTATCTAGGTGAGTCCTTGTTGATCGATGTCTGTTTCAGTGACTTATCCCTGTTTAGATTTTCATGTTAGTATTAAGATTGAGTTGTTATTTGTACCTTGCATCTTCTGGTTATATAGTTATAAAATGTTAGTAAAACGAATAATGAGTCATTTATACTATATGTGTCATAAACATGTGGGTGCACACATATGCTTATGAACACATATAGGTATATTAAGGTATAAATATATATTCATAAATATAAATAAATATATATACTTAATTATATTAACAAATAGCACTAGCTTTATGGTTGTTGATAAAAATAAATTAAGAAATAAATAAAATAAGATAAAATAAAATAACTTTTGATAATAAAACTAACTAGCTAGGAGGGAGTTGAACTCGAGACCTCCTAGAAGTTGGGGCTAGTTAGTTACCAATTGTGCTATGTGAATTCCTTGTGAGGTAAGTAATTAAATTTATTATTAAACCTTATTTTAGAGAATATTTTAATAAAAAAAAAATATATAAACAAAACTTTATTTGTTACGAGAGAAAATTAGTTTCTCCTCCAACCGACTATGGAAGTTGGAGAAGTTTCTTCCCGTATAGAAACTTCTCCAACCAAATAGTTGGAGAGGAGATTATATCTATGATGATTGGTTCGGAAGACGGGGCTGGAAACTATTTTGGGAACGGAAAAAAAACTTTGGCTAACCAGGAGAAATTTGGGAGCGGAGGAACAGGGAGCAGCGGAAGAAATTTTGCAGGAACGGGCTTCGTCAACCAGGGAACTATTTACCAGGTTGGAGCTTTTCCCTGATAATTCCTAAAATATGAAATAATTATTTTATTGTCTGTTTGTGCATTATTGTTTATGTCAGATCGGCAAACTCAATAGTTTTAACATCATGGTTATATTAATATTTGCTGAAATAAAATGTAAATTCACAGAATATTAAACGTTAGAAAATGTATAAGAAGTTAGATAAACAAATAAAATACATAATGTTGTATTTTATAATGTTATTAAGGATTATATTTTCCTGTATATGTCCTTAAAAATAAAATAAAATAAAATATATATAAATATAAAATTATTAACCTACTAATGTTTGGATATTCTAAAATATTCATTAATTAATTAACCATTGTCTTAATATTCTTATTATGTAATAGATAAAATTAAATTCTATTAAATGTGTTTTAAAAGTTTTTCAAAAAATGATAAAATAAGATCAAAAAAAATATATATATAGGGCCGCTGCCGCGGCGGGTCCCGTGGTACCGGACGACAGCGTCCGCTGCCGGCGGCACCTTCGGGTGCCGTGCGGCAGCGACCGCTGTCGGCGGTACCCGAGGGTACCGCACGGGAGCGGGCCCCCGTGTAGGGTTTTCTTTAAAAAAAGAAACATTTTTTTTAAATTTAATTTTAGCATTTTAAAAAAAAAAAATACAATTTCGGTATTTTATGTATAATATAGGTATAATATAATTTATGTTTAACATTAATCTAAGTAGATATTATATTATATATATATATAATATAGGTATTATTATATATATATAATATAATTTGAATTTTTATTTAAATTAATTTTGTATTATATTTTTATGATAGTAGTAATTGAAAACATGGGTTAAATAATTTAATACATATGATATTGATAATTAGACTTATATTATATATATATAATATATATTATTATATATATATAATATAATATTAAAATTGAAGAAATATGTCAAATTGTTTATGTTAAGGTGTTCTTTTTTTTAATATATTATTTTGATGGTTTAGTTTTATATTATGAATTTGGTTATACATACATATAATTAAAGAACTTGTCGGACAAAGTGATATTAAAAATCATTATATTATGTAATGAAATTTGTTAGATGAACGAAATGTTTGAACTAGAGGCATATTTATTTCGATGTTTTAACTGTGTAAATATTTTTAAGTTGTAAATAAATAATTGATTTCTTAGTTCCATGCTTAGACAAATGTTAGGATGGGGGCTAGAAAACGGAAACAAAACTCTTACTTTCAATTTTATCAACAAATCAAACTAGTCAAACTTGTGAACTCCTAAGCATCCTAGGTAGGTCTGTTATAATGAAATTGTTGGACATGTTAGTGGTTTGACTAGGGAAACCTAACAGGAATAGGTTAGGGTTAGGAAACCTAGGAACCCCTAAGTGAGTGGCTCTCAGTGCGGGGCCGGGGCCCTAAAGTGGCTAGACCAGGATAACCGACTGATGAGTTAGTTAACCAAGTGATAACCTAATAAAATTTAAGGGATGGGTTCAAAACATTAAAAAGATTAAATTGTGCCTCGCCCATGCCATTAGCGCTAGGACAGGCTATGGATGGGAGTGGGAGAAGGTACCTATGCGTAGGTACAGATCGAATGGCGCTTGTCTGTATGAAAGGCATTCGATTTCTGCATGTGCCTACTTGGGGGCCGGGGCCCAGTGTGG
This sequence comes from Chamaecyparis obtusa, assembly GCA_027943335.1. Taxonomy (NCBI): domain Eukaryota; kingdom Viridiplantae; phylum Streptophyta; class Pinopsida; order Cupressales; family Cupressaceae; genus Chamaecyparis; species Chamaecyparis obtusa. The sequence continues at coordinate 1,436,572 of BSBK01001817.1, read as the reverse complement.
CTAGTACCAGGACAACCCAAGGGGTGAGGGCTATGCGATGACACTCACTTAGGTTGTTGCTTAGGATTTCCTACCCAAACCTTAGAATCCCTTGTGAAATGTACTTTACTTGTGTGAAATGTTATCCACCCTTTTTGGTAAAACCTAGTAAGTTTCTTCTTGTGGGCTTGGTGTTTATCTCCTAGCACGGGGGGTGAAACCTTACCAGTTTCACATGGTTGGGTGGAAAATCTTTCTATCGAGGTATCTTGTGCAGATGTAAACAACTGAAGATTCATATTTGTCTGAGCACCTGTTGAAGAATGAAGATTTGTACTTATTCATGTTGTTGTAAACTTATGTATTCTCCTATGAGGAATTTAAATGTAATGTAAATTTTAAATGATGTAATGATGGGTAGACATAGGAAAAAGGGTTATATGGGATGTTTATTTAATGGAAAGATGTAATCTTATTATGTATCAAGTTATGTAAAATGTTGATGAATCATTTGTTGTACTATTGCAATATGTTTGTTTGAGGAAATGGAATTATAGTAATTGATCCTTAAAAAGTTTTAGATGGAAATTAATTATGAATGTGTTTAAGTATTTACCAATAAAGAACTTGAAATGGAATTTTTATGGTTAGTAGATGTTGTTAATAGTTTATCAATTTTTAATTTACATTTAAGGGAACCTTGGAAAGAAGTTAGATTATGTTTTGTTAATTGCAAACTTTAAAAGTTCAAAAAAAAAATTTCGTAAAACTCTACTTAGGTTTTCTTTTACAAAGTAAACCTTTGTGCAAATTTCCTGGTTCCCTTGCGGGGCATGACGGGAATAGCTTACATTTCATGTATCCATGGCCTCCCTAGAAGAATTTTGTAAGCCAAAGGAAGATCTAGAACCTGCCATGTGATGTCTCTGGTAATAGGTCTTGTTCTGATAGGTAGGAAAATTGTTCCTTTTGAAGATCTTTCTTTCTCATCATGTGCCTTTATAGTTATCTTCTTTTTAGGATCAATAGCATCTTCTGATAATCCTAGTTGTGTGACCAATTTGTAAGAATAGATGTTTAAACCAACACCTCCATCTATCAACACATATTTGACACGATGGTTTTGCATCAAGACTTCAATGTGCAAAGGCTAGTTATGCAGATGACTCAACGAGTTATCATCTTCCTCTAAAAAGGAGATATACTAGGGTGATGTCAAATGAACAACCATAGTCTGGAATCTGTCTAGATCAAGATTGTCATGAACATTGGAATCAAGGAAAGCTTTATCCAGAATAGCCCTATGAGTAGGAGATATCTGAAGCAACTCAAACATTGATATTTTAGCATTGGTACGTTGGAGTTGTTGGACAATACTATATGATGTCTCTCTAGTCTCTTTAGGTTCTTTAGGAGTCAATTTTGAGGCATCCCTTTGTTTAGAAGTAGATGAAATATTAAAAGGCACCTTAGGGGTATTGGATGAATTTGAGTTTTGTCCTTGTAGATGTGTCTGAGCTTGTGATCGAGTTACTGCATTTGCTGATTGATTATCTTTATCCTTTCTTACAATTGTGATGACATTGCAACACTCAGATAGGCATGGTTTGACCATGTTTATGACATCATTGTTTCCAGAGTTTGCGTAATTGACTTTAGCACCCATATTAGGTTGAGTAGTAGAAACTCCTTGATTATGCTTTGAAAATGGTTCCGTGAATGCAATATGATCATTGTTCATTTTATGATTGTTGTTGGTGTAATTAAATATTCCTAATTACACTTTACTTAATCTTACTTAGGTTAATGCATTGCATAGTAGTTTTTGATTGAGACACCTAGGAGTGTGCACCTCGTTCAAGCACATGGTGTAGGAGAATTTCCACTTTAGGTGTGATAGTTGTCATCACATACCTCTTTGTGTGTGAGATCCCCCTTTTGTGCTCTTATCACATTATCATTCTAATCCATTGCACATACTTTATTGCATAATGGAGGATGATCCAAATTTGGTGGACATGTGATTACACCTAGCATAGGTGATATCTTATCAACTCCTTATCATTGTCTCTTATCTCCTTTCTTATATAAGGAGGCCTATTATCTACATTTTAATCATGTCCATGATCAATAATATCATTCTTGCATCTTAATGCAATTGTCTTGCCAATCTCTTGTGGAAGTTATCTTGATCTTGCATTTGATCCTGGGGGTGTTGTAGAGTCACCTAAAACTCTAACATGGTATCAGAGCTCTCAAGGTGTGAAGACCTCTTCTCAAGAAGTGAAATCTTGGCTTGATTCAATTGTGGGTGTAGAAAAAAGGTATTTGGACATCACCATTGCATAGTTTATTTGGAGAAAATTTGGAGTTTTGTATTTTGTGGCTTTCTATTGCAGGTCAATATTGGTGCTTGCTAGTACAACTCAGAGGTTGGCATCATATTAAGGAGGTCCAAAAACCCCTAAATCAAATTTTATTTCATCCAAATCAGACACCTGAGGCCAAATCTAGAGCTATTTGAATTTTGAAAGTGCGGCAGCGGCAATTCAGAAAAAATAATTTCAGAGGTGATTTTCAAACAGCGATATCTCAGTCATCTGGACTCTTTTTTTTGAACAATTTTTTTTATTTTGGGGTAGAATTTCATGATCTACACAATGGTTCAAGTGGTTTCTGATCTTTATTCCTGAATTTTTTTTAAAATTGCAAATCTCAATTTTTGCAACTTCTAAGGCCTCATTTGAGCTCATATGAACTCCTTTTTAGGTGCATTTTTTTTTAAAGTGCATAATTTTTTCTGTATTTTCCAGATCTGAAATCAGATTTTAGTGACTATGACCAGAAATTGTACTTTCATAAATTGGCTTAGTTTTTTCATTTGTAATGCATAAGCCTTAGCTTGGTCCTTTGCATAATGATCTAAGTCTATTGTAGCCTAATTTTGGAGTGTAATAATTTGTTGATCTCAATTTGTAAGAGAAGTGTATCATTAATGTAATCATGGATTATGAAACACATCCTGTAGTAGTACTTTTAACTAAGGATAATTATGAGTCATGGGCAAAAGGAATCATCACACATTGTAGATGGCTTAATCTCTTGCCTCATCTTTATGGACTCATTCTTGAGCCAAAGTCACAGGGGAAGCAATATGTTTGGGGAGAAAAGAATGCTCATATTATAAATTTGATTATTGGTAGCATCGGTTTGTGTCTCTTCTACGACATCTACCCCAAATTTAGAGGTGTTCAATGTCCACACATAATTTGGACAATCATTTGGGAGATTTTTGGTGATCCACATGTTCATCCATTCCCAAATGATCTTGCTTCAGATTGCCTCATTCCTCTTGATGATGCAGATAATATTTCCTATGATGATTATACTTTAGATGCAATTGAAGAATTTGCAGCAATTGAGAGTGAGGATGATCCAGTGGCTCCTCCTGTAGCTCCTACTTCTCTAGTTGAGATCACACAATCATCTCTTGTTGGTGATTTCAGTGATTCATTGCAAGAGATATCTATTTGTCTTCCTGATTGGGATTCTTATTTGCCAGATATTGGTTCATTATTTGTGGAGTCTCATATTTCAAATTTGGGAGACATACTTGAGGGGGTTTCTCTTCTCTTTGATGAAAGTTTCATCATAGTTGGAGATACTTCTTCACATTATTTGGAGATTGACATTCTTGATTCTTCTTCTTCACTTGGTTTGTCACATGATGTGATAGATTCTTTGAGATTGGAGAGGCCTATTCAATCTTCAAAGATGCATATTTGGAGATCTTCCTTCTTTCATTTGGATATGGATTAGTTTATGGCATCATCATCATACTTCATTTGGATTACACTTCCTTGTTCCTATCCAAAATGGGAACCACACCTACATTTGTACTTGGTATATCTTCTTCCCAAGGGGAGAAATGTTGTTTGTAGTCATTGGAATATAATTTGTCTTCAAGCACTCGCCATTTTTGTAGGAGGTTCTTCATTATGGGGGGGATTTCATGTCTCCAACTATCCTTCTTATTGGGGGATAATTATTTATATATACATGATGTATGTAGTTCTTGGGGGGTCTTGAGCACTCCATCCATCCATGCATCTTGTTTTCTTCTCTCTTTTTGGGGGGAGGGTTTTTCCCATGAGGTTTTCCCTCTTTCTTCACTTTATGAGAGTTATGCATTTCATGTATTGCATTTTGTACATGGGTACCTAACATGGCCTAGTTTCCAGGACCCATCTTGCATTGTGAGTTTAAGTGCATTCTCCTAAGTTGCACTTAAGGGGGGGTGTTGGTGTAATTAAATATTCTTAATTACACTTTACTTGATCTTACTTAGGTTAATGCATTGTATAGTAGTTTTTGATTGAGACACCTAGGAGTGTGCACCTCATTCAAGCACATGGTGTAGGAGAATTTCTACTTTAGGTGTGATAGTTGTCATCACATACCTATTTGTGTGTGAGATCCACCTTTCATGCTCTTATCACATTATCATTCTAATCCATTGCACATACTTTATTGCATAATGGAGGATGATCCAAATTTGGTGGACATGTGATTACACCTAGCATAGGTGATATCTTATCAACTCCTTATCATTGTCTCTTATCTCCTTTCCTATATAAGGAGGCCTATTATGTACATTTTAATCATGTCCATGATCAATAATATCATTCTTGCATCTTAATGCAATTGTCTTGCCAATCTCTTGTGGAAGTTATCTTGGTCTTGCATTTGATCCTGGGGGTGTTGTAGAGTCACCTAAAACTCTAACAATTGTCAATTACAATCTCTCCATTATCAATTTTGTCTTGTATGAGATGCTTCAAGTGCATGCAGTTATTCATTTTATGACCCTTGTTTCAATGGAAGTCATAAAAATTAGTCTTTTTCCACCATTTTGGTTTAGGTTTAGGATCAAACGTTTTTATCTCAGGCAATGTGATGATATTATTTTCTAACAAAGTTTTCATGGCAGATTCCAAGGACTCTCCCAAAGGAGTGAACTCACATTTTGGTACTGTAACCCATGGTTTATAGTCTTTTGACTTTTGAGATGGTTCAAATGCCTTTTGTTCAGAAGCTTTGATGGCTTGAGTGCCCATGGTGAGATTGAATGCTGGTGTCTTTGATGGGACACAAACGTGATTGACAACGCCATCTATTACAACATTCTTGTTCTTGTTCCAGAATTTACATTTGTCTTTGTTGTTGGAACTTGAACTAGATTCCTACTTGTTTTCCTTATGAAGTGATATGTCTCCTTTTTTTAAAATCACATTCTCAATCTTGATGGTATTATCTACCATTTTATCAAAGGATGTATGATTTTACATTTGCAAGGGATAATTGAGTTCTGGAACCAAATTGTTGATGAAGATTTTGAGTTTTTCAATTTCTGGAATAGGTCGAGCATAGAGTGAAAAATTCTTCCTCCATCATTTGAGGAAAGTCAAAAAGGGTTCTCCTGAGTTTTGCTTCAGATTGTAGATATCGATCATGGTGATCAGATGTTGAATGTTGTAGGAGTATTGTTGATAAACCAGTTTGATTAACTCCTCAAAGGTTTTGATTATGGGAGGTATTTTTGAGAGCTAATGAATGGCTGACCCTCCTAGAGATCGAGGGAAAAGATGCATTGGATAGGTTGGTTCATGCATAAACTTCATGGATTGAGTACAGAATTCCCTAACATGATCTTGAGGATCAGAGTTTCCATCATACTTATCGTACTTAGGGATCTCCACTTTCTTTGGAAATGGTGGCATGTACAATTTTTTATCAAATGGAAAGGGGCATAGAGCCTCCATAGAAAATTCCTTGGGTTCTTTCTCTTTTTCCATCTTGTTCAGTTAAACTTGCATAGCATGCATCTATTTCATCATAGCTGAGATAGGAGTTTCTTCCTTTGGAATAATGATATCTTCAGTATTAAAGGTGTGAGGAAGCTTGGCTCATTGTCTTTCCAATTCCAAGAAGTATGTCTCCTTCTCTTCTTGCAAGAAATGTTTCATCATTCTTTGAAAGTGCTCATCATTTCTATATCATTTGATTTAAGGAGTTGGTTCAGGATCTTCATGAGTAGATTGATGACCTTGGGATCCTTGGTTTCCTCCTTGAGACATTGTGTTGCTGTGAGGACTACCAGGGATTGATTGATGTGGAGTTGTTTGATTACCTCTATGAATAGAAACAGGAGGGGTGACGTAACCACCTTTCAAGTAAAGATTTACAAGAGCATCTTCTGTAATTTTACTTGTGTCATAAGGTTGATGAAATATCTGAGCAATCGCAAAAGATGTTGCTGAAGAGGATTTGGGTTGTTCTCTTTTTTTTCTTTGTGATGAAGCTCTAGTTTCCACCATTAACCTCTGGTGAAGGAAAAGAGCAAGATGGAGACAACTGAAGAATGACCTGATTCAAGAGGATCGAATGATGCAACCTTGTCAAGATTGGATTGATTAAAGATTTATTTGGATGTAAATGAAAGATATTGTGCCCTAGTTGTATGGGTAGATGTCCAAAAAATGGCAGACACGAGCTCGCAACACTTAGTCATTTTTTATGAAGATTGAATTCAAAATGATGATTGACAAGGTTTTGACATTAGATGAAAAAGATTCAAATCGATAGATCATAAGGCTGGATCAAACTCAAGAGACCACTTTTGGAAAATTGGTTGGATTCTTCTAGTTTCTACTATGTTCTTGACACATTGAATTTTCTAACAAAATCTAGAAGTAGGCTGTAAAAATTGGATTTTTGAAAAATTTTACAGGTTTATGGAAACTTTTGAAAATTTTGATATGAGTTTTTGCAGGCTTGTACGAGTCTGGGTGAGGTTTGGCACCACAATTGACAGCACTTGTACGACAATTGCAACACTCGTACGATAGTTGACAATAGGGATTAAATTTTTGCTTGAGTTTTTCTGACAACACTCGTACGATAGTATATAGTCTCTCGTATGACAATCTAGGGGTTTTGGCATGACAATTGGGCAAAACTCCTATGAATTTATGAGACCGTGGGATGACTTTGGACTCTAGAAAGGAATTTTGCTTCAGATTTGCAATTTTTCAATTTTTCAAAATCAATTTGTTTGTAAGATTTTCTATCCAGGTTTGCAGATTCGTGTAAAAATTTGTCTTGAATTCATTCATTTTCAATAACCAAGTAGATAACAAGCATGTAGAACAACAAGAAAATGATTTTAAGAATGTCTAAAAATAATGAGCAAGGGACAAAGAAACCTTTCACATGAACAATCAAGTGACTTATTGTTCTAACCCTAGGAATGCTACTTGTGTATGTTCTCAAAAAAAGTTTTCCAATCATGCACAGAGACCTAGAAAATAAAAATTGGTAGCACTAGGGTTTTTAGTAATGGTTCGACTCTGCAAATTTTGTAATCTCAAGAGGGTGAAATCTAATCTAGGTGCACCGGGGTTTTGACACAGTCTGAGAATTTAATCAATCGGGGGCTACTGAAGAGATATGACAACACAATAAGAGATTACACCTATGGAGATTTCTTCCACAAAGATATTTATATAGTGGTTGTTGCTACCATGACAAAAAATGGCTATTACCACATGAGGTTTTGTCCATGTGGCTGACCCAATAAAGGGAATGTCCGCTATGGTTAACCCTCTCTAAAGGTGACTCACAAAATAGACCACATGGGGACTTGGTCCAGATTCAAGGATCTAAGTTTCTGATACTACCCAAAAAGGGAGTAGAGCATAGTCCTCTATCCTTTTCACTTTTACCCAAACATAGTAGATAGATTCTTTGACACGCTAAGACTAAAATCACCTCACCAAGGTTTGTGATGTCAACATCAATGTCTACTGAGCTCTCTAAGTGGGACCAAGAAAGAACATACTGATCAAAGTTGAGGACCAAACCAAGTAGAATGTGATATAATCACAGTATCCTCCCTACCTACAAGGGGATCTATCTTCGAGAAGATCTTTGCATGAAAATCAAGTGAATGAAGCCCACTCTCTCAAGAACTCCACAAATAGTGTTCATAGGGCCTAATTACTTTGTGTAACAGATATGAAAAAAGAAAATCTACATTCATTTTAGAGCCCAAAACTGAAGTGTTTTTATGAAAGTAGGAAAGACACTCAAGCTTGACACGTGAGAGTTTGTTTTATGTCCCAAATTGAAGTGTTATCAGATGCAATAGAATACCCGAGTTCCTTCACAATGCGCTTAGTAGATTTACCTATTTTGCAATTTTTTTTGTGTTTTTCCAATCAAAGTTAGCAAGTACCAACCAGAAATAGAAGATCTCAATTGTTAGGGTTAGTTGTTAGTCCAAATCCAAAAATCAAATCTAGAACACTGCCTAAAAATTTGAAATGACAATTGAATTCTTGATACCAAAACTCATACGACAATGGGTTACCTCCTGTATGACAATCCAAGCTTGATACGACAATGGGTTTGTGCACACATAACAAAGAAGCCTCCAAATGACAATGTGTAACAATAGGCATGAGTCTTGAAAACACCAATTGTCGCATGATAGTTAGGGGGTCCTGACATGACACTCTATCAAAGCTCGTATGAAAAATGTACGAACATAAGGTAAAATTGTTGTTTTGACATAAAATGACAAAAAATTGATAGAAATTGTTAGAAGATGAATGGAAACCCATTTCAAGGCCCCACGGTGGGCACCAAAGATGTGTGTGTGAAAATTGTACCTAGCGGTGGACATAACACTTCAGTAAAATATTAGAGGTTAGCAAAATAAAAAATCTACAATATAAGTGAAACTAGCTAACCAGGTGATTTACTGCCTTCCAGTAGGTGCGAGTATGGTATTCTCAGATTCAGACTGAGATCAGTGACAATGCAACACCTAAATGAAGGATTTGAATGCAAATGATAATGAGTGCAGATTAATCTTTTTTTTTTTTTTTTGATGCAATTAGGATGAAAAATTGTATGATTCTAATTTAGAATGTATGGTATTGATATGGTGATTATTCTAACAATGCTATGAATTCATATGAAAAATAATGAAAGATCTCACAAATAGCCTATCGCAAGAGCTTGATTCTTTAGATGCAATTTCGCTAGAGTAATTATGCAAATTCGAGAGATGTTTTGTAAAGAGCTGAGCTTTGATTTTATAGAAATCCAGAGCTTGAAGATGCATTGAGAAAAGCCATAAATCACTCTTGATAAACTTAGGTTGATTTTTGAGTTAACAAGAAATCAGAATTAATTAACTCATAAAATCATGCAAAAGCACTTTTTGACTCAATAGAGTTTAGTTGACTTTTTCAACTCACCATCAAATGTTGAGTTTAGAAAGTTAACAAATTGAAATTAAAAATTGATTTAAAGTTGACTTCTTTTCTGATTGTGCATGATTTAATTTGAATTAATTAAAAAATAAAGTGATTTATTCTCAACTTAACTGATTTTGAATTAAAATAATTGGTTTATGGGTTAATCAATTATTTAACCAAACTTTATTCCAAAACTATATCATTAAATTTGACAATTTGATTTAATCAATAAAATAAGAATTCAACTGATTATTTTTAGCAAATTTGATTTATTGTCAAATAAAATAATATTAATTAGGAATAAATATAATTAAATAATTAAGTGGCAGTATTAATCTAAATAATTAAATATTTATCATATTTAATTAATCAAATTTAGGATAAATGAGATTTAACGCCAAATACTCTTTAATTAAAGATAATTAACATAAATAGGAATATTTAGGAAATATTCCCCGATGCAAAATGATCCAGGAGCATCCTGGGTGTAAGAGCAATCTTGCATCACCCAAAAATATTTCTATTTTTGTATTCAATAAGGGCTATCTTGTGCAGAGTTGCTATTTATGGAAACTTTCTATTTTTAGTAAGTTGGTCTTACGATCTCAGAATGTCTGATTTTACATATGAAGGTTCATCTCAGTCATATCAGCCTGCCAGCAAAGTTTCATGGCTAGATCAGGTGTAGTTTTGAAGATATTGAAGATTTTCGGTATTGGTAGCAGGGTACAGAAACTTTGAACTCAGTTTTGAAGGCTTTCGAGGCCCCGGATGAGGTTGAAAATTTGGGTGTCAAGCGCTTTGCGCCAATCAAGCTTGTAGAGCGCTTCGTGGCGTTTCCAGAATGGGGTTATAATAGCCAATCGGGTCAACGGGCGATGACTTATGGTCTTCGGAAGTTGGGTCACCTGAAATGGCAAAAAATAATTTTTCTTCAAAATTTCTGTTTGGGTTTCAAAACTCATTTTGAGCCGACTTTGATGTAATAAATTGTAAAATAAAATAATTCTAAGTTTGGTCAGCCCTAAGGGCTAAATTTCTAGAACCTTCTCGGGCGGTGGAAATTGCCTATATAAAGAAGGCCCGTAGTGTTGTCTAGGGCAGTTCTGGGTAGTAGATCTAGGTATTGATTCAAGGCTTTGTCCTACAGAATATTGTAAGGGAATGCCCATGTGGATTTGCATATTGTAATTCTAAAAGTTTGTAATTCCACATTTGTGGAGATAATAAGAAGCCAATTTTCAGTTCTTGCATATTATTGTTGTTGTTTCTCTATTTCTATTATGTGCTTGTGGTATTAAGGGGAGCACCCTTCATCACAAAATTAGGATAATCAATTAGGGTTTTGATAATTTGATGTGCAAATGTGCCTTAGGTTAGGACTTTGATGTCAATTTCATTTGATTTGATGATGTAGGAGGTTAATGAACCTATTGCCCATTTTTGGGGTATTACACACATGGCTAAACAAATTAAATAAATTTAATTATTAAATCCCTATTTTCCTTCAACACCACATAGGAGGAAAATGCATCAACCAATAGGATTTAAGGATTGGACTCACATGGATCAAGCTCAAAATGAATCTCAATCACACATAAGGTGAGAGCATCTTGGCCACCCATTTTGTTTCTTTGTCCCAAGCTTTGAGGACAATCCATTTAAATTGTCTCCAAAGGTGGAACCATGGACTTAACCCTAATCCAACCATGATCAACTCAACACCACCCCCTACCCTTGCCAAAATCTATAAAAGAAAGGCATAAATCACTCAATTATCATCCACAAATCTGAGAATAGCACAAAACTTCTTGCAATTTCAAGTTAGAAAGGAAAATTTACTACTAATTAAGGTTTAATTTCTTTTGGAATTAAATTCTTAGTTTACCATATCATTCATTCTCATTTTAGAGCTTTCACTAATGGAAGCTTGCTCAGAGCTTTGCATTAGCAAATCTAAATAGAGGTTCATAGAGTGCTTAATTGTCATTTATTTGCTTAAATAGCTTACTCTTTGTGGTAATTTAGTTATTATTTTCATTTATTTGCAATACTAACCCTATGAAGGTGCTTTTCATAGAAAACAAGGAGTATGAGTAGAGGATTTTAAGCAAGCCATATCTTCTTCATCAAAGGGAATATCACCCCATTTAACCCTAGCTGAACCATCTTTTGAAAACTTGGCAGCAGTAGCAACCCTAGACTCAGAAACCACCTTATGTGTAGCCTTGGGAGAAGATAAAGAGGATGACGGGCTATCAAAACTTGAGAAACCCTTCTGACGAGCATCATGACTTGGCTGAACTCCATTCACATGTGTCTGTGCATGCTCCGTAGTCCCCCATTATATTTTGAATATTTAAGATCGTCTCTAATTGAATATTATTTGGAGATAAATGATATTATTTTATTTATCCAAAGTCGATTAATTGAATTTGTTAAATATTTAATTAATTAAACTTCATTCTACCACTTAATTATTTTAGTTAGATTTATTCTTAATTAATATTGTTTATTTGACAAATAAATAATAATTTCTAAAATAATCAATTGAATATTTATTTAATTGATTAAAATCAAATTGTCAAATTTAATGATTTAATTTTGGATAAAGTTTGATTAAATAATTGATTGACCATAAATCAATTATTTTTAATCAAAATCAGTTAAGTTGAAAATAAAATACATGGAAATTAAATAAATCAATAATTATCTATGCAAAAATCAGAAAATCGGTTAAACTCAAAATTAATTATTAAATTCAATTTGTTAACTTTCCAAACTCAACATGTGATTGTGAGTTGAAAAGAAATTTTAAGTGATCTCAACCTCTAATTACAAGTTAAAAAGTTGATTTGCATGATTTTACTAGATAACTATTTCTAATTTCTTGATAACTCACCAATCAATTTGAGTTTATCAGGTAGTGATTTTTGGCTTTCCATGAGTTCTCAAAACCCTGGATTTCTATATAAATAGGCCCCAGTCCTTCACAAACGACCATGCATATCACAAATTTGGAGAATCCTTGCACATGCAATTTGGAGAATAGAAGTGTCATACTATCGAATTATTGATATTGTGCGATTGTGGAGATTCATTGCTAACATTTCTTTTCTTGTTTTTGCATTCATAGCTAGATTCAATTCATTGTTTTCAAGTTTTTAGATCAACTTTCATATATCATTCATCATTATTTTGCATAGAAAATCCAAAAATATAGATTAATCTTGCATCCATTTTATAGCTTTTTGCATCCAAATCCTTCGTTTAGATGTTGCATTGAAACTGATCTTGATTAAATTTTGAGAATACCATACTCACATATACTAGAAGGCAGTAATTCACCTTATTAATGATACAACTATTTATTGCATATTTTTCTCATCATTAATCAATAATGTCTTATTGATGGGTTGTGTCTCATAAATAGGTACAATTTTCACACACAGCTATTGTATCCAACTATTTGGTGTCTATAAAATAGAATGTTACCATTTGTTCTCATTTCACCATTGATTTGAGAACTTGCAAAGCGATTTCAAGGCGATTAACCAGAGCTATTTGTGCTAAGTGAAATTTGTAAAGATCTTTATAATGTGTCATCGGAAAACATCAAAAGGACTGTTTAACAAGGTATTTACTGAGTAACTCGAATTTGTTATTTGAACCCTATATTTTGGAGATATGGAATATACTTCATCTATTGCAGCCAAGAAGCAAGGAATGAAAGTGTTAAATGTTTAACTTGTAAGGAACAATGCATGCAAACCACAAAAATTTCAAGCCATTCCTAAAAGTGAGGTGAAGGGAGATCTCATGGGTGCCCTCTCATTGATCCCTCCTAAGGTCTTGATGATTAATGATGTACGCACATGCTACATGTGTAAGATCAGGAAAATATGATATTAAGAGCTAAGGGAGTCATATGACAAGCTATGAAACAATGGAGTGTTGAATGATGAACATCAAAAAGTTGTTAAGAAAAGGTTAGTGTGTGCCCTTGATTTCTCATGGAACTTTAAGGTTGAATGGATAAATATTGTGTTAAGTTGAGTACATGCCATTAAGATATGGCTAGAGGATAGACTGGTCAAAATAACTAAGGATGTGATACATCGAGTCACCGGTTATGCTAGTCTTACAGGGAAGAAGACAATGAGATGCCAGAGTAAAGAAATTATACAAACAAACACTCAGGTAGTGTGGAATAAAAGAGGGATGACTATTTCCACAATCACTAATCTAGAAATAGATTTTGTAGTGAGAGTGATTGCTCACAAATTCTACCAATCTAGAAGGCTAGATAGTGTTCCCTATATTGTGGTTGACCAAGCATGGAAGATGGTGAAGAAATATCACACTTATGATCTTGTCGAGCTACAATTGACCCAGATTACTGAGAACCTTACTTCAATCAGAAAGGAAAATAATTCAATGTGTAAGTTTGGTTCTCTACTCACTTGTCTATTCTTCTATGTTGAGAATAGTTTCCCTACCATTGGAAATATTGTATGGAATAAGGACCGACTAGTCACCCAATAGATAAATGATTTTGTTGATCAGTTAGGAGAGAATTTTGAGAGTATGATGGATAATTATTTTGTAGAGTTCAAAAAGAAAATGAGGAAGAGGAGTAGGATTCTTGTATCCCTAGTGCAGAAGTACTATAATGATATATGTTTCCTAGTGCATACTGACTATACATATGCTCAGGTTGTTATACCAAGGGTATCATGGCTTTGGCCATTACCTTATGAGGTCAATGTAGATGAGTCAACAACAGCCATAACCTCCTTATTAGCAGAAGAAATTGATAGAAAATCTAAACCTTTTGGGACCTATGAGGAAGCTAAGTCTAAGATAACCATAGGATTGAAATTAGTAACCATGGAGAGAAAGAGAAAGAAACTAGGGAAGAACCTAGAAAATATGCTAGGATAAGGAGAAGAGGAAAATGCACATCTTTAGATAACACAAGGGTTAGGAGAAGATAAGTCTAGTGAGTCTGAAGATAGTGAAGAGGAGGAGACTGAAATCACAAAGAAAGGGAAGAAGACATCAGTTGTCGAGCCTAGCAAGAAACAACTATAGAAAAAAAATTCCACTCCTCCTATAGTACTTAGACCAAGAACAAGGGAAGCTTTTACTGTCATAGTTGTTGAGCCACAAAAAAAAGACACCAGCATTAGAAAAGAGGAAACTATTTCAAACTAAGCTTGTGCCAAGTAATCTCAGGAAGAAACTAAGAAGGAAGTTAGTCTTGGAGAAAGATGATGATGAAGAGATAGATACTGATGAGAATAAAAAGGTGAAGACATCATCACAAATACATCAATTGATTTTCGATGAAATATGCCACAATATCAAGAGCAGTGCTAGATTAGCAGGATTTAAGCAAATCAAATTTAAAAGGTTGAACAATGAGGATAAAGAGAAAGTGGAAGAGGCTATGCTTGAGATTTTGTGTACATTCAAGATTATACCTTTATATATGGGGAATCTTATCCCTGAAGATCTATACAAAAGAATAGATCAGAAATGGCAGTATGCCATGATGACAAAAAATCAAATAAAGGAAATTAATCTGGCTCATGTCATGCCAAATCTATCCCCAGAGTACATAAAGAAATATATGGAGTAGTAAAGGAGTAGGTTTGTACCCAAGCTCTGGGCATATTCTATTTTACAAAATAAGGTTGAAGATATTGTTCAACAGAGCACAAGGTTGTGGAAAATCATTTTTGGAATAATAATTAAGAAGAGTTCACAACGGAGTGAAGGTACATCCAGTCAAGTGGAGTTGGATAATAAGGAAGATATTGATGAAACACAAAATGTAGAGGAAGAAGAAAAGAAGGAAGAAGTGAGTGGATCACAGGATGTGATCACAATTATGGATATCACTCATGATACCCCAATAAAAATAAATGTATTAACTAAGGAGGAAATTCAAAAACAAATACTTTTCAAGGCAGCCTTAGATAAGTTTCTACCAAGCACCAATATAGTTTTAATTTAGGTACAAGACTATCCAAGGAATGAGAGTACATCAACTATGGAAACTACACCTATAAGCCCTCACATGGTCGCAGTTGAACCACAAGCCTCACAGAGTACCAGTGCCAAGAAATAGGACAAGTCTGCAATCACAACTCAGAATGCACCTTTCGAGGAGGAAAAGAAAGAACAAGCCAAGGAGAGTCTCATAGATCAAGAACATAAGTCAGCATTAGTAATAACAAGTCCTCATGTGGAGGAAAATAAGAACAATAAAGAAGAGATAGAAAAGGAAAAACCATAGCCTAAGGAACAAGAGGCCATAAAAGACCTAATACAAATGCCAAATGGGAATACACCTAGGAAGAAATCATAGAAGAAAAAGAATAAATATCCTCAAACATAGGTTACACTCAATGAAGTTATAGTGATTCCTAAGTGGGACAATGATAACTTCACTTATGAGCAAATGCAGATATTACAAGAACTCTTTAAGAAGAAGAGAAAGCAAGAAGATTTAAGAAGAGAGCATCAACAAAAATGAGTTTTTCATGAGAATAAAGGTATGTTTATTGAAGCTTTTGAAATGGATGATGTGAATGAGTCAACACCTATCTTTGATCAACTAGTATAGATTTTTAATAAGGTTAATAGTGATGAAAGCAAGGAAAATGAAAAACTTATGCAGTGGTCTGAGAGAAAGTTTGATACCAAGGTACTGGAAAAGGTTTCAACTGAAATAGTAGTAAAATAGGTAGAACTTTCTACCTTAGTGACTAACTTAGAGGAATTTGTGTAGAATTCTCATTCTCTGTACAAGAATTTATGCAATGTAGAAGAGTTCACTAAGGAAAATCAAGAGTTGATTGATAAATTGGAATTAGAATTAAAGTCTACTGGTCATTCATTGAGCATGGATGCAAGCTCCAGCCCCATCCACTTTACTAGATTGCTACATGCACAAGGGAGATTAGTCAAGTTGTTGGCTAATGATGGATGAATAAGAGAAAGGCTAATTTCCATACAAATGATGTTAACACCTCATATGGAGGTTATGCAGAAGGAATTAGCAATGGCAAAGGAGTTAGTAAAGAGAGACCCCCATCTCTCTATTGCTGAGAGCTTACTTGATCTAGCTGCTGAGATAGAAATAAGGATATAGGTTTTGAGTCTTTAAAGTCAAGATGGGACAATGCATTAGGTATGATAATGCAACTCCATAAACCATTTTTGATAAATATTTCAATACCCCTACACCTCAGTAGCTTCAAGTGACAAAAACAAGGGGGAAATGATATGCCATGATAGGAATAGCATAAATGACATGAGGAAATGACAAAAAAGAATAAGGAAAATGAAATGTCACATATAGAGAAAATATAGTGAGAAGAACAGAAAGGTATGACATACTATTTTTTAATTCATATATATTCATTTGTATGTTAGAGAGTCTTATGTATGTATATATATATGTGTGTGTGTGTGTGTGTGTGTATGTGTGTGTAGAATCTTTTCAAGATCGAGTCAAAGTCTTAGGCGGATTGATCATATTACTAAGTACTCTTGTTGTAATGTAAATGTCATAAAAAAGCATTTTTTCCACTAATGTCAAAGGGGGAGATTGTTGATCCCTAAGTTTTGATTGTCTATTAGTTTCTTACACTTAGTCATTTTCTAGGCAATGTTGGTCGGTCATCACTGCAACCGAGCCATCTAGTAAAGGCCAAGTTATGTCTAGACTTGAACAGTTACCAAGAAGTAGTTACTACTGAGAAAGTCAAAGGCCACAAAGTACTTTAGTAATAGCCGAGCAGTTTATGCCAAGTTATATGGAAGTGTCAGTGTCAAGCACCAGTATATGAAGAACAAATACCAAGTGTCAGAGACTTCATATGCTGAGCAAGCCAAATTTGACATATGCATTTGTAATGGCACAAATAATTAGGTAAACCATTTTGGCCAACATCTATAAAATATTTAATTTTTTTTGAGGGAATCACAGAGGTGATTACACCTTATATTTGTAATAATTAATCCCTATATAATCTATGTAGCCTATCAAATTTAGGGAATACTTAGGTGACATAAATGGAGAATCTAGATAATTGATCTTGATCTAGGAGGATGTTTTGTTGTCTATATAAGATGATATCCTAAACCCTAAAATGTAGTATGCATGTTTATGAATGGAATGAAGGGGATCTCATATACAGAATAGAGAATTATTTTGATATAGGTAGAGATCAGTCAGAGTTACCGAGCAAAGCAGTGAATGATAGAACAAAGATATATTTGATTGAATAGATAAAACAAGTATTGGAAGGAGAAGATCTATTATCATAAATCATAGTGAAAACCAAAGGATCAGGTGCTGAGTCATTTTAGTAGGTGAATCAGAGTAAATCTCTTAACTGAGTACTTACTTTGTTGTAATTTTAAATCCTTTTACCAAGGTAGATTGTATAAGTCTTTAAGCTCTTAATAGGGTAGACCCCTCACAGGGTAGATCATCAGTTTATTATCAAACTTTGTAGCCCTAAAATGAAAACTTTAATAATGTAGTAGTGAGGATTTTTTGGTGTCATCCCCACCCTATTTTTACCTTTCAAGGGTTTTTGGGTAACCAAAATCTTTGTATTATGTTTCAATTTCATGGATGAAGATTAGAATGTTAGATCTACTTCAATATTGAATTTGATGTTTATGTTATGCAAGTGTAATTTATGTAAAAGTGAAATTAATAGTGGATATATTATTCACCCACCCTCCCAATATCTCATTTTCCCATATTAGATTTCCAACAGTTGCTTCCTCTAATTTATCAAAACATTTTTCTATGATACTTAGAACATTATCTAGATTATCTATAGGATCCACAGTATCTCTAGGAGGTGTAATAAAAAACTTACTCAAAAATTGTGTGGCCCGCTAGATTATCTTTGCAGTCTTTTCAATCTTCTTTTCATATTTCTCCTTTTCCTTAGCAAAAGAAAATACTGACCATTGCATCAAATCTGATACATCCATGTCCTCTAGGTTAGTTTTAAAATGATTGGGAACCACTTGACAAAAAAATAGGTGTAGAAAAAGGAGTGATAGGTAGTAATCCTTATGCACTAGGAGTGCTAAGTTCCTTCTCCTCTCCCTTTTCTTGTTCTTGTACCTTTTCTTCTTCCTTCTCTTTTTCTTAACCTTTCTCTTCTATAACCTACTCTTTTTCAGGAGTTTTCTCCTTTTCCTTCTCTTTTTCAGCTGATTCTTCTTGATAAATCTTGGGAGGCTCAAGATTCTCCACTATTGTATCAATTTTGGCTAATGTTTCAGTCATCTAAAATGGATCAGATGTATGCTACTCTATGTTCAATGAAATTCCAACATTGTCAATATAGAAATCTGGTAAGGTAGTATCTACTACCTCTGTATCTTTAGGAATTGTAACTTCTTCTGCAAGTTTGGAAATCTGGGGCTCAATAGAGATAATTACTGGAGTTAAGTTCTTGTAGACTTTCCAAGATCAGGTCGGTCCTCAAGGAATAGTTGTCCAACCTTGTCATATTTTTCTTTCTCAACTTCTTCATACTTCTGGGCCATAAACTTGATGATTCTAGTTTCGGTCCTTAATTTTGTGCCTTAACTTCTCAAGCCAATTTACCATCTCATTCCCTGTCATGGTAGGAATATTTTATAGAATGAAATCTTGTCTCATCTTTTTGTCTTCATCCTGTTAGCACTTAAACTTGTAGATGATTTAAAGGACTCAGAAAACTTTTGAAATCAAAACTCATGTATTCCCAATAGATGGATCTAGCACAATTTAAATTCTAAGGTATTAAGGTTTAAAACCTTCATCACTTTGAGTATAAAACTCAGGTGGGTTTACCTTTCTCAACAACTTCTTCAAAGCATTATAATGTTGATCTATGTGCTTGACATAGATGATTCAATTCATAAATATGAAATAAAAGTAAATTGAACAAATTATTTAAGTTTTTTGGTGGTGAATAGATGCAAATCAAGCTAAAACTAGTACCTTATTCATTGGGCATCAGAGTCAAACCCTACATCAACAGAATCCTACCAAAACAAATGTACTAAAACTTAAATGAAATGCCTGACATTCCATTCTCCCAATTGCTAACCCTATTATCAAATTTACACATGGATTTTTGATTCCCAGAGACCTCCCTTAAGACTTATTCTTCCTTGAAAGAGCTTAAGCTCAACCCCTATTTTCACCTTGTAAACAATGCATTAAAGAGCCTTAAAATTTAACAAATAAGAAAACTAAAGCATCCATACATAAAGACAACAAGATATAGTAAAGAATTTCTAGTAATTTTATATTAATATCAACTATCTCAGTATACTTCAACAGAGACTTGTAAGAAATAAGATCCTATATTTAGAACTTCCTTTACAAAGTATAATCAACCACCTTTTGCAAAAGAAGCAAAATTTCTATTTATATCACTGGCCATCTTGGAATCCTCAAAGAAAGCATGCAAGAAGCTTTAGATGGACAAGAAAGTGACTTGCACTACAGACAAAAAGTACAAACAATTATGACAAAGATACTAGAGAAACAGAACAACTTCCAAACAAATGGAATCTTTACAGCTGGCACCTTCATATGAGGATATTTTAGAGAAGTTAGTTGAGCTTTTACATGAATGATGACCACCAATATAGGTTAACTTACATCATTCTTTATTTGATACATGCTCTCCCTAGAATTCTAGATCAGGTGCCAGGTGTACCTTACTCTTCTTTTGCCTCCAGCTCCATGACAACCAGCTTCTTCTTCTTCTTCTTTGTACTTTTATCCCAAGTAGCTACATCATCATTAGAGGGCCAACTATAACTCTACAAGTCCTATAATGTCTTCAACTACAATTCCCACCTGGATTCAGTGATGCCTTTAACATTTGTAACAAACTTTGTACAATCATTCTCAAATTTTATCAAGTTGTCTATTATGTTGTTACAACCTTAATGTAATTCCAAAGAATTATCACCTCCGAGGAAAGCATCTTGTTTAATTATTATTAGGCCCATGCTTGACCTCCACTCATCCACATTGAAAATACTCCCATCATCACTGTACACAGAGGGCAGATACTTGCTATAATTTTTATCAAACATAACCATCCTAGCCTTTATTTGATTTGACTTTCCTTTAAAGAATTTCAAAATAGCACTAACCAACCCTATCTTCTCATACACTTCTATAACTACCTCAGGGATTTCAGGCCTATGTTGATGCAGGGAATCAAGCTTCTCAAATAACATATTCCTCCTGGACCAGATACTGTAAAGTGGCTCCAAAGTAGCCAATGACTCATTCACCTTTTCATTTTCCTTATGCAGCAAGATAAATGACTGATGGACTGAATCCATTCTCTCTTTTGTTTTATCCAATCTATGTTGCACAACCTGTGACATGGTCTTCAAAGCTGCCTCAAGCCTTACCTTTCCCGGATCTTCTAATGGTTTGTTAGGAATTTCTGCCTCTGGCAAAGAGGGGGCCTCAATTTGCAAAGGAGGAGGAGGTACTGCCTTTTCAAATTCTTCAAGCTTAACCTTTAAATCACTTATTTAATCCTCCATTTGTTTGATCATCATTAATTTCAAATCCCTATCCTTAGCTACCTTCATGGAATTCTCAAATAATTTTTTGTACCTGTCAAAAAATTGAACTATTTTTGCTGCATTGAGGTGGGCAAAGTGTGTTACTACCTTAGACACCTCAAGATCAGTAGTATTCTGGACAGTCTAGACAATTTTATCTCCTTCCATCTTGTCTTCAATACTCACCAGAGTAGGCTTTTGATTTCTAGGAGCCAGAGACCATAAAGCAACAACCTAATACTTAGGGTCATAGCCACTTCCTCTTATCATGTCTCCTATATGTACCTCATAGGATAGGCTACCCTTTAGTTGTTTTCTTATCTGATCGATGATGAAAATAGAGGTGAGGTCACACCTAGGGGTCAAAAGCATCTCACTTGATTTTACCATCTCCCTAACCTCCTCAATAGTAACCTTCTCAAGGCTCAGGTCATAAGATGTCAGAGCTCTCATAGTCTCCTCGCTTGGTTCCATTCCCTCTAGTAATTCCTTGGCAACTTCTCTTTGTTTCCTCCAAATGAGGAAATTTTTGAACTCATCACTCTTAATAAACTGATCATCACTAAGGAATTCCTCTTGGTACAATTCCCTTTCATCTTTTCCCAACAACATAGGAAATTCCTCATCTTCTTTGGACATTATCTTCTTACCTTACCTGATAGCCTTCCTCAATTAGTGATGATAGGCCCAGTCACCAGGCACTAGAAAAAATGCCCTATCAACAACGTTCTTTTTCCTCTTCTCTTGGGAAGGTTCACCAGTCTCAAGCTTTTGTTTCTTTAAGGGTGGTTCTAAGGTCTCCTCTACCTCTGGTGGATCTTGAGTTAAATCAATGGTGGGGGAGTCCTTTGCTTGAGGTGGACTATCACCCTCTTGTGAATCATCAGTGAACTCCTCAAGTTCAAAAGTGGGGTAGTCTCTTTTCACATCTAATTTATCTTCAATCATCCATTTCATTTGATTAGACAGGGTTACATATATTTACCCTTCTTAGGCATGTGTTTTCTTATTTGACTCTTCACAATCACCACATTAATCATGTATTTTTGCCTCTCTTTTTTTAGGTCAATTTCAGTAGAAGAGGAAGGAAAGAAATCAAAAGCTTTCATAAAAGAACCCATATCTAAAGTTACCAGGGTAGATTGGTCCTCTTTTTTGATTTTTTTTGAGATAGGGTCGTATAATCTAGCTAGCTCAATGATAAGGTCAACATCAAGAAAGACATCAGGGACAATTAACTTAGCCATTCCTAAGGCCCATGCATTGCAAATGGGTATAGCCTTACTCCTATTGTTGTAAAAGTAAGTGAAAATAGTATAACCCGATCCGGAGGGAGTGACAGGGTCTCTGCAATTCTCCATTAGATCTTCAAAGGCCTCATCAGTCGCCTTCTTATTTTGATTG
Organism: Chamaecyparis obtusa; assembly: GCA_027943335.1. Taxonomy (NCBI): domain Eukaryota; kingdom Viridiplantae; phylum Streptophyta; class Pinopsida; order Cupressales; family Cupressaceae; genus Chamaecyparis; species Chamaecyparis obtusa. The sequence goes on along the minus strand of BSBK01001817.1, from coordinate 1,414,235 downwards.
GACCCTGGAAGAATTCTAATAAACTCATCTGAGTAATTGGGTTTCCCCTTCTCCTCACCATTGTGTTCTTTAACTTTTCCACTGGACGACTCCATGCTTGCCTCTGGTTGACTCATCTAGGAAGTATGACAATCTCTTAGCTCTATAAATTCTACTTACTTCACACTACTCTGCTACTGCTCTAAAAAGAAAATTCTCCTTAGAAAGCTTTAAACACAAAAACCATGAGGCTCTATCTATTTATCATTGAGAATTGAATGTGTGATGTTACCAAAATCATTACAAATCCATCTTCAATCACCTCTACATTCAATTCTACACATTACCAACTTCAAATCAAAGCTAGCCATGGTGTGGATGTTGACAGGCTGATTTAAAACTCAGAAATAAAGCACAAAAGAAATGACTATGGCTTTTAGCTTCAAAACCCTCATTAACTGATAAAAACCCTTGTTAAAATCTAATTAGGTGTCATTTTACCTTTTTCCAACTTGGCAATGTACTTTTCCACATAGGCAACGATGCACAACCCTTCACTAATGAATTCTTAACCTGACATGATTTAGAGAACCAATGAACAAAGGTTCTCACAATCTCTAAATAAAGTGCCAACCTTGGGTTAAGCTTGGAGATTCAGTGAAAGAGCCATTCACTTGATCTTGAAATAGTTTCCTACCTCATGGTTTTGTTAGGAGATTTAGTGACCACCATTGATCCCAAAGATGATCAACAGTCCTCAGATTAAGCTTTGAAACTCATTACAACTCCATCGCTATTTAGAGAATAAGCGACTGAAGGCATTCTCTAGTTCTCACAATTTGAAAATTAACCATGGTTTAATTCAGAGAATAGGTGACCAAAGACTTCGCCCATTCTCACAATCCTTTACTTAACCCAGCAACCATCTGGAGATCCAACAAACACTACCTTTTTTGTACCTAGGCATTTGAAACCTTTATCAAAGTCAAATCTAGAGATTTAGCAACCACAGAAATATCTTAATCTTGGAATACCTCACTTAACTCATGATTTATCATGAGAGTCAGCAAACAAGGTAATCTCATAATCTCTAAATAAAATACTTAACCCCGGGTTCATTACAAGATTGGGTGACCAAAGGAATTCACCAATTCATTGAATGCTTTCCTTAACTTGAGTTTTATTCAGAGATTGAGCGCTAGCCGTAGATCTTGGGAGTAATCAAAGGTTGTCGCTAAGTTGCTAAAACTTTTAAACCTTTGTCATATAATCATGAGATTCAACAAACACTACATTTGCTGAATCTCCCAAAGTTTGAAACATTAACTTTATTATTTCGAGATTAAGCGACTGAAGGAAACACACCTCTATCTTTGCTTTGTTTTCTAAATCACTGAAAGACTTAGGGCTTCACTAAATAATCATGAGATTTTGCAAACACTTAATTCGCTAAGTCACCAAATGATTTGGAACTTCGCCAACTTTTCCTGAGATTTAGGAAATGAAGAAAATTTTATCCTTTACCAAATTACTTTACTAGATCCGTCAAAGTTAGTGAACATGAGATTAAGACTCAGTTGCTGGATCACCAAATAACTTGCTTTAGAGCCCATTCATTGTGAGATTAAGAGATCATCGTTGATCTTAGAGATGATCAATGGCCCTCGCTGAGTTGCCAGAAAACAAAGAGCAAGACCGCTCAAATCAGCGATTAAGAGATAACCGCCATGCCCATTCACTGAATGTTAAGAGTAAACCTCTAGGGATTAAGACAAGGATTAAGAGAATAGGAGATCACACAATCATCGAATCATTGGATAAAATACTAATAGCAACATAGACTAGGAGATTCAGTGACTAAAGAGAAACTTAACAAGGACTCACCACCATCGCTAATTCGATGAACAACCTAGTGACATAAAAAATTATTGTGTGATTCAGTGAACACCAAGGGAAAGAAAGACCACATTCAAATTGGGAGATCTTAAGTGACCAAAAATTAACATGCAAATATAAGGAACTAGGGCACACTCAAGACGGACCAAAGAATTAATTTTCCCAAGGCAAAAAGAACATAAGGCAAGGGTTTTCCAACATAAACATGACAGATTTGAGAAATTCTAAAAACCCTAAACTAGATGAAGACACTTGCAGAGACAAAGGCAATGACCTTAAGTAAAACCTCAGAAAACTTAAAATATACCCAACACATCCAAGGCTCACTTCTTCCTTTCTTCTAATATTTCAAATAGTTCCTTGCTGATTTGACTTTCTATTTCAATCAAATTCTTTTTGAAAGAAAACATATGCTCCACAACTATATCCTCTATTTTATTTTTCTCTTCCTCATCATATCTATCAAAATACTTTTCAATATAGGCTATTTTACCTTCATTCACTACCCTCTTCTCTAGTACTTTCAAGAAAGGTTTGAATAAATACCTTTTATCTTCCTAGCCTTTCTTTTTCTCTGTCTCTGCTTCTCTCTTCTTGTTTGCTTCAATTTATCTCAAGTTAGCCTCTTGAAGTTTTCTATCTTTTCATCTTCTCCTTCCTTCTTCTTTTGTTCCTTAGTGTTTTTTGTATCCTATGTTTCCATGACTTGAATTTCTTCTTCTTGTGCATGTTTTTTTGTAACCTTTTGTTGTTTATCCTTCCTTTGTGAAGATGGAGGAGTATCAAATGTTTTCCTCTTTCTTCTTGGTCCACTAGCCATTGCCTTTGGTCTAGCTTTAGGAGGTGTTGGGCCTTGTGTAACTGCCCGTACAACTTGCCTCCATGATGTTCTCCTAGTAGGTGTAGGAGTGTCATCCTTGTCCTTCTCTCCTTCTTCTTCAACCTCCACCACTTGAGGTGCTTCAATGTTAGGCTGAGGAGGGGGAATGTTATGTTTCTCCCCAAGTTCTACAACCTTTTCTCTAAAAATCTTCATTTCCTCCTTAGTTATTCCATGTTTCCCTACTATTTTATCAAAAAGGGACTCAAGTTTCTTTTCCCTTCTTCCCTTTACCAATGCTTCCTTTACTAATGCATATTTTTCTTCATATGTGTCATATCTAGGAGTATTAGGGTCTTTGGGGGACTGCAAAATATGTTGAATGTGTAATTCCAAAATAGTGTAATCAACTTCATATCCCATAGAGGTAGCCCATGAAGTTATAGGTTCAACTTCTTCAAAGCATCTTTTGTCAATTTCCACCATGAAATAGATGTCATCCTTATATATGTCAAGTAATCTCCAAGGTATTCTTTCCCTTTCATGCATTTCCTTTTGGAAAAGTTTCATCATGCTTGCAACTTTAGCATACCTATTTTGTTCATCACTTCTCCTATAAAAGTCACTAATCATCTACATAGTGCATCTATCAGATCTCCATAAGTACATGTTAGGAAATCTCCTCATCACATGAAAGAATATATACATATCAATGATCCAAATCTGAAATGTGTTGTCCTATTCTTCTTTATTACTATAAGGTTTTCTCTCAGAACCTCGCATAGGTCATATTCTTTATCTTCAACCACCATTTTGTATGTCATGTGGATGAAACTGGCTGACACACTATTTAGTCTATTTCTATATTGGAATTTATATCCCAATATCATCGTCACTAACATGACATCTTCTTGTGCGATGTCATTAATTGTCATAGCTCTTTTATTCCACTTTCTTTTTGTCAATTTCTCCACCTGAAACCTTATGTTTTTCTCAGTTGTAGGTACTTTACCTATCATAGGTAATCCAGTGATACCATGTAGAATTTCCTTGGTGATTTTAGTGGGGGTTCCACCAATCCATATGAATTCATCATGCATTCTTCTTAATACAATCGTAATCCAATCCAATTCATCAAATTCATATCTTTCCATGAATTTCACTACTGGAAACTCATGCACTTTCCTACATTATTCTCTCATGTTTTTGTCTGCATTATACAACCCTATCATTTCATCATAGATCTCATAAGTTCCTAGGAATTCAATCTTATTATGAATATATGCCCTGATGTCTTCAACATGAAGAACACCAACTAGAGTGTGTGAAAATACACCTTCTTGATCCTCTTCAGTAGATTTAAAGGAATGACTCTTAAACTTATACCTATTCCTCTTAAGAACATTGATAACCTTAGGTGTATCCATTTTGACTACTCTTTTATTTTTTATGCAGGAGCATCTTGGGTCCTTGGCAATCCTGTGTCACCAAAAACACTTTTGAGTTTATTTTTGTTGCTCATTTCCTTCTTTGAAAGACTTGGTTCGGTGTTTCTCGGTTTTCCTGTGTTCGCCGATGTTGGTCAGTTATCTCTTTTGCGCTCAGAAAATTTCCCTGGTGCTCAGTGATGCTTATCTGGTGCTCAGTTATCCTTTCTTACCAATGAGTTTCTATTGAATTTCTGTTGAGGCTAACTTGTGCATTAAATTTGGGTCACAAATTTATTGCTGGTATCCATCATTGGGAAGCGTGTGGACCTAGATCTGGTCATTCCTTCCAAAAATTATGGATTTGAAGGCTGGCTTGATTCGGTGGCCTCTTGTATAAATGTAGTTGTTTGGTTAGAGTTTTGGGGGTCAGTTTAAGATAGAGATAGAAGATAGAAGTTTAGAGATTGTTGGCAGATCCTCACATGTTTGAGGACTTCTATACTTGATTGTAATATCTAGCCTAAACCAGGAAGGCCTTACAGCCTGGTATGTATGAATCAAATTAAAGATAATTGTATCATCTTAAAATGGAAGCACTTCCATGTTAAGAGCATTTAGCCCTCCGAGTAAGTGGTTTGGGGTCATGTCAAATACCTTGAATGGATATTCAACTTGGATCTAGATTTTCCCCTTGTTCTGCCCCATTTTCCACTTCTTCCTAGCATTTTCTTGGCATTTTGGACCATGAACCTGAGGTTTTTGACCCTAAGGTCAAAGTCAACCTTATGGGGTCAAAGTCAACCTCAATCTTGACTAGGTCAGGATCGACCTCGACCTTGACCTAGTTAGGTTTGAGCTCGATCTTGACCCTGGGTTCTGAGATCTTTAGGGTTTGCTTCCGGTTTCAGGATTTCATCAAAATCTTGCATTTTCCCTCTTCGGGGCCACTTTTTCTTGGATTAAGTGTCAAATTCTCAAATTAATATTTGAGGTGGACCTTTTCAATATTTGTATAGGATTCCTAATTTATTATTGGAGATTAGCCTTTCTCGAGGTTGTGCCTAATACTCAAATTAACTTTGGGGTTGGCCTTACCTCGAATTTTGTAACAAGGCTCTTAAATAATTATTTTATTTTTATATTAAGGGTGGTCCCCTCCTAGAGTTTTGTGTCAAGACTTTAATTTAATTTCCTCTCCATGTGCACCTCTCTAGAGTTTTGTGCCATGGGCCCTTAATTATTATTTTCTATGAGGCCCCTCTTGTGCCCTAGATCACTATAAAAGGGAGCCTTCCTCTCTCATTTTCATCATCCACTTTCATGATCAAGCAATCAAGTTTCCAAGAAATCAAGTCATCAAGTTTTGCAATCCATCTCTCAAGCTCTCAAGTGCAAGCATTCAAGCATTCAAGCCTCTTCCTATTTCAAGATCCATTCAAGATTGGTGTTGAAGATCTAAAGACAATTGATTGGAGGCATCCTACATTTGATTCTACATTCATCCATTCTTGTGGATTCAAGGATTCAAATCCTCCACAAGGGTTTCAACTCAAGCAAGGTGAATTGTTCCATTTACTTTGTTTATTCCAGCAATTTCAAGGTTAATTCCTAAATTGGGGTTTGATTGAGGCAAACCCCTTCCCCCCCAACAAACAAAACTATTTTTCTTGCAAGTACAGGTGTGGAATTTCAGATATGAGAGCTGATTTGGATACCTTTTCAGTGAACTTCTAGGATCTATGAACAAAATTGGAATCGAACTTCAGAATAAAAATGTCGATCCTGACCTAGTCAGGTACAACCTCAAACCTAACCTAGTTAGGTACAACCTCAATTTTGACCTGATTCAAATCTTGAAAAAAGATTTATGGGTTTCTTAGATCTCATAGTTTCGGTTCACAATTGCGAAAATCAACATTTTTTGAGATCGTTTGACATGGTTTTCAGTTGGTTCTTTTTTAGAGGTAAGTACCTTTATTTCTTCATTTCAATATTAGTCATCTATATTTACTTTCTATATCAATACAATTCAAATGTAAGTTTAAAATATTGACTTTGGGGTCTCTTTTATATGCAAGCCATTGTTCTAGGACCCCATACACCATTTTATCCTTTACATTTTGATGAACCCATTTTACAAATCCTCTTTCTTTTGTGGAATTAGATGCTCTATTGTGTGTTTGATTTCCTTTTCATGCTTATAAAGTTCATTTTAATGCATTTGGATATATCTAGATCTATTTGTTATCATGTTGCACAAGTTGTTTCAAATATTTTCCAAACATTCTTCTATAACTTTTGGGATTACACAATATTCTCCTCTTACCTTACCATTAATGCATGATGTTACACCTAGAAAGACTTTATCTAGTGCGTGTGATGTTGCTTTGTCCTCTTTTGAATTTCCTTGTAAGGATATATTAGAGAAAGAAGATGACTTTAATCTATCTCTCCATCATATTTCTCCTTATGGAGATGAGTTGAGGATTGATGTTAATTCTTCTCCTAATATATGTCTTTTCTATGAGCCTACTTTAGAACATAATTTACCCTTTAGGGATCCTATGATGTGCTTTATTGGTAGGGATGATGATCCTCCTATTTGGGATGAACCTTTGGATTTGGATGTTGATTACTCTCTTCCTCATGACACCATTGTAGATGATCCCTTGGATAAAGACATTGATTTATCCCCTCCTCAGGAAGAATCTTTGATACAAGAGGGTGATTTATTAATAGATGACATATTGATACACGATGATAACTCTTTTCCTAACACACATGTAGACATTTTAGTGAAAGAAGATGAAATTATAGATCCTCTATCTCCATTTGATATGAATTCCCTTAATGCTCACCCTATTAGTGATGATCCTATGGAGAATCAAGACCTTACCTCATCTCCTCCTAGGATGTCCTCTTTTCTTCCTTCTTGTGAATCTATTTGTAGTGTTGAGACAACTACAATGGTTTATCCTAAACCCTTTTTGACTGTCAAAGGTTGTCCTCGCATGACTGTCAAAGGAAAACCTATGGAGTCTTTCAATGATCAAGATTCGATAGCTCACACATATCGTACAAGGAATAACCCTCAACCTAATCCAGTGGTTTCTACTTCTTTGCCACCTTCTCAACCTATTCTTCCTCCTCCACCCCATCTTCCTAGCAAGGAGTATGATTTGATAACTCAATTGCAAAATACTCCTGCCAAGATTTCTTTATGGGAGCTTCTTCAAACTTCACCTACCTACTATGAAGCCTTGCAAAAAGCTCTAGAAACTCTTCCCACTCCACCTCCTAATCAAGAGATCATTAATAACTTCTTACAATGCATGCATGCTACCCCAGGTCCTCCTAACATTGTATTTACTCAAAAGGATTTACCTTCTAAGGAAGTTCAAAATCAGTATGATGCTCTTATGGTTGCTGTAACTATCAATAAAAGTATCATTCATAGGACGTTGATTGATAATGGATCTAGGCTTAATATTTGTAGCATGGACATGCTTAAAGAGATTAATGTTGATCTCTCAACTATTCAACCTGACAATGTTCCAATACGTGGCTTTGATAACATTGCTAAGAACACTTTAGGAATCATTACCTTACCTATCAAAGTAGGACCGGTCATCTTGAATACACCTATTAATGTTATGTTTGGACCTCTCAATTATAACCTTCTTTTGGGTAGACCTTGGTTGCATGAGATGCATGTCATTCCTTCCACCCTTCATCGTAAAGTCAATTTTATACATAACAACGTGATGTATACACTTCATGCGAATGATGCGCCTCATCCTTGTCTTAATATTCAAAACCAAACTACTCCTATTCCTAATAGCAATCCTTCTTCCTCTAATGCTCTTCCTGGTGATGATTAGGGAACCTTGGATTTTACTCCTACCTTTATGGGAGAATATAAGATTAATGATCTTGATTTTATGAAGAGACAAAGAGAGTTTGAACAGTGAGTTTTTACATCTAAACCCCTTTGTAATAACTTTGTCACTGCTTCCACCCACAATGAACTTGTCAAACCTACTAATGAGGATATAGTGACTACTAAAGTTCCATTGACTTCTTCTGATATGGCTTCTCATTATGGTCCCGGTTATCACTTCCTAGTTAAACAAGGATTTAATGCTCAAGGATGTGCTTAGCATAAACAGGGAATTCAAATGCCCTTACACACTAGGGGGGCATGAGCATTCTTATGGATTAGGATTTAATCCTCGACAACAAATCAATGTTAACAACATCTCGAATAACACTTCAAAACATGATGAAACTATGAAGGAATTTGACCAAAAAGTTCTTTTGCCTAAACTCCTTCATGCTAAGATGATTACTAGACCTAAACGCAAAAAGAAACATAGTCCACACTTGAAGACTCTTCCTTTTTGTTTATATCATAGATTTCATGATCACTCTACTAATGAATGTCAAGCTTTACATTATAAGATTAGGAAACTCATTGATAGTAATGTTATTTATATATCATGTGGCAATGAGTTGTATTTCAATCCTGTTTTCTCTAAATAACATTCATGTTCCTATTATGGAGCTCCACATTATGTAAACAATGGTAGTCTAATACTTGGGGGCTTGTTATCTTGTATAGTGTTGTGAGTGATATAATAGGTCTCCTTTCATCTTTGTTCCTACACTTGGGGGGCAAGGATGTCATTTCCTTCTTTTCTATCTTTTCGAGATTCACCTCTTTCGTTGGTTAAAGTAGTATCTATCTATTATGTGATATCCAATCATACATGAACATTTTGGTTTTTATTGAGGATCTTTTTCTTTGATCACAACTAATTTCATTGTTTGACAGTGGGTTTCCATGGTTGATAAATCTCTCACCTTGGAAACTGAACAGTGTGCTATCCCTCACAAGGGTTACTTTTTCACTTCTTGCATGATATCTCTTTGCATTCATCCCTTCCATGGCCTTATAGGAGTTGTGACCTTCTTGGCTTGGACTGGGTGTTTCCTATGGATATTGTCTTGATGCTGAAGAAGGCTTTATCTTTGTTCTTTTCTTTCCTTAACATGTCAAAATAGTATGTTTTTTCCATATTAAGGAGGGGAGCATATATACGGCCTCCCTTGCTTTATATTATGTATTTTTGTTCTAACCTTTTGTCTTGCAGCATGCTAAATCTTGGAAGGTAACGCACATAAGTTGCTAAATCCTAAAGGGACACACATTTCCAATATCAAATATGCTAAATCTTCCGAAGGTAATGCAAATAAGTTGCTAAATCCTGAGGAGACACACATTTTTCAAATTTTTCAATATGCTAAATCTTGGAGGGTAACGCACATAAGTCTGCTAAATCCTGAAAAGAAACACATCAATATGCTAAATCTTCCAAGGGTAACACACATAAGTTGCTAAATCTTAAGGAGACATGCATTTTGTATTCCATGGTGATACGAGAAGGTGGATCCATGGGTACTTTATAAAAAGTCATTAGAAGATGCACTACATACATGCACAAAGTCACCAGAAGGTGCACAACATTATGGGGTGACTATCAAGTGTTTTCTTGGTAGGCCATCCTATCCTTTTGTGGTTCACAGTGAGATATACACATCTTACTGGGTGAGCTAACCACTCCTCTCTTCCCCTTCTATCTTTTCTTCAATTATGTCTCTCTTATTGCAATCTTGGAGTTGACAAAGACTCAAGTCCCTGGGGGCTTGAAGATTCTTTTTTCCCTTTGATTTCAATAAGATTATCTTTTTCTTTATGATCTCCTTTACCAAGAGTTTGCATCGAGTCCATACTCTTGTTAAAGTGGGGGCTTAATGTATCGTCTTAAAATGGAAGCACTTTCATGTTAAGAGTGTTTAGCCCTCCGAGTAAGTGGTTTGGGGTCATGTCAAATGCCTTGAATGAATATTTGACTTGGATCCTGGCTTTTCCCCTTGTTCTACCCCATTTTCCACTTCTTCCTAGCATTTTCTTGGCATTCTGGACCATGAACCTGAGGTTTTTGACCCTAAGGTCAAAGTCGACCTTATGGGGTCAAAGTCGACCTCGATCCTAACTAGGTCAGGATCGACCTCAACCTTGACCTAGTCAGGTTCAAGCTCGATCTTGACCCTAGGTTCTGGGATCTTTAGGGTTTGCTTTCGATTTTGGGATTTCATCAAAATCTTGCATTTTCCCTCTTTGGGGCCACTTTTTCTCGGATTAAGTGTCGAATTCTCAAATTAATATTTGAGGTGGACCTTTCTCAATATTTGTATAGGATTCCTAATTTATTATTGGAGATTAGCCTTTCTCGAGTTTTGTGCCTAATACTCAAATTAGTTTTGGGGTTGGCCTTACCTCAAATTTTGTAACAAGGCTCTTAAATAATTATTTTATTTTTATATTAAGGGTGGTCCCCTCCTAGAGTTTTGTGTCAAGACTTTAATTTAATTTCCTCTCCATGTGCACCTCTCTAGAGTTTTGTGCCATGGGCCCTTAATTATTGTTTTCTACGAGGCCCCTCTTGTGCCCTAGATCACTATAAAAGGGAGCCTTCCTCTCTCATTTTCATCATCCACTTTCATGATCAAGTAATCAAGTTTCCAAGCAATCAAGTCATCAAGTTTTGCAATCCATCTCTCAAGCTCTCAAGTGCAAGCATTCAAGCATTCAAGCCTCTTCCTATTTCAAGATCCATTCAAGATTGGTGTTGAAGATCTAAAGATAATTGATTGGAGACATCCTACATTTGATTCTACATTCATCCATTCTTGTGGATTCAAGGATTTGAATCCTCCACAAGGGTTTCAACTCAAGCAAGGTGAATTGTTCCATTTACTTTGTTTATTCCAGCAATTTCAATTCAATTTCAAGGTTAATTCCTAAATTGGGGTTTGACTCAGGCAAACCCCTTCCCCCCAATAAAAAAAACCATTTTTCTTGTAGGTACAGGTGCAGAATTTTAGATCTGAGAGTGGATTTGGATACCTTTTTCGGTGAACTTCCAGGATCTGCGAACAGAATTCAAATCAGACTTCAGAATAAAAATGTTGATCCTGACCCAGTCAGATACAACCTTGAACCTAATTTGGTTAGGTACAACCTTGAACTTGACCTAGTCAGGTACAACCTCAATTTTGACCCAACCTTGATTTTGACCCAATTCAAATCTCAAAAAAAGATTTCTCAGTTTCTTAGATCTCGCAGTTTTAGTTCAAAATTGTAGAAATCAACAGTTTTTGAGATCGTTTGACATGGTTTTCAATCGGTTCTTTTTCAGAGGTAAGTACCTTTATTTCTTCATTTCAATATTAGTCATCTATATTTACTTTCTATATCAATACAATTCAAATGTAAGTGTAAAATATTGGCTTTGGGGTCTCTTTTATGTGAAAGCCATTGTTTTAGGACCCCATACACTATTTTATCCTATACAATAATATATCAAATTGATCATGCTTTCTCTCTCTCACTCTTGTGTGTTGTTTCTTTCACGTGTTGTTCTGCAAGGTGGACCTAGTTAGGGTGTGCCTTTGGCCCCTCTCCCTGTTTCCCTTGCGTTAGGTGGTATCAGAGCGATGTTAGATCTGGATCTAAATTTACGAATCTATATTTGAAGGTTCCTTTTTGTGAAGCCCTAATTGAATTGTTGTGGGGTGGCAGATTACGATCTAACCTGCAATTGCAGAGGGTTTTCAAGATGGTTCATGGGAGGCAAGATGCGGATCTAGGATTGGCAAACATGTTGAGATAGCTTGCTACTAGATTAGAAGCTATTGAGATAGCCCAGAGAAGAGGAATACATATTGAAGATGTTAGTGATGATGAAATTGAAGTAGAACAAGGTGATGTAGAACTTGCACCTGTGATGGATCAGGGTGAGAAAAGATTCTTGAAGGCTTTGACAAGTCTGAAGTCTACACCACATTTTAATCCTCTTGAGTATGGTGGAAAATTGGATTTTGATGAATTGGTGGACTGGATCACTGAGATGGAAAAGTACATTGAGTATGAAAATGTACCTGAGGAAAAGAAGTTGAAAATTGCAAGCACAAAGTTGAAAAGTCATGCATCCTTATGGTGGGAACATCTATAGCTAGATAGAAAGAGGAAAGGCAAAGATAAAATCAAGGTATGGAATAAAATGGTGAATAAGTTGAAAGGAAAGTTCTTACCTTGTGATTATCAGATTAACCTAGTTAGATGAATGCAAAGTTTAAGGCAAAAAGATAGTTTGGTAAAAGAATATATTGAGGAGTTTTATAGATTAGATATCAGATCTAGACATGGTGAAGATGATGTGGAAAGAATTGCTAGATACCTGAATGGTTTGAGAGTTTCCATCCAAGAAGAAATCAGTTTGGTCAAATTGGAGAACATTGAAGAAGCTTATCAATTTGCATTGGAAGCTGAGGAGAAATTGAACAAGAGACATGAGCAAAGGCAAAGAGGTAGAGGTGGTAGATTACCTAGAGGAAGAGGTAGATCTTATGGTGAAAATAGTAGATCTGAACCTTAAAAGATAAATCTAGATAAAGGCAAGACCAATTGGAAAGGTGAAAGTTCATCTAGAGGTAGAGGCAGTAACTAATAAGGTGGTTATAATAGAGGTGGTTTCTAAGGAACTTGTTACAATTATGGAGAAGGACATAGATCTTTTGAATATACACATGCAAGTAAGAAGGTTAGTAGTAGTAGAAATGCCTTGGTGCAAGAAGAGTCACCAAATGAACCTGAGAAGGAAAATAACTTGATGGTAAGGAGAGCACTTTGGAATGAAGGAAAAAAGGAAGATCCTGTAAGGAAAAGTTTGTTCAAGACCAAATGTAGAGTTTCTGAAAATGTCTGAAAGGTAATCATTGACAGTGGTAGCTCAAAGAATCTAGCATCTGAGGAAATGGTCACAAAGTTGTAGTTGAAAATGTTGGAACATCCGAAGCCCTATCATATTTCATGGATTAAGGATGAGCATACACTCTTGGTAAGTGAACAATGTTATGTGAATTTTAAAATTTGGAAGTACTATGTTAAGGTGTTATATGATATCATGCCTATGGATTGTTGTCATATTTTTTTGGATAGACCTTGGCAATATGATAGACATGCTATATATGATGGGAGATTACATAAATATACTATTTAGGATAATGGGAGAAGAAAAATCTTGTTACCCTTGATGGAAGAACCTGTTAGTAATGTTTGCACATCTATGAAATTTTGCTTGATGGAAGGAAGAAAGTTTGTTAAGGATTTGAAAAAGAATGATGTATGTTTTTTTGTGATTTCTAACAAATCGAGTAAGAAAATAGAGGATAGTGTCCTTGAAGAGATTGATAAGTTACTCACCGAGTATGGTAAAATCATTTCTGATAATGTACCTGATGGTTTTCCACCAAAGAGAAGCATTGATCATTGCATAGATCTAATCCCTGGAGCTAGTTTTCTGAATAAGGCACCTCATTGGTTAACACCTACTGAGAATTAGGAATTGAACTAACAGATTCAAGAATTGTTGGAGAAAGGTTTGATCAGAGAGAGTTTGAGTCCTTGTGCAGTACCTATTGTATTGGCACCTAAGAAGAATGGAGAATGGCAAATGTGTATTGATTCCAGAGCAATCAATAAGATAACAATAAAGTATAGGTTTTTCTATACCGAGAATGGATGACATAATGGATGGTTTGGCTGGAGCAAAGTATTTTACCAAAATTGATTTGAAAAGTGGGTATCATCATATCAGAATCAGAGAAGGTGATGAATGGAAGACTACTTTCAAGACAAAAGAAGGTTTGTATGAGTGGTTGTTTATGCCTTTTGGTTTAATTAATGCACTGAGTACTTTTATGAGGTTGATGAATGAAGTTTTGAATAAATTCTTGGGTAAGTTTGTGATTGTATATCTTGATGACATTCTGATATTCAGTAAGACCAAAGAAGAAAATTTGTTGCATGTTAGACAAGTTTTGCAAAGGTTGAAAGAAGAAAAGTTGCTGATAAATCTAAAAAAGTGTTCATTCATGAAAGAGGAGATTGTATATTTGGGATTTGTGATTTCAGTTGATGGTTTGAAATAGGATCCTGAAAAGGTTGAAGCTATTTTGAATTGGCCTACACCTAAGAGTGCTAGTGAGGTAAGATCATTTCATGGTTTGGCAAGTTCTTATCGAAAGTTCATTAAGAATTTCAGTTCAATTTGTAATGCTATGACTAAGACTATGAGAGGAGTCAAAAGAGAATTCAAGTGGACACATGGAGCTGATAAAAGTTTTGAGACTCTGAAGCAGAAGGTTTCTAAATTGCCTATGTTGGCATTGTCTGATTTCAATAAGGTATTTCAAGTGGAATGTGATGCAAGTGGAAGTGCAATTGGAGCTGTGTTGAGTCAAGAAGGTAAACATGTTGCTTTCTTTAGTGAAAAGTTGAATGATGCAAAAATAAAATATTCTATGTATGATCAAGAATTCTATGCTATTGTTCAAGCACTAAGGAAATGGAGACATTATTTGATACTGAGTGAATTTGCATTATATACTGATCATAAGGCTTTATAGTATTTGGGTAGTCAGAATAAATTGAATCAAAGACATATGAAATGGGTTGAGTATTTACAGAGTTATACATTTGTGATAAAGCATAAGAGTGGAGTCACTAACTGAGTTGTTGATGCATTGAGTAGAAGGAGACCTTTGATGACCAAGATGAAAATTGAAGTTCTTAGATTTGATGAGATGAGAGATTTGTATGAGACTAATCCTGATTTTTTTGAGCCATGGAGAAAGTGCAGAGCACCTATTCAAGATTAACCAAGTACTAAATAGGATGAATATTTTATGCAAGGTGGTATGTTGCTTAAAGGTATTCAGTTGTGTATATCGAGGGGAGCAATGAGAACTAATTTGTTAAAGGAGAATCATAGTAGTGGCTCGACTGGACATTTTATTGTTGATAAAATATTGAATTTTATTAAGGAGAAATACTTTTGGCCATAGTTGTATAAAGATGTTCAGAAATTTGTGAAAAGTTGTGGAATTTGTCCAGTTGCAAAAGGAGTAAGTCAGAATACTAGATTGTATACACCAATTGTTGCACCTGAGAAACCTTGGATTAACATCAGTATGGATTTTGTTCTTGGCTTACCGAAGACAGTAAGAGGTAATGATTCTATATTTGTTGTTGTGGATAGATTTTTAAAAATGGCATATTTTATACCTTGTAGAAAGACATCAGATGTAGTACATGTAGTAGATCTTTTCTTTAAGGAAATTGTCAGATTGCATGGATTACCAAGGAGTATTATCTCTGACCGAGACAGTAAATTTGTTGGATACTTTTGGAGAACTCTGTGGAGAAAGTTTGGTACTGAGTTGAAATATAGTTCTACATTTCACCCACAAACCGATGGACAAACAGAAGTTGTGAATCAAAGTTTGGGAAATATTTTGAGATGTTTAGTTGGAGACACACTAAGTAATTGGGATTCTATGTTGGCACAAATAGAGTTTGCATACAGTAATTCAGTGAATAGGAGTACTAGAAAAACACCCTTTGAGATTGTGAATGGCATACAACCAAGAGGTATATCTAATTTGAGGGATATTGTTGATGAAAGAAAGAGAAGTGTTAAAGGAGTAAAATTTGTTGAGTACATGAAGACATTGCATGAAGATGTGAATTTTAAGCTGGAAAAGAGTAATCCGAAATACAAAGACAGAGTTGATAGATCAAGGAGACACAAGACTTTTGATTTTGGTGATGAAGTGATGGTTCATTTGAAGAAAGGTCGATTTCCTGTTGGAACATATGGGAAGCTGAAGATGAAGAATTTTGGACCTTGCAAGATTTTGAGAAAATTTGATAGTGGAAATGCATATGAGATTGAGTTACCTGATGACATGGACATATCACCTATATTCAACATTGCTGATTTGTATGAGTATCATGAGTCAGATGAAGAAATGACATTGTAGAATGATTATCCTAAGAAGTAGATAGAAGAAGTTGAGTAGATTTTGGAGCAAAGAATTGGTAGAAGTACAAGAGGAAGACAGTATATGGAATATATGGTAAAATGGAAGAATAGACCGAGTGAAGACAATTCATGGATTTCACAATCTGAGTTGGATGCAACTCAGACCATACCTATTTCATGATTCAGAGAATCATTTCAAATAACCCTAGGTGTCTGATGCAGGAGCATCTCGGGTCCTTGGAAATCATGTGTCACCAGAAACACATTTGAGTTTGTTTGTGTTGTTCGGTTCCTTCTTCGACCGAGTTGGTTTAGTGTTGCTTAGTTTTCTTGTGTTTGTCTGTATTAGTTGATTATCTCGTTTGCGCTTGGTGATGCTTGTCTAACGCTAGGTTATCCTTGCTTAACGATGGGTTTCTTTTGAATTTATGTTGAGGCCAACTTGTGCATTTAATTTGGGTCACAAATTTATTGGTAGTATCCATCATTGGGAAGCGTGTGGACCTAGATTTGGTCATTCCTTTCATTAATTATGGATCTAAAGGCCAAGTTGATTTGGTAGCCTCTTGTATAAATGTAGTTGCTTGGTTAGAGTTTTGGGAGTCAGTTTAAGATAGAAATAGAAGATAGAAGTTTAGATATTGTTGGCAAATCCTCGCATGTTTGAGGACTTCTGTCTTGATTGTAACATCTGGCCTAAATCGGGAATGCCTTACAGCCCGACATATATGAATCAAATTGAAGATAATATATCAAAGTGATCCTACTTTCTCTCTCTCACTCTTATGTGTTGTTTTGTTCTGTGTGCTGTTCTGCAAGGTGGACCTGGTTAGGGTGTGCCTTTGTCCCCTCTCCCTATCTCCCTTGCATCAATTTTAATTGACAAAGATTTCTTGAGACAATTACAGATACCTAGCTCCTACGACCATGTAAGGGTTTTTCCAACACAACTACAAACACTTCAAGATCTAATTATTTCTCCAAAATCTTCAATGCTATCTGATCTCCGTGCAAATGGTAGATGATTCAGCTATAACATTAACCTTATAGTCAATTTGGCACAATTCCCAAAAACTACTCATAAAGCTGCAAGAAACCAGTGCTGGCTCAAACTAGTATGAATTCTCACAAACATCTCTAAAACTGATGCGACCTTATCCAAGATCACATTACACCATACCTAACTTTCTTTCAAGTTCACATAGCTTAACTCATCCATATAGGGGATATGTATCTAACTGGTGATAACCTGTCATGCTCCCCCTAAGGCATACATTGCCCATCATGAAGATGGTGAAGCAATGCACCCTAGAAATGATTCAACAAGACTCTTAGGACTCTTTTGAGTGTTTGCATTCTGCTCTTCATCTTTCTTGATGTTAGATTCCACTGATTTATTCTGTTTGACCCATTTCTCCTTAAATTTTGCTTTCAACTCTGCTAGCTCTTGATCTACTTTATTCAATTCTTTTTCTTTTGCGAGTGGCCTAAATGACTTCTTGATTGGTCTCATATATCTCCCGTATATCTGCAATACTTTGCTACATGTCCATCATTGTTACACTTAATTCATTTTACCTTCTTCTTAGGTTTCAATTGGCTATAATCAATCTGCGACTTACAATACTTAGCAATATGACCAAATTTATTGCATTTGTAGCACACAATCTTTCTAGGTCTGGCAATAGGTTTCTTAACTTCTTCAACTATCTTGTTAGCCTCATCCTTACTAGCATTAGAAACATTATCTTGCATAGTATCATTTGTTTTACTTATTTCCTTATCCTCGGGTTGTCTAAGTTCATCATCTTTACTACATTCACCTTTTTCCATCTTTGCCTCATTCAAGCTTTTCTCTTTTTTCTTCTTAAGGAAATCATCCAAGTGATCATATGTAGGTCTGCCAGATCTCATATCTAGTTTTCTACATTCTCTTATCTTGTGTCCATACAATTAGCAATTAAAACAAAACCTAGTAAACTTGGGTTTAGGAATACCTTTTCCAGTTTGCTTCTTTGATTGATCTTCATGGCTGCAATACTTGTCATTATCCTTACAAGGAGGTATCTCAGGCTATGCTATCACAACCTCAAATTCTGACTCCTTAGGTTAGTTAATATTTACCACAACTCTATCTTTCCTTTGACTAGGATTGTCATTGAATCTAACTCTTGTCTTATCATTAACAAGCTTTTGCATGTCAATTTTCTCATCCAAATTATGTCTACTCTCATGAAGTTTCTCTATGCAACCTTTAGTTTGATCAAGTTCACCAGTAATGGTGATGTAGTATCTCTCTACCTTGTCATACGTTATCTTTAATGCACTCAAATCTCTCTCCAAAGTTTGCATCCTATCCCTTGTATTTGACAGTTCATTTTACAACTTTTTATTTACTTCTTTTTCAGCATCAAGTTCCTTCATCAGGTTCAATTTTGTGATTTCCAATTCATCCTTCAAGGAATCCTTTTCATGATTCAACTGCTCAATTTGATCTTGATATGATAACTCTTTAGTTTGTGCTTCCATAAGATCATCTCTCAATTTTCTCTCATGTTCAAGTTGTCACTTCAACTTTTTGATAAAGTCATTTGCCTTCCTTAGCTTGTACTCTAGATCTACTATGTCTGCATTAGCAATATTCACATCTTCCAAAGCCATTTCATAATTCTTCTTCAAGTTTTCCAAATTCATCTTGATCTCCCCAAAGCTATTAAGCTTTTCCTTCAAGGGAATGACTCTCTGATACCAATTGTTAGGATTTGGTAACACTAAGAGTGGGGCTGAATTACTGCTACAACATTGTTGATAATTCTTAAACTTCTTTACTTTCCTTAAGAAAAAAATAAAGATGTAACAGAAAATGAATAACCATGCGACAAAGATAAACATAGAAGAACTCATAGTTCACCAAATTTGTTTTTGAGGAAACCCTAGCCAAGGGAAAACCCTGGTGGAGATGGTACCCACAATATTATGTACTATGAATCAACCTAATTATAGCCATGTTAGGAGCTAATTAATACAATATAGGAATATCCTTGTTAGGGGATGTACACAATAATATCCCTATTAAGGAATCAACCTTGTTAAAGGTCCTATCCTTATTAAAGGAAAAAAAACCCTGTTAGGGGTGTACAATAGGTGCAACATCACTTATAACAAATTTTTCATCCTAAATGCAAAGAGTTAACAAAGTATTCCTAGAAGAAAACCTCTTGTTCTCCTTCCTCTTAATCTCTACTTTTCCTTTTAGATGCCTTCACAATTCGCATCCAACAATATTACATCCATATCTCATCATCTTACCACACTGCACTCTTTTACAAAAGTGTCTATATATTTATACGAAGTATAATTACAAAGTTAGTCGGCATCAAAACATCATATTAATTCAAATGCAATTGAACACTTCATTAACATCCTTAGTCGGCCTCAAATCCAAGATAGGATCCAAAAATAACTTTCCAAACACTCACAAAGTAGGCATCAATGATCATTGACATGTTATGCTCTGTTTACTATCTTCACATCCAATCAACTGAACATATCTCTCTGATCCATCAATATTAACATGTGCGACCTCACACATGTGTTCATTGGTGTCATGCAAGCATGACACTAAGATCGAATGCCTTAATTCAGCTTTTGTGAAGCTCGCTAATCTTTTCTGTCAAACTAGGTTATTGAAACAGTTTGTGGACTTAGCCATTCAACAACTACATTCAAACATAATCATCATATCCAACATGTGCAACCATAAAAGTAATAAGTGTTTCCGTAAATGATAACATTCCATACATGTGCACATGCAAACATGTGCATATGTGCGCATGTGCTGACCACTTGCCAACAGAATATGGGTACATATGCTTATCTATGAGAGATTAAGATGATGACAACATGAATTCACTTGTTAATTATAGTATTCATGGGTGTATTTTTTAGGGTTTTACCAATACTTGACATTTAGGGAACTCTTCATTTTCCCAAAATTTAAGGTTCGAACACATTCTTCAAAAACATTGGATTACTTCATCCCCTTGATCCTAGTGAGAAGCACGATCATATCATTTACATCTTTGTTGAAGCCACCTCTGTAGAGTTTAGGCCACCTAGTTGTTGTAGGTTTAGAAGAGAAAATCCAATGAATATTGATATGTTTTCTATGTTTTTCCCCATCCTTAAAATAATAATCTCGAGTTGAATCCATAGTGATGTCATAATATATAAAAGATACTCGAGCCTTGAAAATTGTATCAAAAAACTCTGGATACACTTTGATTATAGCTTTACCATCAGGATCTTTGATGACATTTGTCTCTTTATCAAAGTGGGTTGTACAAGTCATCACGAATTCAGGCCCAAGAGAAGCCATCGGGAAGGAAGATGCCAAATGGATGTTACTATTAGAATCATCGCATACTCTCAACAATTGGCTTCTTTTTTTCTTTCTATGAACTCAAATATTTCTACATGTCAAATTTATGTGTCCAAAATCTCATCCATATTAGATGATACTATAGATGTCTTAATCTTGTTTTGATATTTGTGATACTTATATTTCATCTTCTTCCCTAGTGTAGAATCTAGCTCCTCTGACATTTGAACCCTTTCTACAAGGTCATGACAAACAATCATAGTGTTAAAGGAAATTGGATCAGAATGGATGTATTACAAAATCAATCCAATCCCTTGATTTACCAAATTTTGAAGAACATGTGAGCATGAGAGAAAAGATTGGACCTTACCTGGGAAGGTCAAAATTAGCTAAGTGTAAGGATAGTTGCAATTCAGGTTTCTTGACGTAGTCAAGGTTGGTGAATCCAATGAAGGACTAACCGACCTTGCAGCCAAACCAATACACAATGGAAATACACAACAACAACAACAGATCTACTATAGAACATAAGTCTTTATTCATCAAATCATTGATTACATGCAATGTGTTGGGCTGTAAGGCCTTCTCGGTTATGGCCAATTACAAAGAAAGTAACAGTCTACAAGATCTCACAGGATCTAGATCTTTTCCACAACATCAGTACTCAGCTAGCCTAGGTCTGCAACATACATCACACTGGTAGGCACCCAGGAAAGATCTAAACTTGTACTCAAACTTCCAAGCAATCTTCCTACTCCTAAGCTCGCAGGCTACTAACTCCTCCACTTCTTTCTTGCCCTAAACAACTACCCAAACATCCTATAAATACTGATTCCAAGCCACAAGTCGACTGATGAAATAATTAACCCTCACAAACAAATATTAAATGTCAAAACATCCATCGGCTCTCAAATAGCCTTACAAATAAATATATTCTCCAAGATGGCCCCAAACGGTCATCAGACTCACATAGAAGAATGCAACACACCAGATCTAGGTCCCCACACGTCCAACGGTCAATCCATAACTCAAGGAGTGCAACCCAAATCAATGGAACTAGTCGGCCAAGCCAATCCATCCAAACAATCAAGTCAGTAAGCAAGAACACCAAGCAACAGAGAAATAACTGAGCACTGGAAACTAACCACACCAAGCATGACTGAGCAATGCAGTTATCACTGAGCATCAAGAAAATCGATGCCAGCAGTTACCGAGCATTCTTTAGAGACTGAGCACCCCGACAACCACAGAAACCAAGCAACCAGTCTCCCAAACCTAGCAAGTATCCCACCAAACCAAGATCAAAACTAACAATCTACCTTCAAAGACAAAAAAAATTTTGGTTGATACAGGATTGCTAAGAATCCTAGGATGCTCCTGCATCATTTCAAAACTTGAATTGCAAGTATACATGGGAGTGCACAAGTTTGCATATAATTGGGTCTTACAACCCCGATTACATGTAAGTGAAGGAAGAGTTTCCTTGCAATTGGGTTTCGAAAACTCGATTGCAAGTGAATGCAATAGAAGGAAATATGAAATTGAGTCTCAGAAACCTAGCTACAATTGTGCAAGATGTATGGCTTGGAATCATGTTTTAGAAACTTGATTGCGAGTATTTACTAATATGCAAAGGATGACTTGTTTCTAAAATCCAATCACAAGTAAATGGTTTGGAGTTCTAAGTTCCTTGTAATCGAGGTTTTAAACCACAATTGGAAGTTTTATTTGATGCATTTTTATGTAATCGGGGTTCAAAACATCAATTACAAGTGATGACGGTCAAAGTACATGTTGGTCAAGGTTTAAACCTTGACTAACATTTGCTACTTGCAATGTAATCCTGGTATTTCATGTTGCTTGGGGTTTGAAACCCGAACAACACCAAGTTGTATGTTGTTTGGGTTTCAAAACCCAAACAACACACATTTATGTGTTGCACAGTGAAAGAGTTGCAATTGGGGCTTCAAACCTTGATTGCACAGTGAAAGAGTTGTAATTGGGGCTTCAAACCTTGATTACATGGTGAAAGAGTTGCAATTGGGGCTTCAAACCTTAATCTCAGAGTCCTAGAACTTGATCCTCACCACTACATTCACAAGCTTTCCTTGGGCCTCCAAGATTTTGTTCCCTCTTTACATATCCTCCCATTGTATTTGATATCCCTTTTTTCTGACTCTCATCCCTTGGTTATACTTCCTCCTCATATGACTCAAGGATTATTTTTGTCATGTACCTATAAAAGGTTGTTTGAATGGTACTCGATGCATTGATTTCTCAATTCACATTTTTGCACCCTCCTACAATGTCTTAATTTCATACCTCTAAGATTTTCCATACCTTCATTCTCCTTGTAGTTTTGATCATCAAGATATATCATTCCTCCCAAATTTCCACCTTTTTCCCATTCTATTTCCCTTGAGCCCTTGAACTTTTATTTTCCTGTTCTCCTAGCATTCCTACACCCTAATCCTATATTCCCTAATATATTCCGACCACATTGCATCCCTTGGGAATTCAAAATTTCGAACCCCCTACCTCAAAACTTTGGAATGTTTATTTCACTATTTGCTCCCTTTGTTTTCTTGAACCCCCACCGTTTGAGCTAGAAGCCTTACCTATCCCATATGTGACATAGGACATCATTAATACCTTTAATGGACACATAGATACACAATAGCTCTATAATGCTTTTTAGCACATGTTGACCCTTCAAAGAAATGGTTTGTGTACAATTGAAGATGATTAATAATTGAAAGGATGTAATTTGAAATATTGGTCATGGGTGGATAATGAAGATAGGATGAACTGCAACCTTATTGAATGATCATTATTTTTTTCGCTTGTCTTGCGCAATGAAATTAACATTATATATATATAAAATAGGTTCATGTGAACCACTACTCAAAACATAAGTGAGCCAGTTTGACTTAAAAACTACACATTTGAATCAACTGAATCCCTATAACAATATCACAACACAATGATATATATACACATAGATGAAAGATGAAAACGGGCTGGTACTTGGTCCTCAAGCTTTCGCCATGGCCTTGCTGTGTTAGTGTCCTCAATTATTATATTTTAGGGTATCAATGGAAGGTGCAGGTTCAATTTCTGATGGAAAAAAGATGTTGCAAGTCAACGAATGATCTTGAATGCAAGATTTTCTTCGTGGCGCAACTATGTCTATGGTGGTGAAAGTGAAAATGCAAGAAACATTTTAAATCTGCAATTTAGCTTATAGACAGTGAACTGAAAATGCTCCCTGACTTGCCCATGGCAATGTCATTGTGGCAGAGAGGGAATGAAGATCAGCGCACATTACAATCATAAAATGAGATTGCCATCCTCTAATCAGTTCAATCTTAGAGCATTATGTAAAGAGGGCCAGTTGAAGGAGGCGCTGCGCGTTCTGCTTACTACTCACAATCCCCCTGGAGACTCCTCTACGTATCTTCAATTATTGCAGACCTGCACTCTCAAGAATGCGCTTTCTCAAGGGAAAAAACTCCACTCTTTCATTGTTCTCAGGCGATTTGCATTTGCTACGTGCACAACTTTTCAGAGTAAGCTTATTAATATGTATGCCAAGTGTGGGAGTTTGTTGTATGCTCGAAAAGTGTTTGATCAGATGGGTGAACGAGACAGCGTGTCATGGAATACGATTATTGCAGCATACCGAAGACATGGGTATCCTCACGAGGCAGTCAAACTGTTTCACCAAATGCAACGAACAGGTCTCCAACCTACTCAGTTCACCTTTGCCAGTGTACTCCCTGCCTGTGCCAAAATAGGAGCTTTAGAAGACGCTATGGCCATCCATCAAAGCATAAGGGATAAAGGAATTTTGTCAAATGTTATAGTTGCAACTGCCCTGGTAGACATGCTTGCAAAATGTGGAAACATAGACGAGGCACGTGAACTGTTTGACAGAATACCTCAAAGAGACGTTGTTTCATGGACTGCAATGATTGCCGGATATGCACAGAATGGTTTTCTTGAAGAGGCTTTAGATGCTTTCAAGCAAATGCAATCGGCAGGTGTAAGGCCGAATTCCACAACCTTTGTCAGCATCCTGCCAGCCTGTGCCAAACTGGGAGCATTGGAACATGGTATGAATATCCATCACAGTGTAACGGAAGGGGGCTTTTTGTCAGATGCTGTAGTTGGAAGTGCCCTGGCAGACATGTATGCGAAATGCGGAAGCATAGACAAGGCACTTAAATTATTCGACAGAATGTCTCAAAAAGATGTCATCTCATGGACTTCCATGATTGCGGGATATGTTCAAAATGGGTTTGGTGAAAAGGCCTTAGAAACTTTCAAACAAATGAAATTGGCAGGTGTAAAGCCAGACTCCTCAAGCTTTGCCAGCATCCTACCTGCCTGTGCTCAAATTGGAGTTTTAGAACTGGGTGCAGCCGTTCATCAGATCATCATCGAAAGTGGATTTTATTCAAATATTATACTTGGAAACGCTCTGGTCGATATGTATGCAAAATGTGGAAGCATGCACAAGGCATGTGAACTGTTTGACGAAATGCCTCAAAGAAATGTGGTCTCATGGACTGCAATGATTATAGGATATGCACAAAATGGACTTGTCGAAAAGGCTTTAGAAACGTTCAAGCAAATGCAATTTGCAGGTGTAAAGCCAAATGCCACAACCTTTTCTGGCATCCTTCCAGCCTGTGCTAAAATAGGAGCTTTGGAACAGGGTATAGACATCCATCAAAGCATAAACGGAGGAGGATTCTTTTCAGATGTAGTAGTTGCAAGTGCCCTGGTAGACATGTATGCAAAATGTGGATGCATAGACAAGGCACGTGAACTGTTTGACAAAATGCCTCAAAGAAATGAAATTTCATGGAATGCCATGATTTCAGGATATGCACAAAATGGATTTTATAAGAATGCTCTCGATTTTTTTGAATTAATGAAAGATTCTGGAACATCTCCTGATTTTGTAAGCTTTGCTTGTGTTCTATTTGCATGCAGCCATGCAGGTTTAGTGGATGAGGGCTGTAAATACTTCAATTGCATGAGTCTGAATGGCATTACACCTACAGTTGATCATTATGTGTGCATGGTTGACCTTCTTGCCCGTGCTGGCTATCTCGAGGCCACGTTAAAATTTATCATTAAGATGCCTGTTAAACCTGAGGTGGTTGTGTGGATGTGTTTTCTTGGTGCCTGTAGATCACATATGAATATAGGCTTAGGAGTATTCACAGCAACACTGCTTTTTGATGTTGATCCTAGAAATGCCGCGACTTATGTTTTACTCTCAAACATGTATGCTGAAGTGGGCAGATGGGGTGAAGTTCAAATGATAAGGAGATTGATGAAAGAGAGAGGAATTAAAAAGATCCCCGGTTGTAGTTGGATTGAAGGCCATAAAACGGTACATGCTTTTTGTGCAGGAGACAGATCACATCCACAGACGGAAAACATGTATAAAATGTTGGAGAAATTGGCTTGGGAGATGAAGGCGGCAGGGTATCATCCAGATTCAAGACATTCACTTAATGATGTGGAAGTCGAGGAAAAAGAATTATTTCTCTATCACCATAGTGAAAAGTTGGCAATTGCATTTGGTTTGTTAAACACGCCTCCTGAAACAGTCGTTCGAGTTGTTAAGAATCTGCGTGTATGTGCTGATTGTCACACTGCAACAAAATTTATTTCTAAAATTATGACCAGAGAAATTATTGTAAGAGATGCAAACCGTTTCCATCATTTTAAGCAAGGACAATGTTCTTGCAGAGATTATTGGTGATGCAAAATGAAGTCATTTTAAAAATTACCAAAGATGGATGAGGTGGAGAATGGGATAAAACAAAGGATGAGAAGCTCATTAAGTAAATGGAGAGATTAATGTCATTATATTTTCACAATCCATGAAGATTAGTTGTTTGTGTTTAAGTTTTTGTATCAACGTTTCAGATCACACTTTATGATCCATCATTAAGATAAAAGAGATCACAAAGAAATAGAGTAATGCTTGGCCATTAAGAATGGGAGGGAAGGGCTCACCATCACCCCATACCATTTTGTATGTTTTCTTTTTAAAAAAAAAATTAATTCTATTATCTTTTACATGTTTCATTTTGATTATTCAAAATTAAACTACACAATCTAGAATAGTTTTAAAACTACAAGTGCATGGAGATTTTGTCTTTTTAAATGAGCTATTTCTAACGTTTCTTTGTATCTTTTAGTTTGGTGAGCTAGTTAATTGTTTTGTGAATTTACTAATAGTTTAATTTAATTGATTTCAATATGTTTGGTTCAAAGTACAAATAAAATCTTAGAATTTATTTGTTTAGGAATAAGTGAACAATTACAGTTGGATTTATGTTATAATAGTAAATAATAAGGTTTAAAAATTGATATTGGAAAGAAGAGAAGATCATTTTATTTACACTGTAGAAATAAAATTATAACTTATAGTCTATTGCATCCTACATTTATGGTATTATGAATTTGTGTATAATGATATTAGTAAATTAATACTAATGAGATGAGAGATTGATGGTGGTTGGGATAGTGCTAAATAAAACAAATCATGAGTATGTATAGTGATAAGATTTAGAACAAATTGAGCACAAAATAATTAAAATTATGATGAAATAAAGCTACGATAAAGAATGATTGAACCCTTCTAATACTATTTTTAATACTTTATATTCTTATCTATAATTTATGTAACAACACAAAAAATTAGCACCCCTCTATTATATTATTTCGATAAAAAGAATTGAAATTTGGCTAAGTCATGAAACTTGATAATTTGTTATGCTTAATGCATTTATCAAACTTTGAACCTATTATTTGATCTAAAGCAAGATCCTTATCTAACTTTGATTGTGTGAGTGACTTAAACTAGGATTATGAATTCTAAGGATGATAATAAACTTTGAGCATTGAATGATAAGAGTATGAATATAATTATGTTCAAAAGTTAGCTAATGAATCAAAGTGTTTGAATAACTTAATATAATAGTGTGTAGTATTCTAGATTTAAATTCAGCTTAATATTGATCTCATTTGAAGTTATGATCTTTTGATTTTAAGTGTATAGAATTCATTTGACAACAAATTATATCAACCCAACTAACTTATACGGATGCGTCCATTATATTGATATGTCAAAATATTACATCCCAACCTTGCCCTTCTAAACCAGAGTATTATGAACAAGTAGAACACTCCCCCTAACCCCAAAAAGAAACTACTATAACCCTTCTCTAACAGCCTACCAGCAACCTTGTACTAAAAAATAGAACAACATAACTACTCTATCTCTTACTACAAAGTGGAGCATACTGTAAACACTTTGCATTGTATTCCAACAAATCAACATACCTTCTATCCTCCTACTACAAAATGGAGCTAAATTAAAAAGCTATCTAATAAAAAAAAAAGCGCCAATACATACCCCTCAATCCAGAAACTTTCAATTTTTCTTCAACCTTTTCCCAGACACTAGTTGTGCATTGTAAATGCACTCCAAGCCACAATCTGCATGGTCTTCCAGCACTTCTTCAAACTTTGTCATAGACGCAAAGCGCTTACCAAAGAAGATTCCATTGTTTCCTCTATTGTCACCTCTTTCATTCCTTGAGTCTGAGCCCTCCTTTTCATAGCCATAGCCCATCAAGCCTTGAATCTTGTATACATACTTTTGAAGCCACCCACCCTTCTCTTCCTCCTGCCCAGCATCAATTTTAGGAAGAAAACATTGTGTCCCACCAGCTGTCGCCTGGGTGGAATTACCACTGGACAATGGAATACGTAACTAACTCACACCCATGTCTATGAACCATATACAAGTCCTTCGGTAATGGGATGCTGACCTCATCATCAACATTCTCCAACACGTCCTCCAGCTCCCCCATAAAGCTTCCCCTTACGAATTTTTTTTCATAAATTATTGGTCATTTTCTTTGATTCTCTTCCATTAAAAATGGATGCTAGGAACATGGTAAACACATCAGAGTCAACCCTATGACTATGGTCTGCCCAACGATAATCCCATCTTAATGCTATTCTCATTTTTGTTTAATGAATACAGTCTTTTCTATTAATTGAAAATCTTCTCTATTAATTGAAAATATTAAAGTACATATTCACAAAAAAGGGGTGATACTATGTTATGATTATTACAACAAAGACTATATTAAAGTTTATTGTTTGTTAAGGAGATCAACTTATTCTATTTTTCTAACTTAAATTGGGAATATGAATTCTAAGGATGTTTCTAATTTTGAGTGTCGACATTTGTAGACACTAAAAAATGGTCAATACTTAGGAAGTTCCCCTTTTTTAACATGTCTTCTATTTCACACATTTGATCTTCATCGTTCATCAATATTGTGTCATTCTTCTATGTAATTAATCACCAATATTTGTCTCCTAATCTTCATCATATATGTCAATTTGACCTTTGATCATGTTGGATGTGATGATTTCATCAATTAATTAATCCTAAAAGGGTGAACAACCATTAATTCCTTGTTTTCCCTAAGTCCCATGTCATGATAAATAGATAGTATTTGTTTATCCTCATTTTCTCATTTGTCTCACAATTAATTAATTTAATTATCTAATTTCCTAAATGAGAGGAATAAATAAATTTGAATAATTTATATTCCCTCCTTTTCTAATTTCCACTAATTCCCCTCCATTTCCTTAATTTGGGCTTCCATCCCTTAATTTTAGCTTCCACTTCCTTTACATCTTTGACCCACTAATTTAGCTTGACAATTTCCCCTCAAAACTATGATAACTTTCCAATTGTGCATTCAATCATATCATAAGGTGTCATAAATTGTCATAATCATGACAATTTTCCTTTGTGCATTTAGTTTGTCATAAAATGTCATAATTATGACATATTCCAAATGCATCTCTTCCATTTCCCATAACCTTGTCATTTGTCATTTTTTAGTCCTCTTATGCAATCCTAGCCGTCAATTGAACTTTAGTCTCATCCATCGATTCGAGTTCCAAAAATCTATAAATTGGGCTCATTTTCCCCATTCTTAACAATCACATTCCTAGTATTCTTGTAATCATTTTGTCAAATTGCTTTTAATATTTGGTGCCCTTAGTTATATAACAACAACATAGCAACATTAAAGAAGAAAGGAAATTCAATGAAGCTTCATCAAATTAGCACTTGCTTTGATCTATTTTATGCTTTCTTTTGATAGCTTTATTAGT
The DNA here is from genome assembly GCA_027943335.1 of Chamaecyparis obtusa. NCBI lineage: Eukaryota > Viridiplantae > Streptophyta > Pinopsida > Cupressales > Cupressaceae > Chamaecyparis > Chamaecyparis obtusa. The sequence goes on along the minus strand of BSBK01001817.1, from coordinate 1,384,547 downwards.
TAGATTAGGAATACATTTTCATGATTTCATAGCTTTGTGGTAGGTTAATTCATGATGATTTCTAATGTTTTGATTTCCTAGTCTATATTCTGATGAACATAACATGATCACATGCTTATACTTGATTGAACTTTGATGTGTTTGCGGGTATAAACACATGTTCTGTGCACTCGGAGGTTTTTTTGTCCAGGTGAGACTCATTATGCGCACTGGGAGGCTTCTATTGTTTAGTTGGATAGTCCTGATGCATAGTTGGGACTAAAATTGTGCAATTAGACTTAGGTTTTGTATAGTTAGGGTTAGATTTGCACAGTTGGGAATATCTAGATTTAGTTTGTGACATATTTTCAATTTATTCATCCATGCAGTTTTAGTGATTCACACATCTTCAACTGTGTTTAAAATCAATGCACAATCTCTCATCTAGTTTAATTAGGAGATTTAATTTGAGACAACTTTTCATCTAGTTTAACTAGGAGCCATAATTGGTGCCAAATTCTCACATAGTTTATCTAGGATGGTAGAATGAACCACAAATCTTCTAGATAGATCTAATTAGGGAAAATTTTGAAAAGTTGGTTATAAGCATGTATTATGTGTTTGTTTTTCGCATTTAGGAATGTTTATGCATATTTGGTCTATTCTAGTGTGCACTTCAGGCTTATTATGTGTACTTGGTGCAGGATTTTGCACAATTATGTGTTGTCCCTACACAGTTGGGATAAGATTCATGTAGTTGGAAAGGTATACTCTATTTCTTATTTGATATTTCCTTTATGTTTTTCCAACCTTATGATTTTTATTACCATTAAGATTTTTGTATTAATAATCAATTTGTGTAGTGATGTGGCTATCGTGGGATGAAGAACTCTTTACCAAACTACTAATGGGTTTGTTGCAAGACGTGTGATGAAGACTTTGTGTGCTTTTTATAACTTATGTGTTTTTTTTTATTAGGTTAGAGAACACTTTAGTTTTTTAAGGTCAATGATTTTGCTTGATATGTATGGTGCTTCAACACATTTTATTTAGAATAGAACCCTAGTAGAGAGGCCTTCCTTGGTGGGAAAAGAGGTACTCACCCCAAGAGAATGATCTTAAGCTAGTTTTTAATTCAGTCACTATGTTAATGAAAGATAAGGCCAAAATCAAGTCTCGCCAATATTAAAGTGTTCCATTTTGATTTGTAGGTGTACTTGCGATAATGCCTCTATTGTTGGATGTTAGAAAGATTGGAAAAGATAAATCCATATTTCCTCCATCTTCGTTTGGCAAGCTCGGTGGTACATGAATGTTGATTTAGTGGGTCAGGTTGTCATCCGCAATCATAAATTCATTTGATTATTGCATGGTATTTGTTTAAAGTTTCTAGCATCTTGTCTCTATGCAGGTATATTATTTTTACCTGATAATAATTTTTTTTGCATATAAAAGTAATGGTTAACATGCATGTTTATGCTTGCACAATTTGATTTCATTCTACCTGTGTTATATTCTATCTAGCATATTTCATGTGTTACATACATTACTAGTTGTTAGTCTTGCCTTGTGTTAGCTTTTGGTTGTATTTTCTCTATCCCATGAAGAAATTAAAAATAACACAAGCTCTGATATCAAATTGAAGAAAATATAATAAAAAAACACAAATTGCTTTAAAAGAAGATAAATCATTTTATTCAGTTAGATCTTCTTGATCATTGGATCAAGGAAAAATAATTCATTACATTCTACCTCTTTATATAGAGGTCTTTGACACATTAAATGTCAACTAATAATAGACAAAATGAGTGCATGTTCATGCACAACAGTTAACAACTTCATTCTATTTTTAGAACTCTCAATTTAGTTCTAGTTCTTCCCATGCAATATAGGAGAAATTATATATTGTAGAAATTATCTATTTAGCTCATGTAGAAAATTGCAAATTAAAAAATATTATTTTATCTCATACATATGGAGAAGTTATAGTTCCAACATCTCACAATTATTTTGTGGGGGTTAGCTGACATTTCATATCATCTGGTGTTACATTCAAGCATCTGATACTGAATGTTGCATTATTGGCTCAGATATTGAATCTGCAAATATTTAGCATGATAACTGAAATATTTAGCATGATAATTCGGGTCTTTAGGTGTTACATTTTGTTGATTAAGATATTCTACCCCCCATATGTTGCCTTACGTTGGGCATTATAATTATTGGAAATGGTAAATTAATTATCACATCAATCTGTAGATTGTCGGCACAAACCAAAAAGACTCAATTGCCAACCATGCACCAATCTAAAAGCCCATGCCATACATGTTTACCATGTTCTCATACGTGTCCACAATTAATTTCACATCTAATTCTAGAAAATAGTTTTCATAGCATTTAATGTATATTCCTCTATAAATTAATAGATTGGGCATGTGGTTTGTAGAGCTCATTCATATGAGTTTCTCCCCTGTAACTATAATACATCTGGCACACCCATATAATAACATTACTTAAGTTTTAAGTCTAGCAAGCTTGTGTTTTTACATTAGTCTTGTGCCTCAAATGATTATGCCCATGATACAATACATCTAGTATATGTTATAAGTCTTCTCAAGTTTTCATTCAAAGTCTGGCAATATCAAATCATCATAAGTTTGTGTTATATAAATGTGTCTTACACTCTCCCATGCGTTGACTAGTTTATTGTCACTTCAAAATAGTATGCATTTGCATGGTCTAAAAGTCTTGTTTGCATGGTCTCCATTTATTAGTACTTGTCATAGGCAATATTATTGCATTCACTTGTGGCATTTAATCAATTAATTTCCACCAATTATAATAAACTATTTTTTTGTTTTGTTATTTTTTTGAAAGTTAAGATATTTATTTGTTAATTTAATATATTATATAAATTATTTATCTGAAATATGATTCGTTGAATTATTTTGGTGTTATACAACCCCTTTTTTTGGCATGGTTTGCATTTATTAGTAATTTTCATAGGCAATACTATTGCATTCACTTGTGGCAATTAATCAATTGATTTCCACCAATCATAATAAACCATTTTTTTGTTTTCTTATTTTTTCTAAAGTTAAGATATTTATTTGTTAATCTAATATATTATATAAATTATTTATCTCAAATATAATTTGTTGAACTGTTTTGGTGTTATAGAACCCCATTTTTTCAAAATTGCAATGTCAGCAAATCTTGTACAATTTAGAAAGAAATAAAAAACTGATATGCAACCCAATAATAAGATGTTTATTTGTTGGTAATATTGGTCTGAGGAACCTTAGATGATGTAACTAGATTTGGATAGGTCACGTGTTGTTCATATATAGAAGTTCATATTTTTTTACTTCTTTTGTCAGATTAATATTGTATTTTAATTGTAGTTAATTTTCTATTCATAAACTTACTATATCTAGTTTTCTTGTATGTGTGTGGGGTATGTTTCCTTTTCATGCTTTCTATTTCTACAATAGTATAATGAAACTTGTTTCAATAACATTGGAGATCTGTAGATTTTAGATTTATATGTAGACAATGATTCCATCCATTTGCCATTTTGTGAAGGGCTTTTCTAGGGACTTCAATTTTGTTTGTGTTAATGGCATGAGATCTTGTAGGCGTTGTAGGATGCCTTGAAGTTTTTTTTCATTGTTCTCATGAAACCTTGTGGTTATTGTAAGACAAATTTTCTATTTGGATTAATCTCTTCATATCTTGTGGCCAATTTAGAATGCATTCAGTTGTCCACCATCTAGCTTTACATTCTTGCTAGACAATTTGATGACAGTTCCTTGTTTATGTTCTAAGAGCATTGTAAATGCCTTAAGTTTTTAGTACTGATCTCAGTAGCTTGTGTGATTGTTTCAGGTTTTCCATTGTATACTCTTCTAAAATGTACCTATACATTGACTTTACATTCATGCCTAGACAATAACATTCACATTTGATCACGTATTTTCTTAAATGACATTGCAAGAATCTTTGAATTTTGGCATCGATATCATTAAACCTTGTGCGTTGCAGGATTTGTCATTGGAATCTTATTCTATAATGCACATTATCATCCATCAACTAAAGCTTATTCCCAGATTTATTACAAATGGCACAACAAGGAACCGGTGACAATTCTCCAGTGAATTAGGGATTCACATCCTCAAAATTGCCTCAGTTTCCCCCTAAAAGCCCATCGTTTATGGGTTCCAGTGGTCAAGATAACAATAATATGTACATTGTCTGGCATAATTTCTCTTTCCAGGGGAATATCTTGAAACATCAGTGCATGCCCTACATAGGCTATCTCTCACAATGTCAGTCATCATGGATTGATGATCTGTTGGACACGCCTTCTAAGACACCAACAAAGAAGGATACCCATCATAGGGGATCAACAAGAGATTCACTTGAATTTCTAGAAGCTCCCATAAATTCTAATCTAATAGAGGAAATTGCAAAGGAAGATGAGTTTGATTGCAGAAGTGCAGCATGATCTATACCTTCCAAAGGATCTTAGGACTTGGATAAATTAGATGAGGAACAACTTATGTTGATATTTAATGATGTTGAGCCTTTCAATAAATGCCAGTCAAACCAATCTTCTAATCCTCCTAATCATCATACATCCACTCTAGATGATAGATGTTCAGATAGACAAGCAACCTATAAGAATTCATTTTTTTAAATATTGGAATTAGCTATCCTGGTAATCATCTCTTTGGCATCTTGTATTGATTCAATGATATGAGTTTTTACTTCTAATGTAATTATTCATGACTTCATGTAAATATTATTCATTTCCTTACTCTTTGTTCAGGGACTTATGTTGCATTTGCTTCTACAACATTATGATCATCTATTATGGTAGTTTTTTGCCTAGCTTGCCACCGATTATTGATTTAGCTCTATCCTCTTTCACATTCAACGTCTTAGTTTTACAGCTCTTACAAAAAATGTTTCTATATGTCTTAAGTTCTAATATTTTTTAGGACAATTATGGATGTCATATTTGACTACTTTGTATCCTCCATTTTGATTTCAATTTACTATTTTATAGTTCTCAGCTACTCTCAATTCCCAGCCTATTTCCTTTCTTCCAAGTTATGACTTTCACCTCTACCAACTTCCACATGATGGAATTCATTCAAACATTTCTATCAAACATTAATTTAAAATATGAAAATAAATGTGTCCAAGTCTCAAATTTATATTTACACCATATGTATTTGTATTTTAAGATCTCATGGTGAAATTTTATATTTAACTTCATACATGCAGTTAGAAGTCCCAGAAAGTAATTTGTCAATAATGAGCTAATTCTGCCTAATCACATTCTATCTAATAAAAAAATGCTTATTGTGCGTGTGAAATTGTACCTTCCTGGGGACACAACACTTCAGTAAAACATTATTGGTTAACAAATTAGAAAATATGCAATAAAAACAAGGATCATTAACCAGGAGATTTACTGCCTTCTAGTAGATGCGAGTATGGTATTCTCAAAAATAACCGAGATCAGTGACGATGCAACACCTAAAAGAAGGGTTTGAATGATGAAAACTTATGAAAATGGATGCAATATTAAGCTATATTTCTTAATTTTTCTATGCAATATGGATGAAAAATATGTGAAATGATGTAAAACTAGATGAAAATATGAATTGCAATATAATCTAGCAATGATATGAATGCTATGAAAATGAATGAAACAATGATAAACAAGAATCTCAAAATTGCACAATCTCACAATTCACCAGATCACACGAACAAGATTCTCCAAATTCACGGTCATTTGTAAAGGACTAAGCCTTGTTTATATAGAAATCTAGGGTTTTTGAGAACTCATGGAAAGCCAAAAATCTCTCCCTGATCATCTCAAATTGATTGTTGAGTTATCAAGAAATTAGAAAGAGTTAACTCACAAAATCATGCAAAATCAACTTTTTAACTCAAATCAGGAGTTCAGATCACTTTTTAACTCACAATCACATGTTGAGTCCAAAAAGTTAACAAATTGAATTGAATAGTTGATTTAAAGTTTAACTATTTTTTTGATTGTGCATAGATAATTATAAATTTATTTATTATTCCATGTGTTTTATTCTCAACTTAACTGATTTTTGAATAAAAATAATTGATTTATGGGTTAATCAATTATTTAATCAAACTTTATCCCTAAACTATATCATTAAATTTGACAATTTGATTTAATCAATTAAATAAACATTTAATCAATTATTTTTAGAAATTTGATTTATTATCAAATAAAAACAATATTAATTAGGAATAAATTCAATTAAATCTAATTAAATAATTAAGTGGCATAATTAATTCAATTAATTAAATATTTAATTAATTAACTTTAGGATAAATAAAATAATATCATTTATCGCCAAATAATATTTAATTTAGAAATAATTAGGATAAATTAGGAATATTTAGGAATATTCCCCAATGCAAAATTAAGATAAAATTGATTAGGGTTTCGATAATTTGATGTGCAAAGTTGCCTTAGGTTAGGACTTTAGGGTCGATTTCGATCAATTTGTCGATGTAGGAGGTCAATGGTCCTGAAGCCCATTTTTGGGGTATTATATTTTGCCCCTCTTTGAATTATTGTGCAAAGCGCAGTGGTTCAAAGATTAATATGTTCTTGATGATGTCTGGACTCAGTTATGTGGTGGGAAAACTGATCCTCAGAGATTAACTGATTTTGAGACAGAAACTGATTGAAAGTTTTTGAAGATGTTGATTAAGGTCCTGGTTGACTAAAGAATCAGAATGATGTTATCGATACCAGCAATGAACCGATGATTACAAAAAAGTGTCACAACACCTGATTATGAACCTATGATTATGAGGAAGTGATTGTCCTGACTCCAGACCTAATTGTCGAAAGGAATCGAAAGGATGTCAATCTGAACCCTTTAGTTATGAAGAATCAAGGAAATAACACTAATGAACTGATGGTTATGAAGAGCTGATATAGTTCACAAGATTAAGAGAACACCAAATTGATATGAATTTTGATGAATATGATATGCCCCAAGTGATGTGCCCCAAGTGACGAGGACTTTGATGAGTCAGCAACTAGACATGGTTGTTGTCTTGATCACGAAGGAAATTTGATTTGACAGATTTGATTAATGTGTAATACCATGCCCCCTTCAGGATGAAAATCAAAATTTGGCAAGAAAGCCATTGTGAAATGGCTAGAAGCAAAGTAATCGATTGTAGAAGAGGTTGTACACGTCCAGGGATGCATTCTGCATCATTTAGGGGTTTTGTCAACCAAGTTTGACTAGGTTTGACCATGAGTTGACCATGGTTGACCAAGTTAAAATTTGAAGAGTTTGATGTGAGATAATCAGTTAAGTTGAATATTGGATTTATGTGATGTTAGGAAGGTCAATTTTGCAAGCAGTCGACCGCCCTAGGTCCAAAAATTTTAAATCATAATTTTGACAAAGTAAATGATCTCAGATTTCAATTTTCATCCCGAAAATGGATTCAAAATGTCAAAATTAGCTAGGGGTGCAATTTTTACGCAAAATGGAGCACTTTGAAAAATTAGGTCAAAACCTATATAAGGCCGAAAAGGGTCATTTTCAATTCATTTTAACCTTTTGACTTTATAAACTTGTGGAGCTCTCTGAGAGCCAAAATGAAAGTTCCTATGTCATCTCATCATTTTGAGTGCTCGAGGTGATTTCAGAGACTGCGTCAGTATGGGAATTCGGTAAGTGGACCTCTGTGCCTCTTTGTGAATTCAAATTTATATGTTTTTATGCTTTTTAGGATCTTTAGGATGAATTTTGAAATTTTAAATTTTTGTCTCACACAAAGTCATATGACAACCTATGGGGACTTGTAGGACATTCCAAGTCCAAATAGAGTGTCATGCCTGTTCTTGTAGTTTTTTGTATGAGGGACACCCATTTGTCGTATGACATTTCGTTGAGTCCCTCAAGTGTCATGTGAGAACCTATATAGTGTCGTATAATCATGAAGTGTTGTATGGGTAGTTGTATATTGTCGTACGACAATTGGCACCAGTTTGAATTTTCATATGGAAATCAAAGAGCATTTTTGGGGTCCTTATGCCAAATTTTCAAAAATTTTGATGTCATACCTGAATTCCTTAGCCTTTAATGCACTTATTGCTATGTTCATTTTCTCATTTTTTGTGCATATAGCCTGATTTTGAACGAATTCTAATAGTTGTCCTATTTCTGTGCTATGTAGGTCCTGTACCTGGATGTCCATGTCCATATATCCCATCCAGCTACACAGAGACTCTTCCTAGCCTTACTTGATTCGATGAGAGTGCACCTTGCAGCGTGCGGTTTTGAGTATCTCATCAGTTTTCCTGATATTTGGGTGAACCATGGATTGATCACCATGCTCATTGAGCATTTTGACTTAGAGACACATACCTTCCACCTCCCAACAGGGGAGCTTATAGTTACTCCAAAGGATGTATACAAGATTCTCCTTATTCCTTTTCACGGACCTCGCCTGGACTATATTAGTGCGGGTAACATAAGTTTGGCGTCCTTTCATATAATATTTGATGTGAAGGATCAGATCTCATAGTAGATCTCATGGGAGATGCTTGTACAATGATATGGGCAGACCCATCAGCTAGAGTGTATCATTGCAGGGATGATCGGGGGGATCATCATGTCTGACCATCAAGTCTCTTGATGGGCTGGGCTTTGATGGTTCAGCATTTGATGGTGAGTCCTGCAGAGATCGGGTGGGGTCAGTGCTTGTTGGCTCACATGTTCTCTGAGATGCATGAAATTATTTATCATGAGGTGAATTCATTTGCATCATGTGCTATTGTTCTTTAGATATGGGCATGGGAGCATATTCCCATTTGTAGACCAATTTGTGGAGATGAGAGGCATCCTCAAGAGCCACTCATATATAGGTATTCTGAATTAGTCACATAGGTTAGGATGGGGTGTACTCAGTACTGGCACTGAGTACTTGGTGACATGACTGTGGTAACATGGAGACCCTACTTGTAGATCAAGGCCCGGCCTATAGGTCATGCCTAGTTTGGGTATTTTTGTTAGAGCTGTATATTGATAGGGTGGTCTACCACCATCCTGGAGAGATTATTGATTACTCATGTTTGGAGATAGTATGGGATGATTTGGGATGATCCACAAGAGTTCACCACCTATGCACGACAGGTGTGAGAGATTGGATTAGGATGGGCAGCCTAATTATCTTATGCATTGTGTTGCCAAGAGTACAGTGGACTACAGGCTAGGGATTGGGACTACTGACCACAGGTAGTCGATGTAGGGGTCACATATGTGTACATTGCATATCTGGTAGAGCATCTTATTAGGCATTCCTTTGATCCTATAGAGCTGATCCCAACCATGGAGGAGGAGGAGGATGTGACTGGTGACCCTATGAACAGAGGACATAGGAGATGTGAGGTATAGATCTTGATGGTGCACCCTACACCAGCGAGGCTGAGAGCTATGGGGACTCCTCTAAGGCCAACAAGGCATATGAGACCACCCACTATACTACGAGTAGTGCCCGTAGCTAGACCGATAGTTTTATAGCACGGGTATACCAGAGGTGAGGGTGGGACATTAGGTAGCATTGGTAGCATAGTGGGTGTAGAGGAGGTACTTGGAGCACACTAGGATGTAGCCATGGAGGATGATAGGATGCACATAGTTTTGACTTAGGACTAGAGGTTCATCATCATAAGGCGCAGATAGATACAGGTGTTGGTGGAGGTGATGAGGCTATGGAGGAGGGTGAGGCAATAGAAGAGGCATAGCCTGGATTGAGGTCGACTCCACAAGATGTGATCAGGTGGCTTTGACATCAGTTGAGGGATCAGAGATCACATAGTTTATCACTAGAGGTACAACTACAAGAGCAGGATAGGAAGCTCTGAGATCTAGAGGCTGATGTTAGGCAATTACAAGTAGAGGTTATACACCAGATAGGGTGTGCATCATACTACTTCTCTGCATATTACTTAGTGGTGCCATCTGGGCAGAGAGTCACATCATATTCCCAGTACATGATAGATTTTGAGGGAGCCAGGGCCCCACATACTGAGCCACCACCTGATGTACCTATAGGAGGAGGAGCATCACCCAATGCCAAGGACTAGGTAGATAGTTGATACCTGATATTCCTCATTTTTGTCATTTTGATAGCTCACCGTAGCTTATTATTTTGTATACTATGCCATTAGTGCACCCCTTGTACTATTACGATAGTTTATATATATATATATATATATATATATGAGATCAGATTTAGTGGTTATGACTTCATTGCACTTATCATTTTGAGTTATGATGTTTTATCATGTGATGTAATTATATGAATGTTTACTTTTCACTGTTGAATGTGATGAATCTTTACTTTGAATGTATGAATATGCAATGTAAAATGTAATGATAAATGGTAGATGAATAAATGTAATGTATGATTATTTTATTATGTTTTTGATTGATGCACATGCATGTATGCAATGGATATGATATGTTATGCAGTGATACACATGATATTTTTGCAGGTATATGAATATTTCAAGTGCTCATTCGATTGTTGAAAGGATGTTTAACCCAGAATGTTGACTTCTTGTTGTTACATTTGAGGGACCTTCACATGATGCTCAGTCCTTGTGATGTGTTTTTAGTGCAAATTTTGGAGAATATCAAACATCATGTTTTATTTAGATCATGAGAAAGATGAAACCATGAAAAATGCCAAATGCAAATGAAATGCAAGACCTAGGACTTAGTCACTGATCATATGTCATTTTTTCTCATCACCGAATATTTTAGGTAACCCCAAATAATCGATACAATGTTCACTAGTTAGGCAACCATGAACATATGAATATTGATTTTCAATTTGGAATGTTGGATTAGATATAAGCACCAAGGCACAAAAGCCAAGATGACCTGAATATCATGTCCATTTTGATTTAGCAATTTGTTTAAGCATCAGAATATAAACATTGTGATGATCTAAATACACCTTGCATACAAACACACCAAGAAGTGGTGAGATTTTTCTGATTCTAGTGTGAATTACCCACAGTGACCCTTTATTGTTCACATCCTTGGGTGGTACCCTGTTTCACAGTAGGAGTAAGAAATCACTCAAAAGAAAAAGTTAGATCCAACTTCCTAAAGCATCTGGGTATCAATGGTCGAGGTACATGTGGCCATCCAATCGTGATGGAGGCACTTATAGTGGACACCAATTCAATCCAAAATTTCCAAAGTTATTAGATTTTCACTTATAAATAGAAGACAAAAAAAAGATTATTCCCCCAGTCATCACTCTCTAAATCCCGTAAAGGATATCATTGAGGAGCTCGAAGGGATAGAATATATAGAAATCTCAATGTGAATCAGTTAGTATACAAGAACATTAAAGCATTTGTGCAAAGATTGTTTTGTTTGTTGTTGTAGTTCGTGTGATGTCTTTGTTGGTTGCAAAATCATTTTTTGGTAGGGAGACATACAAACTAACTCGATTATAGCTTTGAAGGACTTTGAATGGATATGAATCATCTGAGGTATAATGAGGTCCGAAAGATATGACATTGTTTGCCCCCAAGTTTGAAACATTGATAGGATACATATGCTTTTGTTGCCTGGTGCACAAACCGATTTTGTTGAGAATGGGATGCAAAAGAAAACAAGGAGATATGTACAAACTAAAGCAATATTGAAAGCTGGGAAATACCAAGATTGTATTGATAGATGGAGCATTTTGATACAAGTGGCACCCATTTTTTAGGTTTTCACCATCTTGGTAGAGATTCTATTTTTGCTACCAAGGCACCTGTTTACCAAGTTTTCGCCAAGGCACTTTTTCTTTTTCTTCATTTTTTGTATTTTTCATCTTTTCAATTTTTTTGTATTTTTCCCTTTTTTGATTTTTTTGTGAACCATCAAGGTGCCTATTGCTAGGTTTTCACCAAGATGATCATTTTTTTTTAGGACCTTTTTTTCTGATTTTTATGTTTTTTTTTCAGGACATTTTCACAAACTGGATGTCTTAGGCGTAGAATTTCTTCAAATGGAGAACATTGATTGGTTCTTGGAGCTATTCTCCTTTAGTCATTGAGAGTTGATAGGTTCCAGAGCTAAAAGTAGAAGTAATAAAAAAGGGACCCAACCAGTTGGGTTCAAACTTCCCCTTACGTTCTCGATGGGTTTGATTTTTAGTATTCTCTCTCAAGACTAGATCGCCAACCTGAAATTCTTTGTGTCTGACTTTCTTGTTGTAGCCTCTAGAAATTTGTTTCTGATATACTCTGAGATGATCATACATAGCTTTCCTATGCTCATCTAGTAGTTCAAGCTCTTGTAACCTAGACACTCTATAATCATCATCGATTGCCAGCCCATGCATTCTAATTCTTAGTGATGGGATTTCAACCTTAATAGGCAGTACCGCTTCAACCCCATACACTAAAGAAAAAGGAGTAGCCCCAGTGGGCATTTTGATACTTTTTCTGTAGGCCCAAAGAGCTAGATTTATCATCATATGCCAGTCTCTTCCTATCTTTTTGATTGTACGATGTAGGATTTTCAATAAGTTATTGTTAGATGCTTCAACTTGTCCATTCCCTTGTGGATATTAAATGGACGACCAATGTTGGGTGATCTTGAATTTAGAGCACAAGGAATCTAGGTCCTTATTCTTGAATTGGCCTCCATTATCTATGATGATGGAGTTTGGTATACCATATCTACAAATAATGTAATTTAGTATGAACATAGATATTTGTTTGCCAGTGGCATCTGTCAAAGGAACTACTTCTACCCATTTTGTGAAGTAATATGTAGCTATGATGATATGGGTGTGACCATTTGATGAATGTGGATAAATAGCCCCTATGAGATCAAACTCCCATTGTTGAAAAGGTCATTGTGTTGTAAAGGGAATCAAATCTCTTCCTGGTGCATGAATCAAGTTTCCATGAACTTGACATTTCTAAAAAAATTTAGCATATTTTACGACCTCTTTTTCCATGTCTGGCCAATAGTACCTTGCCCTAATGATTTTTCAAGCTAGTGTCAAACCGTTGGAATGTGATCCACAAATACCTTTGTGGACTTCCTCTAATGCGCATTGTGACTCTTCATGTTCTAAACACCTAAGAAGTGTACCATCTAGAATTTTTTTGTATAAATCATTACCAATGATGACATACCTTGATGTGTCTCATATAAGGTAACATTTTTCATGATGGTTAAAGGTATCAAGAATGATTTGGTCTCAAAGGCAGGAGTATATGTTTTTGTAGTGGGAGGAGTCATGACCAACAATGTTGTAGATCATGTGGATTTCTGGAAAATCATAGGAAGGGAATGAAAGTGCTCCCACTAGGAACTCATAGCATAGCTCATGTTCAGGATGCTGTAGTAAAGATGATAGCATTTCCATAGTGTCAAAAGCCTTATTCTCCATTCTAGGAATATTTTCAAATGTGATAGATATGAAATCTTTCTTTAAATCATCAACCATGCATTTGTATGGAACAAGTTTATCATCCTTTGCTTGATACACATCATTGACTTGGTGTATGACCAGTTGTGAGTGTCCATGAATGTGTAGTTCTGTTACTCTCCATTCGATTGCTATTTTCATACCATTTAGTAAATCTTCATATTCATCTATGTTGTTGGTACAAGGAAATTTGATTATGAATGCCTTTGGAATGGAGTAACCCTATGGTGTAATGAACAAAATGTTAGCTCTAGATCTGTTCTGTGTGTAGGATCCATCAAAGAATAACTGCCACGTTCTAGAAGATAGGTGCATGATAGATGAATCAGGAAATTCCATTTGCATTGGTTGATCATCAAACATTGGCACTTCAGCTAACTGATCTGCAATAGTTTGTCCTTTGATAACTTTTCTTTCAACATACTCGATGTCAAATTCACTCAGTAGCATTACCCATTTTGCTAGTCTACTTGTGAGGGAAACTTTTCTTAATAAGTACTTCAATGGATCATTTTTTGCTATTAATTGTGTAGTATGAGCTAACATGTAGTGTCTTAGCTTATGTGATGCAAAGATAATAGCTAGACACACCTTTTTTTATCATGGAATAGTTCTTTTCATAAGCTACCAGTATTATGCTGATGTAGTAGATAGCTCTTTCCTTCTTACTCTCATCATGTTGTGCTAGTAATTCTCCCAGTGATGTATCTGTGGCAGAGACATATAATATCAATGGCTTCCCTTATATAGGAGGCATCAGAATAGAGGGATTTTCCAAATATTGCTTGATATGACTGAAGTTCTTTTCACATTCCTCATTCCATGAGAAGGTCACACCTTTATGTAATGTTTTTGTGAAAGGTTGTGATATATCCGCTATTGAGAGATGAAGCATCTAATTGATTGTACCCTTCCTTGTAAGGTCCTCATTTGACTGATGTTCTTAGGAGGTTGCATCTCCATGTTTGCTTTGACCTTTTGCTGGATCTACTTCAATTCCTTTCTTTGAAACAATGTACCCTAGAAGTTTTCCTGAAGTGACACCAAAGGCACATTTCTTAGGATTCAGTTTGAGACTAAATTTTTCCATTCTATCTAGTATTGTACCCAAGTCAGCTAGGTGTTCAAAGCATTTTGTTGATTTAGCCAAAGTGACATCAATATAATCTTCCATATTTTTATGCATCATATTGTGAAAGATAGATGTCATAGATCATTGATATGTAGCACCAACATTCTTAAGACCAAATGGCATCACATTCTAGCAAAAATTATCCCATGCACAAGTGAAAGCCATCTTCCATTGATCTTCTGAGCTATCTTGATTTGGTTGTATCCAAAGAAACCATCTATTAAAGAGTACATTTCAAAGCCCGCAATCATGTCCACTATCATATCGATGTTTGGCAGTGGAAAATCATCCTTAGGGAACACTTTTTTACATCTCTAAAATTTGTACATACTCTGGTTGATTTATCTAGTTTTGAAACTAAAACTATGTTTGAGATCCACTCTGCATAATCAATGACTCAGATAAATCTAGCTTTTAGCAGTTTCTCTAACTTAGCTTTGACAAGGAGTGCCACATGAGGATGCATTTTACGCAACTTTTTCTTGATTGGTTTGACTCTTGGAGTGATAGAGAGATGATGCATGATGAGATTAGGATCTAATCCAGGCATATTTGAATATTTCCATGCAAAGTTGATTTTCTTCTCTATTAAGAATTTTGTGAATGCTTGTTTTAAATCTTCTGACAGAGATTGTGCTACATGAATCAACTAAGGTTCCTCTGCTATGCCCAAATTGATAGACTAAGTTGGTTCTATTAATACTGGAGATTTGTCTTGTAAGTGACTCGGAAGGACATCAAATATCTCATACTTAGGTGCCTAAGAGAGATTTTCACCTTTGGATACGTCTTTTATTTTTACTATTTTTGGTTTTGAGACTACCACATAGTGGTTTCACACTCAGAGCTCTTTTTCTTTTTACTTTTATTCTTTTGACTGAGATATTTGATATCTGACTCTGTCATGCTGATGCTAGGTTCACCAATGGAAGTCATCATGGTTTCTACTGCATTTAGGTAGCATACACGAGCATAGTCTATTCAGAAAGTATGGATGTCTTGGCTTGGATCATTGGAAGTTTGGTCAATAAGCTTAGGGTGTTGGATAGTAAGCGCGGGAAAGGATTGAGTAATAGTGTTTATGCATACAATGTTTTCATAATTGGTGCTGATTTGACTCTCAAATTCAAGGATGATATTACTACTCAGAATGTTTAGTTCATTAAGCATCTCAACGTCATCATTGGATCCTATGTTAGTGATAAGTGAATCAGAGTCACGAGGTCTGTCATTTTGTTCTAGACTCATTTCAGACGTAAGTGTGTATCAGTGAATGACATCTATGTGTTTTTCTATTATAAGCTCATCTTGTTTTGGAACAATTCCCCATTCATAGTCATTTGATTCTTCATCTGGATCTCCGGGAAAATCAAGAATATGTGTGAAATCAAGATGGATTCCCCAAGTAGGATTACCTTCAGAGTTTGAGCAAAATTCATATTCATGGGAGTTTGTTTCAGAATCACTTTCATGTCCAAAGTGTTTAGATATTGTGATAGATTCACCTCCTTCTTCTTGCTTATTTTTGAGATAGATGATTCTTGTGTGGCGACTATCTCTTGTTCAGTAGTAGGTTCTTGTGTGTCTACTATGTTGATTATTTTAGTTTCCTTTTCATTTTAAAGAAGATCTAAGATATGTTGAGGTATATGTTCATAAGGAAAAACATCAGTTGAATCTGAATCATCAATGTCTAAGTGTTGTGTTTCTTCCTCTTGGTGAGTATCTATCTTTGGTTCTATTTGTTCTAGGACATATGTAGAGCTTCCATTGAGATGGAAAGGTTTCTTGTGATAACCTATACCTGTAGTATCCTTGGTTGTTCTCCCACAGTGTTCAATGGGTCTAATGATGTCCTTGCCTCTTTTTTCTAGAGGTCCTTTTCCTGTGTATCCCATTTTAGATATTAGCTTGTGACTCGGTCCATATGATTTTGTAGGAATCTTAGTTGTTTTAGAGTCACATTTTTGAATTGTTTGTGATTGAAACTCATATTTGTATAGCTAGGATAATATAGCCTCTTCCTCATCTGATTCTTGTTTGGAAACCTATTCTATGATGAAACTCCCATTGGAGATAACTTGAGGTTCTTTGGTTGTAGGTTGTACTTTCTTTGAAGGTTGTCCATAAGATTTTGGGGAAAGTGGGAGAGATGTGAGAGATAGGACTGGTTCCATTATGTATTCTCCCATGCCCGTGTCTTTGATCTTGACTCCTTTTGATAGGATTTCCATTTTAGATGTAGACACTATGTCTATTTGTTTGGTAGAAGACTCTTTGTTATGTGGAACAAGTTTATTTGCACTTTCCTTCAAAGTGTTGCAAGATGTCAATGTGTCTGTAGGTATAGTGACCTCTACTCCATCATAGGGAAATTTTAGACATTAGTGGTATGTTGATGGAATAGCTTGCATCTCATGAATCTAGGGCCTTCCTAGAAGAATGTTATAGGCTAAGGGGAGATCTAGCACTTGATAGGTGATATCTCTAATGACTGGTCCTGTTCTGATAGGTAGCACAATGAATCCTTTGGAATTTCTTTCTTGTTCATCATATGCTTTTATGGTTATCTTCTTTTTAGGATCAATAGCATCTTCTGACAATCCCAGTTGTGTAACCAATTTCTAGGAACAAATATTTAGAATGGCACCTCCATCTATCAAGACACATTTGACACAACGGTTTTGGATTAAGACTTCAATATGCAAGGGCTGGTTATGTGGATGACTCAATGAGTTGTCATCTTCTTCTAAGAAGAATATGTACTGAGGGGATGTCAAGTGACCCACCATTGTTTGGAATATGTCAAGATCAAGATCTTTAGGAACATTAGAGCCAATAAGATCTTTATCTAGAATTAGACGATGATCAGGAGAGATGCAAAGAAACTCGAATATAGAGATTTTGGCATTAGTGTGTTGCAGTTTTTGGATGATACTGTATGATATCCCTTTGGAATCTTTAGAATTGGAATATTTTGAAGTAGAAATTTTTTTAGATGCAGATGCAAGATTAAATGGGACCTTTGGGGCATTTGATGAACTTGAGTTTTGTCCTTGGAGAGTTTCCTGAGCTTGAGATCGAGTAACTACATTAGCTATCTTGTTATCTCTGTCCTTTTTGACAATAGCGATGACATTGTAGTGTTCAGATAGGCATGGTTCTACCATGTTGATGACATCATTATTACCAGAGTAAGTGTAATTGACTTTAGCACCCATGTTTGGTTTAGAAGATGAATCTCCTTGATTATGCTCCGAAAAAGGTTATGTGAATGTTGTATGATCGTTATTGGATTTATGGTTGTCAATCACAGTTTCTCCAACGTCAATTTTATCTTGAATGAGATGTTTTAGATGCATGTAGTTATTGGTTTTATGACCCTTTTTTCGATGAAAATCATAGAAATCGATCTCTTTCCACCACTTAGGTTTGACTTTGGGGTCATATGGTTTGATCTCAGGTAACGAGATGATATTATTTGCCAATAGAGTTTTCATGGAAGATTCCAAGGACTGACCTAGAGGAGTAAACTCATGCTTTGATTTTGTAACCCAAGGTTTATAGTCATTGACTTTTTAGTAGGTTCAATTTCTTTCATTTCTAAAGCTTTTATGGATTGAGTGCCAATGGTGAGATTAAATGCTGGTGCTTTAGGCGGAGCACTGATATGATAAACAACACTGTCTATGACAATGTTTTTATTCTTGTTCTAGATTTTTCTCTTATCCTTGTTGGAACTAGATCCTAAATCGTACTTGTTTTCTTTATGAAGCGATATGTCTCCCTTTCGAACAAGCACATTTTTTATTTTTATGGCATTTTCTACGATTTTATCAAAGGATGTATGATTTTGCATGTAGATGATAATTGATTCCAGAATCAGATTATTGAGAAAGATTTCTAGTTTCTCATTCTTCGGAATTGGTCAGGCGTAGAGTGAAAAATTCTTCCTCCAGCATTTGAGGAAGGTCAGGAAGGGTTCTCCTGAGTTTTGTTTCAAATTGCAGATGTTGATCATGGTGACCGAATGTTGGATATTGTAGGAGTATTGTTGATAAAACAATTTTATTTACTCCTTAAAGGTCTTGATAGTTGGAGGCATCTTAGAGAACTAGTTGATGGCTGCTCCTCCCAAAGATCATGGGGAGAGATGCATTAAGTATGTTGGTTCATGCATAAACTCCATGGATAGAGTACAAAATTCTCTGACATGATCTTGAGGATCAAAATTTCCATCATGTTTGTCATATTTGGGCAATTCCACTCTTTTTTTGAAGGGTGGCATGTACAAGCTTTGATCGAATAGAAATGGACATAGGGCTTCCATAGAGAATTATTTGGGTTCTTTCTCCTTTTCCAGCTTGTTAGGTTTGATTTGCATGGCATGCATTTGTTTCATCATAGCTATGATGGGAGTTTCTTCCTCTTGTGTGATGATTTTTTTGACATTAAAGTCTCAAGGAAGTCGGGCTCCTTGTTGACCTAGTAGTAGGAAATATGCCTCTTTTTCTTCTTGTAAGAAGTGTCTCATCAATTTCTTAAAGAGGTCATCATTACAAAATTGTTCAACTTCTGATGGTGTTGGTTCTTAGTCTCCGCCATGATTGGATTGGTGACCTTGTGAGCCTTGGTTACCCCCACCTTGTGACATAGTGGCATTTTGATTATCTCCTAGGATTCATTGAGGAGGATTAGAGTAACCTTCTTTCAGATGTAGATTACCTAGGGCATCTTCTTTGTAAAGATTTGTGTTGTAAGATTGATGAAAGGTATGAACAATAAAAGATGATGAAGGAGAGACCTTTGGTTCTTCTTGAGGTTTTTGTGTGATGAAACTCTAGTTTCCACCATTAACCTTGGATGAACACTTATAACCAGATATGACAGCTAAAAGATAGTCTGATTTAGGAAATATCAAGTGATGCAACCTTGTCAAGATTGGTTTTTGAAAAGATAGATTGGACATAAATGAGGGATATAGTGTTCGAGATGTATGGGTAGATGCCCAAAAGATGGTTGACATGAATTCACAACACTTAGCCATTTGAAGATATTGAATCAGGGTTTGTTTTGACAAGATTTTGACACAAGACAAGATAGGATTTAGAATGATCAATTAGATGGCAAACCGGGCTCAATTAGTCACTTTAGGAAAATAAGAGGAATTTTTTGTTGCTATGCTCTGTTCCTAACATAGTGAGAATTTTGATAGAATCTAGATAATAATTGCTGGCTGATTGAATTTTTGACAAGATTTTGACTTTCTAGAAATTTTTGGTAAACTATCGTATGATAGTATCTAGGCTCGTACGACAGAGAATGGGGTCTGGGATGACAATTGTAGAAGCTTGTACAACAAATGACTATGATTTTCCTTCTATTGAGGGTTTGTAACAAGATTCCTACGACATAGTATGGGTACCCGTACAACAATTTGGGGGTTCTAGTATGAAAATAAAAAATCAAAGCAATTGTCGTATGATAATTGAAAACTCAGGATGAAATTTTACACCAGAAAAGGATTTTGTTTCAAATTTTGCAAGTTTTTTAGTTGTTTGGTGTTTTGGGTATCAAATTGTTTACAAATTTCTCTGTCTAGATTTTTGAAAATCTGTGTATTGGATTGTCTTAGGTTGTTTAACATAGCAATAGGCTCAAAATCATAGAAAATAGAGGGAACTGACTCAATGAATCAATTACACCTATCTTACACTAGCTAGGAGAAGAGATGTATTACTTTATCGTTGACTTAGGAACACACTCATGGAATCCTGAGAATATGTAGGTCCAACAACACACAATCGATGTTGAAGCCCATATTAGCCAAGTTCAAGTGTTGAAGAGGGCTCGATATGATGAGTTCCTTGGGGTGATTACTATTCACCTCACACAAGCACTACAAATCCTTCAGGGGTGGATCAGTGGAAAAACTAGCTTAGGCTTTTAATCAAGGCATCCATTCACAACTATCTCCCATAGTTCCGCAAGAAGGATTTAGGCTGTTAACTCTATGAGCACTCTAACCAACATAGTCTCACAAGCAAAATTTAAGCGACTTTGCTCTACACAAAATCAAAGCATGTTCATGGAATGAATCCAAGGAACAAGCACAACCATGTCTTTTGAGGCTTTAACCTTAAGGAAGTGTCAAATTTTATAGTGGGGTGGAAGATTCGGCGTAAGACTTGTCCCCACTTGGATCATTCCCAGAAGCTTTTTACCTCTTTGATAGGCCCTCTAAAGGATTAATTGAAATGTGAGGTTGGGGACCACAGGATCTGGGTTTCTAATTCTCTGAAAGAGAAGAGAATAATTCCCTAACCTTGTCCTTTTCCCTATCCAAAACATGTCAAGAAGATTTAATCCAGAGATAGTATGCAAATTGGCACTCGGGAAGATACCTTCTGGGTTTCTAATTCTATTAAGAAGGAGAAGAGCATAATCCCCTCAATATCTACCTCAATGGCAATAAGTGCATGTACCTAATTAGCTATATGCCTTTGAAAAATGAAATCTAAGAAAAAAAATATTTTCTTGAAGAAGATTAGGCAACCTGCAAAACCACCTATCAAAAATCTTGTTGAATGAGCGTCTTTGACTAGTGATTTTATAAAAATGGGGTTATCTACAAAAGATGGGCTTAGAAGTCAAGACAAGAAGAGGCTAAAGATCAGGTTTTTATGCTCAAATATTCATCTATCATCCTACAAATATGCTTTAGGCTATAAAAATGATCAAACACCAGCAAGTATCAATTGTCAGGGTTAGCTATTAGTCAAAATCTGAAATCCAAATCTCAAAAATTGCCCAAAATTTTGATACGACAATTGAAAATTAGAGTCAAAACTCATACGATAATATACCAATTACCATAGGACAATCTAGAAATGATAAATGATCAAACACCAGCAAGTATCAATTGTCAGGGTTAGCTATTAGTCAAAATCTGAAATCCAAATCTCAAAAATTGCCCAAAATTTTGATACGACAATTGAAAATTGGAGTCAAAACTCATACGATAATATACCAATTACCATAGGACAATCTAGAAATGATATGACTCTGGGTTCTTGCACACCCAACAATCCAAAGCTCATATGACAATACGTAACAACCAGTACAACAATACAAACTATCATCTATTGTACAACAGATAGAATGTTCTGATATGACAATCTGCAAGTGTCGTATGAGATTGTATGGAATAAAAATTAAAAATTGAAGCTTGAATTTGAAATGTCAGAAAAATGAAAATTTGATAATGGAAACCCACTATTGGGCCCCACAGTGGATGCCAGAATGTGCCTGTGAAATTATACCTGCCTGTGGACACAACACTTCAGTAAAACATTATTGGTTAACAAATTAGAAAATCTGCAATAAATACAAGTATTGTTAACTAGGTGATTTACTACCTTCTAGTAGATGTGAGTATGGTATTCTCAGAAATAACTAAGATCAGTGACGATGCAACACCTAAACGAAGGGTTGGAATGATGAAAGCTTATGAAAATGGATGCAATATTAAGCTATATTTTTAAATTTTTCTATGCAATATGGATGAAAACCATGTGAAATGATGTAAAACTAGATGAAAATATGAATTGCAATCTAATCTAGCAATGATATGAATACTATGAAAATGAATGAAATAATGATAAACAAGAATCTCAAAATTGCACAATCTCACAATTTGCCAAATCGCACGAACAAGATTCTCTGAATTCACCGTCGTTTGTAAAGGATTGAGCCTCATTTATATAGAAATCTAGGGTTTTTGAGAACTCATGGAAAGCCAAAAATCTCTCCCTAATTAACTCAGATTGATTGTTGAGTTATCAAGAAATTAGAAATAGTTAACTCATAAAATCATGCAAAATCAACTTTTTAACTCAAATCAGGAGTTTAGATCACTTTTTAACTCACAATCACATGTTGAGTCCAAAAAGTTAACAAATTGAATTGAATAGCTGATTTAAAGTTTAACTATTTTTCTGATTGTGCTTGGATAATTATGAATTTATTTAATATTCCATGTGTTTTATTCTCAACTTAACTAATTTTTGAATAAAAATAACTGATTTATGGGTTAATCAATTATTTAATCAAACTTTATCCCAAAACTATATCATTAAATTTGACAATTTGATTTAATCAATTAAATAAATATTTAATCAATTGTTTTTAGAAATTTGATTTATTGTCAAATAAAAATAATATTAATTAAGAATAAATTTAATTAAATCTAATTAAATAATTAAGTGGTAGAATTAAATTCAATTAATTAAATATTCAACATATTCAGTTAATTTACTTTAGGATAAATAAAATAATATCATTTATCGCCAAATAATATTTAATTTAGAAATAATTAGGATAAATTAGGAATATTTAGGAATATTCCTTGATGCAAAATTAAGATAAAATCTATTAGGGTTTCGATGATTTGATGTGCAGAGGTGCCTTAGGTTAGGACTTTAGGGTCAATTTCGATCAATTTGTTGATGTAGGAGGTCAATGTTTCTGAATCCCATTTTTGGGGTATTACACTTTGTTGGTACTCTAAAAAATCCATAAAGTTTTGAGCCCATAATCAGAGAATTTTCCTAAGGCAAAGTTCAGTGCTTCAAAGAGCAGTTTAAAAGACCTAAGTTCAAGTGCATGCAAAGATAGGCCTAATGAATTTCATGGCATAGTACTTGGGACATGTGTTCCTCACATTTCATTTGGTATTTGTAGTTGGTTACAACTTCCAGAATTCAGCTCAGACAAGCTTTGAAGATACCCATTTGAAGGGCTTTCTACAAATCTGCACTTTGCATTCTTTTCGGTTTTACTGAAGGGCCTACTTTGATGGTTTGCATCTAACACTTGGTTAATGGTTATGACATGTGGGTTGTTGCATCATGTTTTAGGCATGAGAAATAATTTCCCTACCAATTTTTAGGCCCCCATGATCCTGTTTGACATGTTTGTCATAGCCATTCCGTTTGCAGATTGCTAAGTTTCTCTAGGAGTGCACAGTTCAGTTTTCTGAGTGGCTTACTTTAGTGCCTTGCCATTTGCACATGGTTTGAGATCAAACATAATTGAATGATGTTCCACACTATAGACCTAGAAGTGTACTTTCCTGAGAATTTTCAAGTCTCTGCCAATCCGTTTAACCCCTTTGTTCAATCAATTCCAAATGAAATTTCTACAAATTTGATTGTTTTTAGTTCAGGATGTTCTAAGTGGCTGACTTTGAAGTTTATTTTTGGATGATTGGTTTGTCTTTCTAGAAATCTGATTATAGACATGTTTTCTATGTACGAGAAAGATCATCTATCCATGGTTTTAGATTGTGAAGGTTTCGTTTGATGTGATTATAAGATCAGACAAAAGGTGTTCAATAATGATGAAAAGTGCGGATGGAATAAATTTGCAAAGTAGAATTTTTCCTAAATTCATAGCTTTTTGTCAGATGGTCATTTTGAGTTAAGGGTTTCTTTTTTATGTTCCTTGCATATGATTTTTCTACTAGAACAGATGGCATGCCCTCAGCTCATTGTTTGGTATTTTTTAATTCATCTCTTTCTGAGGCAGATTATAGTGGTTTCAATTAGTGTTTGTCGACAATTCTGAATAGGCATTTTCAAGTTTTATAATCTCTTACCTTGTTCATTTCTAGACGAAGCCATTTTACAGGATGTTTCTCTATAGTAAAAAGTTTGTACTCGCCAACTTTCAGCATCCAGGGATAAGTTTTCATTAGTGATTTAATGGTGTGACTGAGGGTGTTTCATTTAGTTTTGGCGACGAGCAAAGTAGTAAAAGTTGAAGTCTTTAAAGAGTTTTGATTGTCTGAATTAGATCCAGTTGTAGACGCCAGTCATTTTGGATGTATTTGGAGTTCGGGTGTTTGAATTCAAATTTTTTTTAGGTCGGACCCTCTTGGGGTCCAGCCTGCCTCATTGTTTTAAAAAATTAACTTTTTTGCTGCATTGGGCACACCTTTTGTATTTTGCACTACCGTTTCCTCCCAAAATGGATATGTCAAGTTTTTGGGGAAACAATTATGAAATGTTTGAATGTTGAAATTTTTTGAATTTAAATGGCTAAGAAGTCTGGGTATATCAGAAGATGTGCTTCGCAAGGTTGTTGTTAAAATTGAAGATGATGGCCAATGTGCAAGTTTTTGTCTATGGTAGTTTTGATTGCATTCTTGATGCAAACCTTTTAGAGAGTTTTTCATGATTAATGGTTTTGTGCACACCATTTTGTTAAATTCTTGGGTGCACAATGGAGCGACTGTGTGTTTCAAAAGGGGGATGCTATGTGCAGGACAAGAAATGAATAAAAGAATACCAGCCGCATATCCTCATTCATAGGTTATGAGTACACCCCTGTGGTGTTATGTATGCCCTCTTGGTTACATATTTTGCAGGCCAGAGTGGAGGATTTAGGGTGATGCATGTGCATACAATAGTAGAACACTAGTACATTTTGCACCATTTTTTGATGCACTATTGGTCAAAGTTTCTACCCAACACGGTCGAATAGTCGACCAACTATTTTGTCGCTATTATCTACATCAAAATATCAACCCATTGCTGAAACTATCGAATGATCGATGTCAATATTGGTAAAAAATGAGGGCAATGTAGGCTGAAAATAACATTGGCAAGTGTTGGTGTATTGGTCAATCTTTTGACCAATATAAATTAATATTGGTTGAAAACTTTGTTCACTTCGACCAGGATGCCAAACTCACGAAAGTCATATTTCGACCACATTTGGTCAAAATATTTAGCGGCTTCGACCAGGATGCCAAACTCGTGATGCCACATGTCAACACAAAATGGTAGATTTTAGGCCAAACTTTCACGCAGGTGGATCAAAATTTTGACGCAACATGGAGTGTTTAAAAAAAAATTGAAGATAAATATCCAGACTAATCACCAATGGCATCCTAATCGGTGATTAGTCTAGATATTTATCTTCAGGTGTCCACACTCATTCTGCTGCTTGTTGCCAGTGGGTCCCTGCTCGTTCTATTTTCTAGACTACTTTGGGCTCTAGAAATCCATCCGTTTTGCGTGAAACTGTGGGTTTTTTCATTTTGTTTGAACTATTTGAGAGATAGGCTCTAATTGGTGATCCGTGAATTGGCAGAGCTTCCTCTTAGACACCCACAACTCTTCAAATCTATTGGTGTGAAGCCCCCAAAGAGTATTCTTCTCTATGGGCCTCCTGGTTCTGGGAAAACTTTAATTGCTAGGGCAGTGGCAAATGAAACCGGTGCCTTCTTTTTCTATATCAATGGACCTGAGATCATGTCAAAGTTGGCTGGAGAAAGTGAAAGAAATCTCTAGAAGGCTTTTGAAGAGGCTGAGAAGAATGTCCTATCCATTATATTTATTGATGAGATATTACAGAGATTTGTCAGTGGGCTTGCAAGTATGCTATTAGAGAAAATATTGAGAAGGTAAGTTTTAATTGTGGTGGCTTTTGCAAACTATATTTGGTGATGAATTTCTTAATGTTTTTTTTAAAATTGGTTTGTTAGAATTTTACATTTTTTGATTCAATTTTCCTCAACTTGTATCTTATTATTTCAATTTGTCATGTTCTCTTTCCTTTGCACTTTTACAGGATAATATTGAACGTGAAAGAAAAAGAAGTGAGAACCCCAAGGCAATGGATGAGGATGATAGTGATGAGGTAGCTGAAATAAAGGCTGCTCATTTTGAGGAGTCAATGAAATATGCCTAAAGAAGTGTCAGTGATGCTGATATTTAGAAGTATCAAGCCTTTGCACAAACACTACAACAATCTCGAGGCTTTAGTTCTAAATTTTGATTTCCTAGTGCTTCAGATGTATTTTCTATAATAGATAATAAAGATGACGATGACTTATACAGTTAGGAAACTTAGTACACAATTTTCATCTTAATGAAGTGACAAATGTATCTGTTCTAGTAGGGACCTTCCGCTGACAAATAGCCAATGCTATTCAATTTGGCTTAAGCTTTTGCTTGTATGAGTTTTATCTGTTCCTATGTTTGAAAATTTATTTAGTTTATCAGCCCTTTAGCCAAGGACTTACTAACTTTTAAGTTTTTAGAGAAATATTAACTGTGGCAAGGAAATTTAGCTATGGAAACTTTTGCTCAAGTGGTAGATAATGCTATGAAAACCTTGCTTTTTTTAAAACAATCCTGTTGGAAAATATTTTATACTAAATCAATTCTACAACAAAGAAAGTCTAGTTCAACTAATTCTGATTGGTGATCCGTGAATTGGTAGAGCTTCCTCTTAGATGCCCACAACTCTTGAAATATATTGGTGTGAAGCCCCCAAAGGGTATTCTTCTCTATGGGCCTCCTAGTTCTGGGAAAACTTTAATTGCTAGGGCAATGGCAAATGAAACCGGTGCCTTCTTTTTCTATATCAATGGACTTGAGATCATATCAAAGTTGGTTGGAGAAAGTGAAAGAAATCTCCAGAAGGCTTTTGAGGAATTTGAGAAGAATGCACTGTCCATTATATTTATTGATGAGATATTACAGAGATTTTTCAGCGGGCTCTAGCAATCCATCTACTCTGCTCTGCGTGAAACTATGGGTTTTTTCATTTTGTTTGAATTATTTGAGAGATAGGCTCTGATCGGTGATGCATAATTGGTTTGCATGTTTGCAGCATGGAAGCAGTGTTGGGGATGTTGGTGGAGCTGCAAACAGAGTCCTTAACCAGTTGTTGATGGAGATGGATGGTATGACAACCAATAAAATAGTTTTCATTATACCTAATGGCATTGACCTATTATACCCAAGGATTCAATGGAGCCGATATTACAGAGATTTGTCAGCAGGCTTGCAAGTATGCTATTAGAGAAAATATTGAGAAGGTGAGTTTCAATTGTGGTGGCTTTTGCAAACTAGATTTGGTTATGAATTTCTTAATGGATTTTTGAACTGGTTTGTTAGAATTTTACATTTTTTGATTCAATTTTCCTCAACTTGTATCTTATTATTTCAATTTGTCATGTTCTCTTTCCTCTGCACTTTTACAGGATATTGAACATGAAAGAAAAATAAGTGAGAACCCTGAGGCAATGGATGAGGATGATAGTGATGAGGTAGCTGAAATAAAGGTTTCTCATTTTGAGGAGTCAATGAAATATGCCTGAAAAGTGTCAGTGATGTATTTGCTGCTTCTGCTGCTACTTCAAATGTATTTGCTAAGATGATTTCCCCCGCCAAGATGATGTGCATCCATTTTATGGAGATCTGCTAAATGTTTTATATGATAAATATCACTACAAGTTGGCCCTTGGCCAAATCAATATTGCTCACAATCTCATTTCCAAAGTGGCCAAAGAGTATGTTAGGTTGATAAAATATGGGGATTCTCTTTACTATTGCAAATATTTGAAGGTTTCCACACTTGGATGGATATGTACCATTGTTAAGAGAATTGGACTGAGTTTGGCTTACCTCAAATAGGTGAGGCATCATATGGTTATGTTCTTTTTTCTATCTATTCAGTTTTCACTACCTATCATTCCTTGGGATATCTTGCAAGGGTTCTATAAATTGATAGTCTATATTTTGGTGGGTGTCTTGTATGGGCCTATGAACTTTTTTATCTTGTCTTTTTTTTCAATCCTACAACTAGATTTTTATATGTGGATTTCTTGTAAGGAAATTTGATACCACCATTTTAGTAGTTCTTCATATGATAGTTTTATATGCAGTCCCCAGTCTAGGCTTTATTTGTACATTTTTATCTCAATATTAAAAGAATTAATTTAGTTAAATAAAGCTTTATGTCCCAAACACAATGACAACTAGGATGTGAATTTAATCTTTCTGACAACTAAAGAGTCAAAAAAGATAACAAATGGTTCAATATAACCTACAACTTTGTCCATGTAAGAGTTGAACTCTAAAATTTATGGTATGAAGACCTGCAACTTGTAGCTAAGAATATGAAATTGAATATGTTGGAGATTTCCCAACAGACTAGTGCTAACTGTATGTTTGTCATTGATGACAACATATGGAAAGTAGAATGTGTGGAAGTCTTATGCAGTAAGCTTTCAGCATGTGTAGCATGGACATGATATTAGCATGATATCATGGGCGCAGAGGTTAACTATTAGTACAAACAGTTATATAGTAGCTTGAGTTAGCAGTATTCCTGACAGAGTAACAGCTAGTATTCTATGTATGGTCATCCATACAGTTATCATGGAGCCTTGCGCGCTTGGATATATGATGAATACATATTAGTGATGTTATAGTCATGGATGCAGTGTCTGATGATTAGTAGAAGTGAAGTTATGCAGTCACTATTCACCAGTAACAGTTTCTTGTGTTTGTTCAGAAGAGCTAACAAAGATTATATTAGTTCTAGAGTTGCACCTATCTTTATGGTATGTACCCTTGGAGTTAAGATCAGAGAAGAGTTAGTGATGTTTTATTAAGAGCGCATAAAGTAATTTAGCTTGAGGAGAAAGATCCAGTTGTTTTGGTAGAGCCGACAGTGTGTAGCGTGCATCTACAATTATCTTATTGGACAGGTCCCAGGATGTGTTGCGTGCTTAGTAGAGCCGACTAAATTTTTATTGGAGTTTTTTATGGTTTCTCTAATATGATTTCAAGGTGGTTCTAACAGGCCAACTTGATTATATCATTTAGAGGAAAGATATTTATAAGTAGTCATTTGTGATTGTTTGAGTGTGGTTCATAGTTGAAAGAAAAGAGCAGAGCAGAGTGTGTGAAGTGTTGAGCCATTAGAAGAAGGTCTATGTGACCAAGAAAAGTGTTTTTGCTATACATTGGAACTGCTCTAGACAGCAGGTCAAAGCATAGTTCACCGAGATTTAGATATAGTGTATATCTGTTAAACATAAGGTTGTAGCCTTCACCCCTTTGAGCAGTGTGCTCTCGGATAGTGCGTCCTCTCTCCTAAGAGGGACTATTGTAAAAGACTCCTAATAGGGTCTGACCCTTGACTAGGTCTACTATATTAAATATATTTTAAAGAAACTCCTAACAAGGTTACGGATCTTCTAACAAGGATCATAATACACTAGTGCAAAATATTAGTGGGTGTCAATTCCCACCGGGGTTTTTACCTATTTGGGTTTCCCCGTAACCAACATATTGTGTTGTGTTCAAGTATTCTTTCATTGTGTTTATGCTTTATATTTAAGTATACTTAATTGGATAAAGAATTGAAACTTGTAGATAACTGATTCACCCCCCCCCCCCCCCCTCATTTATCTCTTGGGACTATTCCTAATAGAATAATTATGACTTATTTTAAAAATTTAGGAAAACTTAACCATTTCTATAGCGATTACTTAAAAAAAAGTATACCTGATCGATGACTCAATATTTGTAACCTCTCAGAAAATTTTCCTTTCCACTTCAATATCTTTCCTTGATAATTCTTGATCTCCTCAGAACCACTAGAAAAAAAACAATGACAACAGAACTTGCTTCTTTAGAAAATTGCATCAATACTTAACTTAAACATTATAGTCATGAAGGGTGTAACAAAATCTGATATGCTAATAGACAAACTCATTTTGCATAAAATGGCATTAAGCATGGATATTGGTTTACATGTGGTACATCAATTCCTTCATCGAAGACATTATCTATTACATTTATAATTGTTTATTTAGGTTCCATAGCACTAGCATATACACAAAAAGAATCTGTACAAAAAAAAAACATGGACGCTACATATATATAATAATAACCTGTTAAAAAAAAAGAGGCCACTGAGGACAATTACAGAGGTCTCCAGAAACAACATTACCCAACTCTTTCTCTCAAGCCAAAGACTCAGTGTGTTCAATTGCCTAGACTAGCAATCAATTCTATGTTGAGTATATCTGTCAGACCCTCCTACAGTTTGAACAAATTAAGAATAGAAGATAGGAACTGATTTAACACTTCACCTACTCAAAAACACAAACCAATGAAATAATCCACATTAATCCAAGAGAGATTGATGCATTCAATACAAGAATACTTACACAAAATGAAGCCGAATCATGCCAGATAATGATAATGAGAAGTTGACTATTGGACCTTCTAGATTTTTATTTGATAGTTGCCTGACATTGACACATTCAAAATGCACTTATGAGAAAAGACCTAGAATGAATGAAATTGATTAAATAATGAAGGTATGTTATTTTGAGCTTCACTTGGTTTCGAGAATATTTTAATATTCTCTACTTAACAAGGCCAACAACGTGAAGGTGGAAGCTCATCTGGCCTCACCCCCCCTCCCCCTAACATCAATCTAAATTCCCCATTAACACATAACAATATTCATTAACATGACATATAATTCAATATTAATACACAATATTCATAGATAATTACTTAAAACAACGTTCATGGAGTTATTATGATAGTTTTACTAATAGTTTTGTCACAATTTGATGTTCAGGATAGGAGAAAAGAACCTACAACAATAGAGGCAATAGTTGTAGATACAGATGACGATATCCCATAAATCCCTAATATAATAAATATAGTGAAGAAAAAATTAAAAAGAGTCAACACATAAATTATTACTATTTTGCATGATGCTACTACTGGCCTCATTGTGATGTCCATGACCAAGTAATTGAGCAAGCAAAAAATCCTATAGCAAGAACAAATACATATTTTAGTTCACAACATAAAAGAGTATAAAATATAAATCTTTATTGAACTTTTGTTATAACTAAAGATTCATTACTACTTACTTCAAAATGACATTCTCGCGCCATCAATTCATTTGTCCTCTTCAACATCTCCTTAGTTGGATTTGCATCTTCCAAAATAGTAATAATTTTTGCATTACTCTTTTTTTTCACCGTATTTATTATATTAGGGATTTGGGATATCCTCATTTGTATCTACAACTATTGCCTCTATTGTTGCAGGTGCTTTTCCCCTATCTGATATTTATCTTCAGGTGTCTACACTCATTCTATTTCTTGTTGCCAGCAGGTCACAGTCAGTGATTGGGAGAGCCCTATTTTGGCACCAATCATGTAGTACAAGCATTAGAATTGAGTTTTTTGGCATGACTGGGAAATTTTTTTATATCAACATGCAATAGAGTTTTTTGCCCAAACTCTATTGCATGTTGATATACAAAAATTTCCCAGCCCATGCCAAAAAACTCAATTCTAGTGCTTGTACTTAGACCTTAAATTATTGAGCTTCTCTTTGTTTCGAGAATAGTTTAACATTCTCTACTTAACAAGGCCAACCACGTGAAGGTGGAAGCTCATCTGGCCCCTCCTAGGAGCCTCTTATGACCCTTTATGACATTTTAAGACCTCTAAGATGTATTCTTAGGGATCGTAAATGGTCATAAAGGGTCATAAGGGGTCCTGGGACACAATAGCTAAGAAACATAATTGTAGGTATCATGGTCACATTTTTTTGGAGACAATGTAATTGAGTGGTATACCCAGATGATGGAGAGAAACTTTTGCACCTATGGTTCTAAGTTGTTCTCCATCCCGTTGTGTCAACTTGGAATCAGAGGTGCAGAAGTTGCACTTCGTCTGGGTATACAAATCAATTATGTTGTCTCCAAAAACATGTGACCATGATGCCTACAATTATGTTTGTCAGCTACTGTGAAATCCTCGTCACCCTTAGCTATCATCCTAAGCCCTTCTTCCCTCTCCAGTTCTTCAAGCCTCCACAAGATATTTGGATCAATAAAGTATGCAACATTGTGTCTGTCCATGATCTTAGGAATATCATCTTCTTTCCACTCTTCATTTGCCAAAATAGACCGCTTCTTCAAGCTTGTAGAGTAGTATCTAGTGGTTGCAAATAAATCTTATTACAAACTACAATAAGAGGCTTAGTAAGTCTAATTTAATTTTTTTGTGGACTGAGACCTTAAAGTATTGAGCTTCTCTTTATTTCAATAATATTTTAATTAACATTCTCTACTTAACATGGCCAACCACGTGAAGGTGGAAGCTCATCTGGCCCCTCCTAGGAGCCTCTTATGACCCTTTACGACATTTTAAGACCTCTAAGATGTATTATTAGAGGTCGTAAAGGGTCATAAGGGGTCTTGGGACACAACAATTGAGAAACATAATTATAGGCATCATGGTCACATTTTTTTGGAGACAACATAATTGAGTGGTATACCTAGATGATGAAGAGAAACTTCTGCTTCTCTGGTTCCAAGTTGACACTATGGGATCTGAAGACCATATATAAGGAATAAATTTAGAGAGCAGAGGAGGGCCATAATGATAAAAATAATATAGGACAAACCTCAAGTTAAATGAGGCAACTAAAAACATGTTAATAGAATTTTATTATTAAATAATGAAATTTTCATAGAGGGGGCTTAGAACACTAGTATATGAAAATTTCATTATTTAATAATAAAAATGTATTAAAATTTTTGCAGTTGCCTCATTTAACTTGAGGTTCATCCTATATTATTTTGGTCATTATGGCCCTCCTCCGCTCTCTAAATTTACTCCTTGTCTATGGTCTTTGGATCCCACAGTGTCAACTTGGAATCAGAGGAGAAGAAGATGCTCTCCATTGTCTAGGTATAACACTCAATTACATTGTCCCCCAAAAATTGTGACCATGATGCTTATAGTTATTTTTTTTAGCTATTGTGAAATCTTTTTTAGTCTAGCCTTTGTTGCCTTTGATGTGTCCAGCAACCTATGAGAAGTTTGAAATATGTTACATGATATAGATATAAAGATCACTAATTAGTGCATTATTACATTCTACTAGTAGTTAAATCCATGTCACCTACTCTTGTACTTATTTCATAGTTTGAGTGAAATCCTCTGCATGTCCACTTTTCATCTATTTGTGGATGGTAAGCCAAGCTAAATGATAGGTTAGTTCCAAGTCTTTTCCATAAGGTTTTCCAAAAATGGCTCATGAACTTACTATCCTTGTCTGATACAATGCTTAGTGGGAGTCCATGTATCCTTACAACCTTTTTAAAGAAAAGATGTGTAATGTAACTAGCATCATGGGTAGTTCTACATGGAATAAAATGGCTCATTTTAGAAAATATGTCTACCACCACATAGACATTCCGGAAGAATATGAATGAATAAATGTTTTGAGAAATATTTGAATTTAATTTTGACAATAACATGAGGAGTGATATATTTCAAACTTCAGCAATACTTCATACCATGTAGTATTCATAGATTACATTCAATGCGTTATTTATGCTTGTATTGGTGGGAAAACTCTTGAAAATGTGCAAAAGAGATTGCGTTCAACCTTGTTGTTTACATTACACATGTAGTTTACCTCCAACCTAAATCAGCATTGCATACAAATCTACGGATGGTGCATGGTATGAAGCCTCACTCAAGCTTGAAAATGATATTCAATCCATAGTAAATGTCTATTTAAACTTTAGGATGATACGTATATGATGGCTTAAGTAAATTGTTCTTACCATGAGACTAGTAGACCATGAGATTAGAGGATGGTTGTTATAATAGCAAATGTGTGTCTGTGGGATACTTTTATATTTTGTATTAAATGATGATACATATGTGTTTCTTCCTTTTACAATAGTCTATATTCTGATACTTATAGCCTATGATTCTAATACCTTGTATTCAGTAGATGTTGGGAAGCTCGTCTCATCTTCCCCCACCTCATCATCCTCGTCACCCTTAGCTGCCATCCAAAGCCATTCTTCCCTCTCCAGTTCTTCAAGCCTCTGCAAGATATCTAGATCAATAAAGTTTGCAACATTGTGTCCATCCATGATCTCAGGAATATCATCTTCTTTCCACTTTTCTTGCCTCTCTTTCCCATCTTGCAGCTTGGGCATTGCAACATGAATCCTATTTTCCACAACTACTGATGGATCCTTAGGTGTAGTTGAAATTACCAAATGGCCTTCAAAGGTCAAGGAACAAATGGAATAACCAAGAAAACACTATACGTTAAATCATGTGATTGATAGTAGATTGGGGCTCACCTAAGCCATAAACATGAAGAATTATTCTAAAAAAAGATGTAAACCATATATATGCACACTTGAGGCAAAGAGAAGTTACGTCATATCCATATTAAAATATTAGTTACAATATGAAAATACTAAACTAACTAATTCCTAAGTTCATCTCTGTATATGGTCACAACAAAGATACGTGATTACAATATAGAGAAGGCATCATAAAAATATAATTTCAGAATTTTCCCTAGCTTGACACATTTTGCACTCAAATCCTTCATCGTGGATAAGTGGAGATGGGCAGATAGATACAGATGAGTTGTCATCGATCAAACTAAAGTATCCATAGCCATTATTTCCTTGAGATGCCCAATCTACATTAGTTCTTATAATATAATGAATAGTATTTACATTAGAAACATTAAATATATACACATTAGCAACCCTTTTTCTATTTGGGCAGCACCAAAATTATCATCCAGGGTTGCTCTATGTCTGTGAAGTCTTCAACACACACTACCCACCACTACATTAATAGTTTGGCACATTGAAAAGAGCCATTGAGCCTATTACAATAATGCACCGTACCATTGTTACTACATTTATTATTTTTATATGATTATTTTTATATGGAATACACCAAGGAGTACCATCAGAAATATTAACCATTTACAATAATGAAAAGTAAACCTAAATCAAATAGCTCATTTTTTTATCAACATGTGTAGTCTCTGTGTATATGAAAAATGAAAGAAATATCAAGCTGAAATAAAATAGTGAACAAAATAGTATTCCACATAGAGTGAATGAAATATACCATCAAAAGAAGGTGAAAAAATCTCGTCATGAAGCACAGACATAGGAAATCAAAAAGGGACAAAAGACAAGAAATAAGAAAAATCATTACGACTATAGAAAAATCATTTATACTATAATAAAAAAAAGAAACACTCTTTGTCAACAATTTAAAAAATCATTAGGACTATAGAAAAAAATTAAGACTATACAAAATCAAATTTTAGAAATGGACAGTTCTGATGCTTTGCCATTACAACAATTGAGCATTCATAATTTGGTATTGTGTATTCCATTTAAGTATGTCAACAATGTGTTAGTACTGTTTTAAATTTTGATCCTCATACTTGCATTTTTTGAGAATTATGGTTCCAAGGGTTTAGGCCTTATGCATTGTTGCTAAAACCTAGCTTGGTCTTAACAATGTTATGTTTGAGCATTACTTTTTGCTCACTAACATTTCCTAATGACGAATGTGCAATATTGACCCCTTTAAAGTGAACACTTCATTTGTTATGTCACTAGGTTGTCAAGCGGGGTCCCCTTTTAAATATTTTCTTTCAAAGCCTTAGTTTTCCCATTAAATGTTTCCAAATGACTAACCTTTTAAAACTTGTGGCTATCGTTAAATCTCAAGAGTCTTGGTTGTCAGATTTTCTGACATGCAAATTAGCAACAGGTTGACATCTGTCTCAGTGGGCCCATCATCGGAGTTGTGCTGGCAATTAAATAATGGAATACATCAATGGTTGTCGTTATACTATTGGGCCAAGTTGATTACCTTTTAAGCATTGTGGTTTAGCGACAGGTGTCCGATTGAAAGTTTTTGACATGATGGTGTTTTGACTTTCCTTCTTCTGTGGTAGTTTTCTCCTATTGACACTTTTCCTGGATGACGTTGAAAGTGGGGTCAAAATTCTCAGACAGTTAAAGATCGAGTAGATCTTGTGGTTATCGATATACTGCTAGGATAAGATGCATGATGTTTAAGGCTTACAATATAGTAATGACTGTTCGATCTTGCTTGTAAGATGTGGACTAAAAAGTGGGTCCTCAGTCGCCAGGTTGCACTGACATGTTTGTTTTTGATTGGTCGAAAGTAAGAGATGTGTTAGCATGTGCAAAAAATTTCATGGCTCTAGCCCTTGTCCCCTGGTCTCTGCAGTTTTTTTTAGGTCTCTGCCTTTAGCCCTGGTTCAAATTTTTGAAAATATAGCCGTTGCATACAAAAACCCTTTGTCTAAACCCTGGCCTTGTTATATTTTCATGTTACTTTTTGCAGGTCACTTAAGGGTCCTAATATGCATGTGTTTTATATTTTGGTTGGCCCCAGTGTTAACTTTTCCTAAGTTTCTACCCCCGGAAAATTTAATATTTCCTAAAGCCTTCAGCACCTAATTTTTTCCCCAAAAGCCTAAGTCTTAGCATTTAATTTTTTCCTATGTTTCGGCCTTAGTGTTTTTTGGGCTCGGTCTTCTGACAACATTTCCATCCGATGGTCAGCGTAAGTTCTCATAGACTTTGTCAGAGGCTTAAGATCTTACGCTGATCATTGATCTTTCCTGATGACGTAGCCTTTCTTTTTGAGCGGGTCCACTGCCAGGTGTGCTAACTTGGTGGTATCTCATTGGTCGACAGAAGTATGAAGTGGAGTGGTGTCAGTGGGACCGGTCTTCTTGATGTTCAGGTAGATTAAAGTTTGATTAATCTTGTGGCTGTCATTATACCGTCGATATAACATGCTCAATTTTTAATGTAGCGGTATGGTGACAGTCATTAATTCTCTTTAAGATGGCAGGTGGGTCCATTGACACATATGTATAGTTGGCAACTTTTGGTTGGTCCATGTAGTAACACATTGGCATGCTGTCAGTGGGACCTAGTTTCCATATGTGTCAATAGGTCCTAATCCTGTCAGTGAATCGGTGGACGGCGTATGATCTTGTGGGTTTTGTCAGAAGCTTAAGATCTTGCGACGACTATTGATTTTGTTTCCTGTTAGATGGTTGTTAGAGATGGGAGGAGATTCTCGATCTAATGGTGGGTGTGTAATCTGATAGAATCTCGGATTGGTATGCAAACTTTAGACGGCCGTTGATCTTCTTGATGCGGGCCCGGTCAAAGTTTCTCAATCTTTTGGTGGTTGGGATAAGTGCTTTAGCGGCTGACAAATTTCCAAGGCTTCACTCATTCACATGAAATAGCAGTGGTTCTCTAAGTATTTTAGCGGTTTAGCGAACAAGCGTTCGTGGAATCGCTAAACTTTCTGGAGGATAGATGAAGTGTTTCACGAACTGGCGGTGTCCTTTTATCGCTAGTTCACTAAATGTGGGACCGAGCTTATGTTTTCTTTGGGTCACCAAGTCATGGAGTTAAAAGGTGGGTTAGGTTTTCTCTTTGTGAATTGGATATGCCTTGTCACATGGTCGCTAGCAATAAACCCAGGGTGGAAGTTCAGTTAAGATCATAAAAGACCACGAAACATGAAGATCTGACAGTTGTGACTTAAAGCTAATCTAATTTCAAATGTTGACCGCTGATTTTCTCTTAAAGCCATAAAATGACCATTGAAGTTCAAATTCAAATTTGCAGAGGGTTTCAAGTGACAGAAGGTACCAAAATTTATGGTTTTAATGGCCGGTTTTTATTGATTTGGTGGCGCTAGTTATTGCAGACTGGTTCGAGGGTCCCTGTGGTAGGTGGCATGATGTTTTTGTACCAAGAGAAGTATGGTTTTGTGCTTGAGATATGTTTGCAGGTGGTTGATTTGACTAGTGTTCATGGAAATTCCTTGTTGTTTTGTCCTATCCTCACAGATTTTGATGATTGTGGATCCGTCTGAGATTCTTTTTCTCCAGGTTGCTTATGTTTCTTCCCCTGTAATAAATTCTGATGTAGTTTTTGGTTTGTTGAGTTGTTGAAACCCTAACCCTCGTCACCTAAAGCTTGATGCATCCTTTTTGAGGATTCCAAGGTGACTAGGGGTATAAGAAGAAAAAAGTTTTATTTTGAAAGGGTTCTGATCTTGATTAGTTCCAGGGAGTTGTAGCAGGTGGTATCTTATTGTATTAGATTGAATAGAATTTCCTTGTAGTCTTTTGTAGGTTATTGAAGTGATTTTCTCTCTTCTCTGCTTTGAACATGTACATGATTCATTATACTTAATACAATTATTTCAAGCTTGGGTATGTGCAAGAAAATGAGGGGCCAAAAAGTGGCGATGTGAAAAATATTCACTTTTCACTCGTCCAAAAGTGCATGAAAGAACTTGTTGACTTTTTAGTAGGCCTGGGTGTCAGTACACTTAGGAAAACCTGCCACCAAAGCACATGCCTAATCAGGTACCTGATAACTGTGGCATATATCCGGCACCCGCGAGCCCTATTCTTCATTTCCTAGCACGATTCTATGAATTTCTAACCATAATTTTTTGATACCTGATATATTTTCAGATACCTGATATTGGAAACCCCAAATTTGACTTCGAGCATATTCGGTAAGTAGTTAATTGTATATTTTTATTAATTTATTTCATTTTCATTCTAAATGTAGTGTTTTTAAAAAAAATAGGGTTTTGTATTTATATTTGTAATAATATTTGAAACTTAGATTTGTTTTTTATTTAATCAGGCATGGCTGACAACAATGAAGAAAATAACCCTCCAAATAACAATCCCAAAAACAATCCCCCATATCTAAACCCTAAATCTTTACAAGATTTGATACAAGAATTTTGAACACAATGCGAGGTTTCCAAAACACGTATCAAAATATACCTACATTAGCTCCTATGCTTGCCACACTAAATACAATTGTTGGAAATATTGACACACTCACACAGCAACATAATGTTTCTCTTCATTGGCATGATGATATGCATGACCAATTTGATGACGGGCTTGACCATGATGGGATTGTGGCCCTTAATATAACCAAGGAAGATATAGCCACCCTTTTTGTCAATCCTAAAACCAGAATACTAGTTGACCCCAAAAAGCCCAAATTATCAATAAAATGGTGCACAAATGAAGCAATGTGCACAAACTTTTGGGATCGCTGGTGCATGGTTTTTGATAAACCACCACATAAAAATTTGGAGGTCCCATTTTATTTCCTTAAAAAAATTTATGCTGAGTTTGTGCTTGGTCAACATGTTGATTATTGGAGTATGAGGCCCAACATGGGCATAGGTAGAGTAGCTCCTCAGACTAGGCCATCTTCCTAGTGCCAAAAGGCCACCACCTTTTTCCCCCCCATTGATGTTGCACCCCCTCCTCTAGTGCAACATCCAGATATCATTAGAGAGGCTGCTGAACAGACTATTAGGGCCATTCATTTACTGAGTGATCAGTTGATCACATAGACTAGGTCAGTGTTGCCTCCTATGGATGCTACTGGCACATCAACATCTTATCAGAGTTCACATGTATGTGAGCCCCATATGTGCATTATGTGCAGGCATATGTGCCTCAGACCGCTTACTGATTCTAATATATATCAGTTTCATGATATTGATGAGGGAGATACAGGAGAGGCTGCTGCAGAGGCTGCAACACCTCATGGAGCATCTACATCTCATGAGAGTGCTCAAGAGGTGCACATAGAGCCATTGAATCCTATTGATATGGTAAGAGTAAACATTATAAATAAATTTCTCACATGACTTATTTAATTTAAAAATAATTTATTTATTTAGATTAGTTTTAATGATTGCATGCACTTATGTATATATATTTTTTCCATTTATGTTCAGTCGATGACACAGGAGGAGGTGAGACAGGTGGATGAGTCCACACTTTCGGCCATTTCATTTGGCCTTGATGACTATACGGTATATTATAAATTATGTACCCATTAGTTTTTTTTTATATCATTTGGTGTACATGCTTAAATCTCTATCAATTAGAGCAATAAAATTCATACATTTACTAATATATATTGTTATCTTATTGTGTTCATGCAGGCTACAACCAATGTTAGTGGGGGGCGTGAGGGGGTTCCTTCATCAGGTGTTGACAAAGGAAAGGTAGTTAATTGTTTAAGATTAATTAGGCATGCATATGTATGCCACTTGTGTGTAGTAATAAATATTTTACTTGCACTTTATTGTATAGGGTGTGACTATTGATGATGTCCCGACACCAGTTTAGCGGCATAGGGTTACAGGTGTCTCAATTCGGAGTGATAGCCCGATTGTATGTAGAATTTTACATATTGTTATTTGTATTTTGTAACTAGGGTTTCTATGATGAAGTACATTGATATATAATTGACAATCTTTTTACTCTCATAGGTTACTCCGACCGTGAGGGAGGTCCCATGAGAATCTTTCATTTCTTTGTTGACCCAGCCCACTATTCCAGAGGAGGGATCACCAGATGTAAGTTTTAATTTTAGTTCAATCAATTTGTAATTTTATTATGCTATCATCCTATTTTGTAGATTTATTACTCTATGTTGCACCAGTCTACTAATCTCATTATTGCAAATATATATTTATAGGTCAGAGTTGGTATTGTTGGCATGGTCCCTTCGCTACCCAGGACTTATGCTAGGACACCTGATCGTGGTAGGTGATCGAGAGACCAGGTACAAATTGATTTGTATTCAGTTATAATTTTAATTAAATTAGTGTTTGAAAATTATGAATTATATATATATATATATATATATATATATATATATATATATATATATATATATATATATATATATATATATATATATATATATATATATATATATATATATATATATATATATATATATATATATATATATGTACAAATCATATAAAGTAAGCAATCTAACTTTGGTTTGAACTCATTTTTTATGCAAGATCAATCAGAGCCCAACACTTCTTCAAAGAGGCTACATTTTGATGATCCCCCTATAGCATAGGATGCAGTTTTAGTTTTGTGGTCATTTAGAGATGACACTTGGCACATTTTGAGATGGAATATATGCCACATTGTACACGTTAAAACATTGATTTTGTAGACATTTTGAAATGGCATGTGCCATATTTGTCTATGGACATACTTTTGATACATTTGATACATATATAGAACATATTCATTTATATGTTATATTTGCGTCATCTTTTGTATATACATATTTATTATTCATGTTTATGGAATTGAATGGTGAAGTTATATCTTGACTATGATTATCATTATGATTTAAATTATATCTTGTTGAAGTTACATTTGTTTTTCTTTACTCTGGAATACCCTGTTCATGGAGCTTATTATGTTTGAGGTTTAACTTCTTGTTGGTGAACAAATTTGTCTTCGAAAGAAATGCTTACAAAATGACCCTTAAAGCCCAAACAAAAAGACTCAACCAACACCAATAGTTGGGTCACTTTTCTATTGAGAAGCATAAGCACCCTTTGAATTATTCGGGTACAGCTCCCCGTGTAGGATTTACAATGAATCAACTAAACTATAAATGATAATGCTTTTAACCTAAAAGCAATAAAGGCTTACAAACATCTATTCATAAACATGAGATAGATGCAAAGGGACTAATTTACTGAAAAGAAAAGGATAGTAAATGCTACAAATTTCATTTTC
This sequence comes from Chamaecyparis obtusa, assembly GCA_027943335.1. NCBI lineage: Eukaryota > Viridiplantae > Streptophyta > Pinopsida > Cupressales > Cupressaceae > Chamaecyparis > Chamaecyparis obtusa. The sequence continues at coordinate 1,342,532 of BSBK01001817.1, read as the reverse complement.
TTAAACAATGCATTATAGAAAGAAACTAAGAGAGAAAGATGAATGGTTCTTTCCAAATACATGAAAAACTATAGCATAAAGTCCACAAATGATCATGCCGATGATCAGACGTAATAGATACGCATTCAAAAGAAACCAATATCATTCAAAGATGAATATCAATCAGAAAGTGAGCATCTAAAATCAAAGTTTTGATATGCTGACATATCCTTCTTTAAACACAGCAAAACAACAAATATTTTGCTATTCCTGTACATTAATCATTATCTGAAAATAAAATCCCTCTTTCCCTGCATTACAATAAAAATCCTAATCTATCCCTCCTCTGGCACAAAGTCTCTCGGGTCAGGTGGAATCCAAAACCCCCAAAATCTCCTCTATGAGCCTTACTTATTTTCCCCTTTCAGTTAGTTTCTTTCCTGTTATAATAACTAATTCTTGAGGACATGTCTATCCACATCTTCTTTCTCAAATACATTAAAGTATCCCTTTGTGAGTGCCTTAGTAATATTTTGTTATGAAAGTCCATGTTACTTGGTGCTCTACATCTTTCAAAATGGATCTATTCCTATATAATAGTTCCATCTGGATCTTACTGCAACACAAGTGTTAATGCCTCTATGTTTTGATTGGATGCTTGGTGCTATAACTAGAGTGTGTCATTTCTGGCTCTCCACAAACATACCACTTCATGCAAGTGACACCAAGAAACATTTTGTCGAAGCCATCATACATATGTATTTTGGGATTCAATTGCGAGCACATCCTCCTCAATTTTCCCACCCTGTGAACCTGAAGCCAACATCTCTGAATCATGACTGATGTCAACACAAAGAACTACATTATCATGCATCATGAAGGCATCATCAGCTTGGTATTGAAAATCACTCTTAAGTTTCCCACTGATATAGTCCCAGATCTCTATGAATCCAAAAACTGAGCATGAAACAAGGTTCTATCCATTAGGGAAGATGTCGGGTCCTCCTCGACATTCGGTGTTGGGGCATTCTTAGGAAATGATAATGTCTTAATATTGAAATTGCGTTATAGATTATCATGTTCTCGAAGGCCAATACTATCGATGTGCAAAACCAATTCTCATTGTCATCGACCAGTCTAACTTGAAAAAGCTTTGGAAACTTCATTTTTGGATACCTTTTACTAGTTCTACTACTCCTATCTATAATTCCATATGCCGTGCTCTGCTTGCGGGCATTCTATCAAACAGTTTACATATACTGTTTATGCTTCCAAGTCACAATTTTTATGGGACTCAATAGTTAAAATTATAACCAACCCCGAGGATGATGGCATGTCCTTGGATAGACAGTGGCATTGATAGCCTCTCCAACCATTTCAATCTACCTTCATAACCATACCAAATAGGACAATGTCTGCTCAGAAAAATTTCTACTTGATCCACGAGCCCCAGAAGATCGCTGCCCAATCGTGCTTAGTGCACCTTGGGGTCACTTGGGTCAAGCGTGGTCGTGAGCATTTTGGTGACTTTGTGGGTAGAACAGGGTTGTCATTGGCATTTAATCAGCCAACTAGAGCTGATGGAGTAGATAGTTCAATTCCAGGTCAGAAGGTTTGAAAGATACGCTGCTAAGCCACTTTCAACTGACCCTGACTGTAAGTTTTGGCATCGACTGAGATCGCCTTGCCAAATGCAAACAAATTTGAATTGCCCAAAATTGAGAGAGGTTATTGTAGACCTCAAAAACACAATCCTGTAACACCTAATGGTTTGTTGATAGCTCTCACGAGGTCTGAGATACAAGTCCCAGAAGATCGCTGCCCAATCGTGCTTAGTGCACCTTGGGGTCACTTGGGTTGAGCGTGGTCATGAGTGTTCTGGTGACTCTGTGGGAAGAACAGGGTTGTCACTGGTGTTTACCCAGCCAACTAGAGCCAATAGAGTAGATGGTTCAATTCCAGGTTAGACGGTTTGAAAGATACGCTGCAAAGCCACTTTCAACTGACCCTCACTGCAAGTTTTGGCATCGACTGAGATCGCCTTGCCAAATGCAAATGAAGTCGAATCGCCCAAAATTGAGAGAGGTTATTGTAGAACTCAAAAATATGATCTTGTAGCACATGAAAGTTTGTCAATACCTCTCACAAGGTCCAAGATACTAGCCCTAGAAGATCGCTACCCAATCATGCTTAGTGCACCTTGGGGTCACTTGGGTCGAGCATGGTCGCGAGCATTTTGGTGACTCTGTGGGTAGAACGGGGTTGTCACTAGAATTTACCTAGCCAAGCAGAGCTAATGGAGTAGATGGTTTGATGCCAGGTTAGATGGTTTGAAAGATATGATGCTGAGCCACTTTCAACTGACCCTCACTACAAGTTTTGGCATCGACTGAGATCACCTTGCCAAATGCAAACGAAGTCGAATTGCCCAAAACTGAGAGAGGTTATTGTAGACCTCAAAAACATGATCCCATAGCACTTGATAGTTTGTTGATAGCTCTTACGAGGTCCAAGATATGAGCCCTAGAAGATCGCTGCCCAATCATGCTTAGTGCACCTTGGGGTCACTTGGGTCGAGCATGGTCGCAAGCATTCTGGTGACTCTATGGGTAGAACGGGGTTGTCACTAGTGTTTACCTGGCCAATTGGAGCTGATGGAGTAGATGGTTTGATGCTAGGTTAGATGGTTTGAAAGATACACTGCTGAGCCACTTTCAACTGACCCTAACTGCAAGTTTTGGCATCGACTGAGATTTTCTTGCCAAATGCAAACAAAGTTGAATCACCCAAAATTGAGAGAGGTTATTGTAGACCTTGAAAACATGATCTAGTAGCACCTAATGGTTTGTCAAAAGCTCTCACGAGGTTTGAGATATGAGTCCTAGAAGATCGCTGCCCAATCGTGCTTAGTGCACCTTGGGGTCACTTGGGTCGAGCGTGGTCGCGAGTGTTCCGGTGAATCTATGGGTAGAATGGGGTTGTCATTGGCATTTACCCAGCCAACTAGAGCTGATGGAGTAGATGGTTCAATGCCAGGTCAGACGGTTTGAAAGATACGTTGTTGAGCCACTTTCAACTGACCCTCACTGCAAGTTTTGGCATTGACTGAGATCGCCTTGCCAAATGCAAATGAAGTTGAATCACCAAAAACTGAGAGAGGTTATTGTAGACCTTGAAAACATGATCCCATAGCACCTAATAGTTTATCAATAGCTCTCATGAGGTCTGAGATATGAGCCCCAAAAGATCGCTGCCCAATCATGCTTAGTGCACCTTGGGGTCACTTGGGTCGAGCGTGGTCGTGAGCGTTTCGGTGACTTTGTGGGTAGAATGGGGTTGTCACTGGCATTTACCCACCAATTGGAGCTAATGGAGTAGATGGTTCAATGCTAGGTTAGATGGTTTGAAAGATATGATGCTGAGCCACTTTCAACTGACCCTCACTGCAAGTTTTGGCATCGATTGAGATCACCTTGCCAAATGCAAATGAAGTCGAATCGCCCAAAACTAAGAGAGGTTATTGTAGACCTCAAAAAAAAAATCTTGTAGCACCTAAATTTTTTTCAATAGCTCTCACGAGGTCTGAGATACAAGCCCCAGAAGATCACTACCCAATCATGCTTAGTGCACCTTGGGGTCACTTGGGTCGAGCATGGTCGCGAGCGTTCAGGTGACTCTGTGGGTAGAATGGGGTTGTCACTAGCATTTACCTAGCCAATCAAAGCTGATGGAGTAGATGGTTCAATTCCAAGTTAGATGGTTTGAAAGATACGCTGCTGAGCCACTTTCAACTGACCCTAACTACAAGTTTTGGCATCGACTGAGATTGCCTTGCCAAATGCAAACAAAGTTGAATCGCCCAAAATTGAGAGAGGTTATTGTAGAAATTGAAAACATGATCCTGTAGCACCTAACATTTTGTCAATAGCTCTCATGAGGTCTGAGATACGAGCCCCAGAAGATCGCTGCCCAATCGTGCTTAGTGCACCTTGGGGTCACTTGGGTCGAGTGTGGTCACGAGTGTTCCGGTGACTCTGTGGGTAGAACAGGGTTGTCACTAGTGTTTACCTGGCCAACTGGAGCTGATGGAGTAGATAGTTCAATGCCAAGTCAGATGGTTTGAAAGATACGCTGTTGAGCCACTTTCAATTGACCCTCACTATAAGTTTTGGCATTGACTGAGATCGCCTTGCCAAATGCAAACAAAGCCGAATCACCCAAAACTGAGAGAGGTTATTGTAGACCTCAAAAACATGATCCTGTAGCACCTAACAATTTTTTGATAGCTCTCAGGAGGTCCAAGATATGAGCCCTAGAAGATTGCTGCCCAATCATGCTTAGTGCACCTTGGGGTCACTTGGGTCGAGCGTGGTCACGAGCATCCTGGTGACTCTGTGGGTAGAATAGGGTTGTTACTAGCATTTACCTAGCCTTGGAGCCAATGGAGCAAATGGTTCGATGATAGGTTAGATAGTTTGAAAGATATGCTACTGAGCCACTTTCAATTGACCCTCACTGCCAGTTTTGACATCGACTGAGATTGCCTTGCCAAATGCAAACAAAGTTGAATCGCCCAAAACTAAGATAGGTTATTGTAGACCTCAAAAACATGATCCTATAGCACCTAATAGTTTGTTGATAGCTCTCATGAGGTCTGAGATATGAGCCCCAGAAGATCACTACCCAATCATACTTAGTGCACCTTGGGGTCACTTGGGTCGAGCGTGGTCGCGAGTGTTCCAGTGACTCTGTGGGTAGAATGGGGTTGTCACTAGTGTTTACCTAGCCAATCAGAGTTGATGGAGGAGATGGTTCAATGCTAGGTCAGATGGTTTGAAAGATACGCTGTTGAGCCACTTTCAACTGACCCTCACTGCAAGTTTTGGCATCGACTGAGATCGCCTTGCCAAATGCAAACAAAGTTGAATCACCCAAAACTAAGAGAGGTTATTGTAGACCTAAAAAACATGATCTTGTAGCACCTAATATTTTGTTGATAGCTCTCATAAGGTCTGAGATATGAGTCCCAGAAGATCGCTGCCCAGTTGTGCTTAGTGCACCTTGGGGTCACTTGGGTCGAGCATGGTCGTGAGCATTTTGGTGACTCTATGGGTAGAATGAGGTTGTCACTGGTGTTTACCCAGCCAACCAGAGCTAATGGAGCAAACGGTTTGATGCCAGGTCGAATGGTTTGAAAGATACGATGCTGAGCCACTTTCAACTGACCCTCACTGCAAGTTTTGGCATCGACTGAGATCGCCTTGCCAAATGCAAATGAAGTTAAATTGCCCAAAACCAAGAGAGGTTATTGTAGACCTTGAAAAAATGATCTCGTAGCACCTGATAGTTTGTTGATACCTCTCATGAGGTCTGAGATATGAGCTGCTTTCAACTGACTGTTAGTGGTATGTTTGAAATTTGAACTGTGGAGCTTATTATGTTTGAGGTTTAACTTTTATAGATTTTTTCAAATGATAAAAAATAATATCCTTAAATCATTACAAACAAAAATCAAACATGTAAGAATTCAAACCATGCAAATGACATAAGTATATGACATGTAAGATCTCTTCTTGGCACTATTGGCCACCCATACATGATTTTGGTCATAAGTCCTTTTGAAGAGTTTTAGGACATTTAACTTTTAAATCAAATTGATTGTTACAAATTGCCATTATAGGCTTCAAAAGATCTCAATTAACCATTAAGGATCCTTTTTCCTTCTATCTCTGATTGGATCCATGGTGACCGTAGGTGTCTTCATAGGTGCTCCTGCACAAGTTACATTCCACATACAAAACCAAGTTTATTGACTCAAAATACAATCTAAGAAAGGTCAAATTAATGTATTGAAATTAAGCTTAACAAACTTAGAAAATAATGCACTAAGTTAACTTATTACCTAGTCACGTGTTCCTGAAGGGTCATCTCTTTGCTTCAGGGTCTCCAATAGTGCTTCATGATCAGTAGTAGTAATAGTCCAAAGTTCTTTTGTCTTTGGTCTTCCTTGATGCTTTGACAACTTGACATTTGTTGCTATAACAAGGTGTGAATACATAAGAATAGTTTTGTGCTTCTCATAGTCTTCAAATGTGGGAACTCCATTCTTTCTAATCATGTATGTTCACAACCATGTTCCCGCAACAACAACTGAACCAGTAGGATATGTGAACCCATCACCATCTATCATCGATTGTACAAGCTTCTATTTACCTTGTACACAATGTGCTAACCAATAATCTGACCTCTCATCATTCCCCTGCAGTGCAACCAATGCAAAAACATCTCCTGGCTTCAAAAGATCTGAAAGATGGTCATAGTCAACTGAAGTGTCCATGTCATCATTTCTTATAGAGAGTTTCAAAGATAAAGGAGTCAAATACTGTGGAACCCATGTATCCACGCACTCATGACTTGACTCGCAATGATCCCAATCATACTGAAAACACATGGGGAAAAAACAAGCCAACTCTCATGTCCAAATGGTCCATGTACTACTATTGGAGCTTCGGAATGAATGCATTTTTGAAGAGTCTTTCACTATTTGACAATCCAATCTGTCTCTTATAGTTCCCTCCTCAACCAACCAAAATAATCTATGCACTGTAGAATCAAGAGTCCCCCCTGTGACAATGCTAAAGTACACCAATCAACAATAGAATGAGCATCAAGAAGTACAGCACCTGAAATCCTCAATTGCTCCTTAACTAGAGCTCTCTTCACACACGCACCTGCTCCATCATGCTCCCCTTTCCCATGCCCTGACTCAAAAAAACTCCAAATATGAGGTACACCTCTCTCCACATGCATTCTACACAACCAATAAAACATTCTAGCATTCTTAAATTGACTGGTGCAATTATCTGACCAAATGAGATGCCTATCCATAGCAATACCATTTTCCTACAAGAAGTCAAAATAATTCTGGAAAAAATGTTGAACAAACTCATGAGAGTGAGACCTGTCGTCACTCATATAAAAATGGTACTCTCTGATTATCTTTTGCTCATCTTTTGTGATATTAGGGGAATGTCTATATGTGATGTGTACAAAAATAGCAACCTGAATCGAATTGTAATATTGAGCTTGAGTCTCATTTTGGGGCTGCAATGTATAGTTCTCCACAAAGTCTACAATGGATATAATAGTTCCAATGAGGAAAGTGTCTTTACATGTCCTGAATTTTTGATCCAACCATTGAGACCTGTGACTATGCCTTGCATACTTGTAAAAAAGATTTGTCTTGAAATTTGAGATAAAATCAGCAACATTGTATTCATTTGCAACTAACTCACATCTAGAGCCTTCACCTCCACTCTTCAATGTATATTTCACTGTTTCATATACCTTTTTTTGGACGAGTGTCTTTCCAAAATTGTGTTCCAAACCCTCATGAAAACATGTTCTAAACTTGGACAAGCCACCACATTCTAAGCACTTGGCATTTAAGCAATCTTTTTTATAAAATAAACAACCATCATCTCTATGACATAAAAATTGATCGAGCAAGTCTCTTGATGATTTGGGAAGACCACTTGCACCAAAATCCTCTAGCATTTCATTAGTATGCAAAGTAGAATGAATAGACCGTAATAATTTATGATGCATTGAAAACTCAACATGATATTTGCAACAACATGTATTTTGAATCTTAAGGGGTACACAATAAAATGGCTTCATGGATTCAAAAGACCTTTGTGATATTTTCAATGTTGGCTGTGTCTCACAAAATTTTTTATACAACATTGTTTGACTTACCTCCACATAATGTTTAGGATGTGGAGTATGGTCTCGATTGCCAACTCTCAACTTCAAGACATCCTTCACATTTGGTGACACTCTTGAGTTAGCATCCCAAAATTATTGAATTTCATCCTTGACAACATCTATTAGCTTCTTATCGAAATGTGGAAGTCTCCCACCATAAGCCCATGTATCAATTTAAAGCGGATCATCAAGTCTTTCTCTTCTTGTAAGTGCTCTACCCAAAGTTTTACAGTCTATATTGAAGTCAACACAAGTTTGTCTCATCAAACGAGCCTTTCTCAACTGATGACTTACTAAGGAGGTTGTAATAACCCTCTGAGCAACTGTCTTGTCTTTTTCTCTGCTAGTCTTCCTAATGCTATTGAGAGCATTGAAAAGATTCTTCACAACAATGGCATTTCTCTCCATTTTCTTGTTCACACGAATCTTCAATTTCACAAGCACAGGTCTCATCTTTTGCATCTTTAACAACTGCACAAAAATTTGACATTTCTCAACCAATGTCTTGTTTCAAAAAAATTGATCATAAAGTCTTGAAGCCCACAACCTAACGGTTCTATGTGACCTCTTTCCTTCCCAATTATTCATAATGTTCTCCTCAATTTCAATTAACCATTTAGGTGTTCTTGAAAGCCCCAAATTTGAATATTGATTATCTTTATTACAAGGGACTTCATTTCACATATAATTTGGAGATGTATAACATTCATGTGGTTCTTGTGCAACATTTTCATTCCCAAAGTCTACATTTTCAATCTCCATCTATGCATTTTCAAATTGAACATCCTCGTCACTTACAACTACATTTATGGGGTCACCTTGATTAATGTTTAACATACCTTCTCTCCTTTGGTGATTTTCCTTATCTTTTTCCCTATATGCCTGAATTTCATCATCTCTCAGCTTCCTCTTGCATTTAGCCTTTCGACGACCGGTGCTTCCCATGGTGAGACCACAAGTCGACAAAAATCAAACAATGGGCCCCAAATCACATTTTTTGTTTTGCAACGCATGAAAAAAGTATAAAATCCCATGATTGTTTGCTTTGTGGGGACAGGGAATATTTTGGTCAAATATTGCCTAGCAAAAATTGGGTACCTGAAAATATCGGGTACCCGATATTCCTCGGCTCATGAAAAAATGGCAGGAGAAAATGAAAACAATTGAACTTTTACATATATTTATGTATATAATATATATATATAAAAGAGGCATATGATATATATAATGTATATTATATATGTACTAATGTGGTCAGCTAAATCTTTGTATTAAATGTGCCTTTTATAAGCATCATAAACCCTAGCTATGCAAAAATGGAGGCTTTGAATAATAGTTCACTGGAGGCAGAGAGAGACTCCCTAGGGGTCCTAATGCATGATAAGGGGTCATGGGGACTCCCTAGGGGTCCTAACATGTGATAAGGAATACTAGGACCCCTAGGGAGTCCCCATGACCCCTTTTGACACATTGGAACACTCAAGTGTACCTTAAGGGATCCTACGACCCCTTAAGGCACACTTGAGCATTCCAATGTCTCAAAAGGGGTCATGGGGACTCCCTAGGGGTCCTAATGCATGATAAGGCATACTACAACCCCTAGGGAGCCCCCATGACCCCTTTTGACACATTGTAATGCTCAAGTTGGTCTTAAGGGGTCTTAGGACCCCTGAAGACACACTTGAGCATTGCAATGTGTCAAAAGGGGTCACTGGGACTCGCTAGGGGTCCTAACACATGATAAGGCATACTAGGACCCCTAGGGAGTCCCCTTGACCCCTTTTGACACATTGGAATGCTCAAGTTTTCCTTAAGGGGTCCTACGACCCCTTAAGGAAAACTTGACCATTCCAATGTGTCAAAAGGGGTCAGGGGGACTCCCTAGGGGTCCTAATGCATACTAGGACCCCTAGGGAGTCCCCGTGACCCCTTTTGACACATTGGAACAATCAAGTGTGTCTTAAGGGGCCTTTTTGACATAGTGGAATGCTAAAGTGTGTCCTAAGGGGTCCTATGACCCCTTAAGACACACTTGAGCATTCAATTGTGTCAAAAGGGGACACCTTAAGACACACTTGAGTGTTCCAATGTGTCAAAAGGGGCCATGATGACTCCCTAGGTGTCCTAACATGTGATAAGGCATAATAGGACCCCTAGGGAGTCCCCGTGACTAGTTTTAACACATTGCAATGCTCAAGTGTGCCTTGAGGGGTCCTCGGACCCCTCAAGGCACACTTGAGCATTCCAATGTGTCAAAAGGGGTCACGGAGACTCCCTAGGGGTCCTAACATGTGATAAGGCATACTAGGACCCCTAGGGAGCCTCTGTGACCCCTTTTGACACATTGGAATGCTCAAGTTTGTCTTAAGGGGTCTCAGGACCCCTTAAGACAAACTTGAGCAATCCAATGTGTCAAAAGGCGTCATGGGGGCTCCTTTGGGGTCCTAACACGTGATAAGGCTCACTAGGACCCCTAGGGAGCCCCTGTGACCCCTTTTGACACATTAGAATGATCAAGTTTGTCTTAAGGGGTATTAGGACCCCTTAAGACAAACTTGAGCATTCCAATGTGTCAAAAGGGGTCATGGGGGCTCCCTAGGGGTCCTAACACGTGATAAGGCATACTAAGACCCCTAGGGAGCCCTCGTGACCCCTTTTGACACATTGGAATGCTCAAGTTTCTCTTAAGGGGTCCTAAGACCCCTTAAGAAAAACTTGAGCATTCCAATGTGTCAAAAGGGGTCACGGGGGCTCCCTAGGGGTCCTAACGCGTGATAAGGCATACTAGGACCCCTAGGGAGCCCTCGTGATCGCTTTTGACACATTGGAATGCTCAAGTTTGTCTTAAGGGGTCTTAGGACCCTTTAAGACAAACTTGAGTGTTCCAATGTGTCAAAAGGGATCACGGGGGCTCCCTAGGGGTTCTTGTATGCCTTATCACATGTTAGGACCCCTAGGGAGTCCCTATGAACCCTTTTGACACATTGGAATGCTCAAGTGTGCTTTAAGGGGTCCTACAACCCCTCAAGGTGCACTTGAGCATTCCAATGTGTCAAAAGGGGTCACGGGGACTCCCTAGGAGTCCTAGTATGCCTTGTCATGCGTTAGGACCCCTAGGGAGCCCTGGTGACCCCTTTTGACACATTGGAACACTCAAGTTTGTCTTAAAGGGTATTACGACCCCTTAACACAAACTTGAGCATTCCAATGTATCAAAAGGGGTCACTAAGGCTCCCTAGGGGTCCTAAAACATGATAAGGTGTACTAGGACCCCTAGCGAGCCCCCGTGACCCCTTTTGACAAATTAGAATGCTCAAGTGTGTCTGAAGGGGTCCTCGGACCCCTTAAGACAAAATTGAGCATTCCAATGTGTCAAAAGGGGTCACGGGGCCCCCCTAGGGGTCGTAACACATGATAAGACATAATAGGACCCATAGGGAGTCCCCGTGACCCCTTTTGACACATTGGAATGCTCAACTATGCATTGAGGGGTCCTAGGACCCCTTAAAGCACACTTGAGTGTTCCAATGTGTCAAAAGGGGTCACGGGGACTCCCTAGGGGTCCTAACATGTGATAAGACATACTATGACCCCTAGGGAGACCCCATGACCCCTTTCAACACATTGGAACACTCAAGCATGCCTTAAGGGGTCATAGGACCCCTTAAGGCACACTTGAGCATTCCAATATGTGAAAAGGGGTCACAGGGTCTCCCTAGGGGTCCTAATATGTGATAAGGTGTACTAGGACCCATAGGGAGTCCTCGTGACCCCTTTTCACAGATTGAAACACTCAAGTGTGCCTTAAGGGGTCCTACGACCCCTTAAGGCACACTTGAGCATTCTAATGTGTCAAAAGAGGTCACGAGGACTCCCTAGGTGTCCTAACACATGATAAGGTATACTATGACCCATAGGGAGTCCTTGTGACCCCTTTTGACACATTGGAATGCTCAAGTGTGCTTTAAGGGGTCCTACGACTACTCAAGGCACACTTGAGTGTTCTAACATGTCAAAAGGGGTCACAGGGACTCCCTAAGGGTTCTAGTATGCCCTATCACACGTTAGGACCCCTAGGGAGCCCCCATGACACCTTTTGACACATTGGAATGCTCAAGTTTGTCTTAAGGGGTCCTATGACCCCTTAAGACAAACTTGAGCATTGCAATGTGTCAAAAGGGGTCACGGGAGCTCCCTAGGCATCCTAGTACACCTTATCACATGTTATGACCCCTAGGGAGCCCCCGTGACCCCTTTTGACACATTGGAATGCTCAAGTTTGTCTTAAGGGGTCTTTAAAGGCTCTTAGGACTACTTAAGACAAACTTGAGTGTTCCATTTTGTCAAAAGGGGTCACAGGGGTTCTCTAGGGGTCCTAATGCATGATAAGGCATACTAGGACCCCTAGGGAGTCCCTGTGACCCCTTTTGACACATTGGAATGCTCAAGTGTGTCTTAAGGGGTCCTATGACCCCTTAAGACACACTTGAGCATTCCAATGTGTCTAAAGGGGTCACTATGACCCCTTAAGACACACTTGAGCATTCCAATGTGTCAAAAGGGGTAATGGGGACTCCCTAGGGGTCCTACCACATGATAAGGAATATTAGGACCCCTAGGGAGTCATTGTGACCCCTTTTGACACATTGGAATGCTCTCATGTGTCTTAAGCAGTCCTACGACCCCTTAAGACACACTCAAGCATTCTAATGTGTCAAAAGGGGTCACGGGGAATCCCTAGGTGTCCTAACGTGTGATAAGGCATACTAGGACCCCTTGGGAGTCCCTGTGACCCCTTTTGACACATTGGAATGCTCAAGTGTGCCTTGAGGGGTCCTACGACCCCTTAAAGCACACTTAAGCATTCCAATGTGTCAAAATGGGTCACGGGGACTCCCTAAAGGTCCTAACATGTGATAAGGTGTACTAGGACCCCTAGGGAGCCCCTTTGACTACTTTTGATAGATTGGAATGCTCAAATTTGTCTTAAGGGGTCTTAAGACCCCTTAAGACAAACTTGAGCATTCCAATGTGTTGAAAGGTGTTATAGGGGTTCCTTAGGGATCCTAACACATGATAAGGCATACAAGGACCCCTACAGAGCACCTGTGACCCCTTTTGACATGTTGGAACACTCAAGTTTGTCTTAAGGGGTCCTGAGACCCCTTAAGACAAACTTGAGCATTCCAATGTGTCAAACCTATTTTGACACATTGGAATGCTCAAGTTTCTCTCAACGGGTCCTAATACCCCTTAAGAAAAAATTCATCATTCCAATGTGTCAAAAGGGGTCACAGGGGCTCCCTAGGGGTCCTAATGTGTGATAAGGCATATTAGGACCCCTAGGGAGCCCCCGTGATCCCTTTTGACACATTGGAATGCTCAAGTGTGCCTTAAGGGGTCCAAAGACCCCTTAAGACAAACTTCAGTGTTCCAATGTGTCAAAAGGGGTCACAGGGGTGCCATAGGGGTCCTAACGAATGATAAGGCATACTAGGACCCCTAGGGAGGCCCCATGACCCCTTTTGACACATTGGAATGCTCAAGTGTGCCTTGAGGGGTCGTAGGATCCCTTAAAGCACACTTGAGCATTCCAATGTGTGAAAAGTGGTCACGACAACTCCCTAGGGGTCCTAACATGTGATAAGGCATACTAGGACCCCTAGGGAGCTCCTGTGACCCCTTTTGACACATTGGAATACACAAGTTTGTCTTAAGGGGTCTTTGGACCCTTTAAGACAAATCTGAGCATTCCAATGTGTCAAAAGGGGTCACGGGGTCTCCCTAGGGGTCCTAACACATGATAAGACATACTAGGACCCTAGGGAGCCCCCGTGACCCCTTGTGACACATTGGAATGCTCAAGTGTGCATTAAAGGGTCATAGGACCCCTTAAGGCACACTTGAGCTTTCCAATGTGTCAAAAGGGGTCATGGGTTCTCCCTAGGGGTCCTAACACATGATAAGGTGTACTAGGACCCTTAGGGAGTCCCCGTGACCCCTTTTGACACATTAGATTGCTCAAGTGTGCCTTAAGGGGTTGTAGGACCCCTTAAGGCACACTTGAGCATTCCAATGTTTCAAAAAGGGTCACGGGGACTCCTATGACCCCTTTTGACACATTGGAATCCTCAAGTGTGCCTTAAGGGGTCCTACAACACCTTAAGGAACACTTGAGCATTCTAATGTGTCAAAAGGGGTCACGAGGACTCCCTAGGTGTCCTAACACATGATAAGGCATTCTAGGACCCCTAGGGAGTCTTTGTGACCCATTTTGACACATTGTAATGCTCAAGTGTGTCTTAAGGGGTATTAGGACCCCTCAAGACACACTTGAGCATTGCAATGTGTCAAAAGGGGTCACTGGGACTCACTAGGGGTCCTAACACATGATAAGGCATACTAGGACCCCTAGCGAGTCCCCCTGACCCCTTTTGACACATTGGAACACTCAAGTGTGCCTTAAGGGTTCCTTTTGTCATAGGACCCCTTAAGGCACACTTGAGCATTCCAATGTGTCAAAAGGGGTCAGGGGGACTCCCTAGTGGTCCTAATGCATACTAGGACCCCTAGGGAGTCCCCGTGACACCTTTTGACTCATTGGAATGTTCAAGTGTGTCTTAACGGGTCCCTTTTACACATTGGAATGCTCAAGTGTGTCAAAAGAGGACCCCTTAAGACACACTTGAGTGTTCCAATGTGTCAAAAGGGGTCACGATGACTCCCTAGGGTTCCTAACATGTGATAAGGTGTATTAGGACAGCTAGGTAGTCCCCGTGACCCCTTTTGACACATTGGAATGCTCAAGTGTGCCTTAAGGGGTCCTACGACCCCTTAAGGCACACTTCAACATTCCAATGTGTGAAAAGGGGTCACAGGGACTCCCTAGGGGACCTAACATGTGATAAGGTGTACTAGGAACCCTAGGGAGTCCCCGTGACCCCTTTTGACACATTGGAATGCTCAAGTGTGCCTTAAGGGGTCATAGGACCCCTTAAGGCACACTTGAGTCTTCCAAGTGTGCTTTAAGGGGTCCTATGACCCCTTAAGGCACACTTGAGCATTCCAATGTGTCAAAAGGGGTCACAGGGACTCCCTAGGGGTCCTAACATGTGATAAGGCATACTAGAACTCCTAGGGAGTTGCCATGACCCCTTTTGACACATAGGAATGCTCAAGTGTGTCTTAAGGGGTCCTACGACCCCTTACGACACACTTGAGCATTCCAATGTGTCAAAAGGGGACCCCTTAAGACACACTTGAGCATTCCAATGTGTCAAAAGGGGTCACGATGACTCCCTAGGGGTCCTAGTATGCTTTATCATATGTTAGGACCCCTAGGGTGTCCTTGTGACCCCTTTTGACACATTGGAATGCTCAAGTGTGTCTTTAGGGGTCGTAGTGACCCCTTTTGATACATTGGAATGCTCAAACAAACTTGAGCATTCCAATGTGTCAAAAGGGGTCACTACGACCCCTTAAGACACACCTGAGCATTTCAATGTGTCAAAAGGGGTCACAGGGACTCCCTAGGGGTCGTAGTATGCCTTATCATGTGTTAGGACCCCTAGGGAGTCCCCGTGACCCCTTTTGAAATATTCAAATGCTCAAGTTTGTCTTAAGGGGTCCTACAACCCCTTAAGACAAACTTGAGCATTTGAATATTTCAAAAGGGGTCACGAGGACTCCCTAGGGGTCCTAACATGTGATAAGGCATACTAGGACCCCTAGGGAGTCCCCGTGACCCCTTTTGACAAATTTGAATGCTCAAGTGTGTCTTAAGTGGTCCTATGACCCCTTAAGACACACTTGATCATTCTAATGTGTCAAAAGGGGTCACTAGGACCCCTTAAGACACACTTAGGCATTCCAATGTGTCAAAAGGGGTCATAGGGACTCCCTAGGGGTCCTAACGTGTGATAAGGCATACTAGGACCCCTACGGAGTCATCATGACCCCTTTTGACAAATTGGAATGCTCTAGTATGTCTTAACGGGTCCTACGACCCCTTAAGACACACTTGAGCATTCCAATGTGTCAAAAGGGGTCACAAGGACTCCCTAGGTATCCTAACACATGATAAGGCATGCTAGGACCCCTAGGGAGTCCCCGTGACCCCTTTTGACACATTGCAACACTCAAGTGAGTCTTAAGGTGTCTTAGGACCCCTAAAGACACACTTGAGCATTGCAATGTGTGAAAAGGGGTCACTGGGACTCGCTAGGTTTCCTAACGCGTGATAAGGCATATTAGGACCCCTAGGGAGTCCCCGTGACCCCTTTTGACACATTTGAATACTCAAGTGTGCCTTAAGGGGTTGTAGGACCCCTTAAGGCACACTTGAGCATTCCAATGTGTCAAAAGGGGTCACAGGGACTCCCTAGGGGTCCTAATGCATACTAGGACCCCTAGGGAGTCCCTGTGACCCCTTTTGACACATTGGAATGCTCAAGTGTGTCTTAAGGGGTCGTAGGACCCCTTAAGACACATTTGAGCATTCCAATGTGTCAAAAGGGGTCACGAGGAATCCCTAGGGGTCCTAACATGTGATAATGTGTACTAGGACCCCTATGGAGTCCCCGTGACCCCTTTTGACACATTGGAATGCTCAAGTGTGTCTTAAGGGGTCCTACATCCCCTTAAGACACACTTGAGCATTCCAATGTGTCAAAAGGGGTCACAGGGACTCCTTAGGGGTCGTAACATGTGATAAGGCATACTAGGACCCCTAGGGAGTCCCCGTGACCCCTTTTGACACATTACAATGCTCAAGTGTGTCTTAATGGGTGACCCCTTTTGACACATTGCAACACTCAAGTGTGTCTTAAGAGGTCTTAGGACCCCTGAAGACACACTTGAGCATTGCAATGTGTCAAAAGGGGTCACTGGGACTCACTAGGGGTCCTAATGCATGATAAGGCATACTAGGACCCCTAGGGAGTCCCCATGACCCCTTTTGACACATTGAAATGCTCAAGTGTGCCTTAAGGGGTCACATTAAGGCACACTTGAGCATTTCGATGTGTCAAAAGGGGTCACGGAGACTCCCTAGGTGTCCTAACGCGTGATAAGGTGTTAGAACCCCTAAGGAGTCCCCGTGACCCCTTTTGACACATTGGAATGCTCAAGTGTGTCTTAAGGGGTCCTACAATCCCTTAAGACACACTTGAGCATTCCAATGTGTCAAAAGGGGTCAAGGGTACTTCCTAGGGGTCCTAACATGTGATAAGGCATACTAAGACCCCTAGGGATTCCCCATGGCCCATATGAGATGTTAGTGAATGACTTAGATTGCTAATACTACTCTTCCACCAGATCAAGATTTAAACCCTTTTGTGGATCTGTAGGTTCAATCGCGAGCCCACAGAATTGGCCAAGAGAAAAATGTGATTTTATATCAACTAATTACAAAATGTTCAGTTGAGGAGAAAATATTGCAACGATGAAGAAGAAAGTTGGCTATGGAAAATCTAGTTATGAATTCTATTAAGAATGAAACTATTAAGGAATGTCATGAATCACAAACCATGAAAATAACCTTCTACAACAAAGAACATTCAAGCTATAGAATTTATTAACTTTGAATTTAAACGTCTTATCAACATTCATGGAAGAGATTTCATTAGCATCCATGGAAGAAATTTCATTAAAACTTCAGACAAAATCATCTAAAAAAATTCATTAACTTTAGGCAAAATCATTTAAGACGGACAAAAACAAAATCGTATTACTCAGAAATAGTAGAGAAAGAGAATGAGATAAACCAAATTTATCAATTTCTTGCAATCCGCAGCTTCTCTCTGAGCACAAAATGACAATCCATGAATCCAAAATTACGGTAAAAATTAAATTCTTCGAGTAAGTCATTCAAAAACCTATAGAATACTGTAACGCATGATGATTTATAGAGAATTTATGATGGACTATGCTCTGCAAAAGCCCGCAATCCAGGCTGCCATATCTCAGAGTACTGATGAGAAGCAATGGCAAAAGTCTGAGACAGAGGCAGTGCTAGCATTGAAGTGGCAAGACATTCTTCATAATATCGGGGTAGTGCCATCGAAATGGCAAGGCTTTCCTCATAATGTCGCACCATCCCTAATCTGCCACTGATCTCTTCTTTAAATTTATTAATGTGGTCAGTTCTACGGTGCTTGCATAATTTCTAGTACAACTACTCATTTTACCAAACCCTTCCCCGCTCTCCATAATCTTCAACCAGTTCAAAGATCCGTCTGGTTGTTCTTGTTTAACCTCCCAATGACTTTGTTGAGCTGCCGGATTATCAACAGCTATGTTTACAACTGTCCGGTGACCAGAATCTATTTCAAGAACCTTTGCAATTTAGCATTCCAGTTGAAAAAGCAGGGAAAGATACCATTTCACAGCCACAGGCAGTGGAAACAGAGTGATTCTCTTGCCCTCTACTTCTATAATCTGCTTCCAGTGAACTATTCTTTAAAGCCTCCATTTCTACGTAGCTAGGGTTTTCAGCACCTGTAAAAGGGACAACTATGCCCCTGTAGGGACTCATGCTCGTGCTTAGAATCATATTAAATAATATTTAAAATGTAAAATATATATTATATAATATTTAATATATAATATATAATCTAATATATAGTTTTTGATAGTAATATATAATTAAATAATATTTAATGTAACATGTATATTATATAATATTTAATATACAATCTAATATATAGTTTTTAATATTAATATATATTAAATAATATTTAATGTAAAATATATATTATATAGCATTTAATATATAATTGATATTATATAATATTTAATATATCTAATATATATCTAATATATAGCTAATATATGGTTTATGAAGGATGGAGAAATGGGAGGGAGAAAGTGGGGGCAAAAAGAAAATTCAAAATTCAAAATTCGGATGAATATCGGGTACCCAAAAATATCGGGTACCCGATTAGGCCCGGTATTGCTTTGTGCACCAAGCCTACATGGTCAACTATTGGAATGTCTCAAATACGTGTTTTTCCCCTGTTTCTCTGAGTTCCAGACTTTGACAATGTAGCTGACGACTTTTTTTTCACCTGAATTTGATAAAATGAAAAGGGTATCTTAAGGAGATTATCAGCTTTCTATCAATATAATTGCTGTCAAATTTTGAATTCGGTAAATAATTATTAGTTATTTTCTAATTGACCTACCTCTAAAGTGCTGATTTATATACTGATTGAAAAATGACTATAACTTTCAAACGGTATAACATTTTTGAAATCTAAAAAATGCATCACATTCTATGGTTTGCCTACTATAAGGAAAAATAAATAAAAATTGAATTTTCTAAAGTTTTGAATGAGTTAAGGTGGTTAGACACAAGAGTTTTTTTATTCTGAAAATGTTGTAGCAAAAAATTCATAATTAATTATTTTTTTGGAATAAAATTACAAAAAAATATGTGTCACATCCGGGCATGAGTCTACTACTTATATATAAAATCTTATAATAAAATATTATTATTTTATTATGATCAAGGTGGTCAGACATACACCTACTTCTTATTTTTTTTTTGAAATTTTTGTACTGCTGCATTGAAATCTATACTTTTCACCAATCATATTAACTTTTTCTCAAAAAAGGCCTAGTAGTTTAGTAACTACATTCAATTTTCTACAGATTCTATTCTTACAACTTTTTGATATTAGGTTCATAGCTAGTTGAAATTTTCATGTCAAGTTGACTAACCCTGATTTGCTGATTTTTCATTGCCACTTAAGGGCATAGTTTGGCCCCTCATGATCTTGCACATACCCACTTTCAAGTCTCTCCTTGGTGTCAATCTTGTGAATTCTAGATTTTCTGATCTATTGCATAGGGTTACCTTTGTATATGTTCTAGTCTTCAGTTCTTGATCTAGGATCAAGTATAATATACTTTGGATAGGACATAGATTGACTTTGATTTGTCTACAGAAGGATTTTATAAGTAGTAGATGGGCTAAAATACTTGTGTTTATGGCTATGAGTCTTTGACAATAGTTGGTTCATGTTTCAATGTCTATATTTGAGATTTTCCCAATGGATAATGGCACTGATCAGAGATTAGTATATTCAGTTGAGTTCAATGCCTGATTGGCCCTTGCTTACTTCTCTCCATCTCTAGATATCAACACTCTTCAAGTTTTAATTGTATTTGGTTGATAGTAGTAATACCCTATAGTAATGGAGAGTAAATGAATGTGAGGTTAGCATTTAGCACTTCCTTACTATTCAATCTATTGTTTAGACCCAGTCTTTGGAGTGTGAACTATAGTTTTCACTGGGTTAGGTGCACCCACCTTGGTTTTGCAGAGCCAGAAGTGAAGAGGGCAGTCTTGTCCCTATAGTTGGTCCAGTTACCCTAAGATCCTTATACATTTTGGAACTAACCATTCCTAAAATCAACCTAAGGGTATATTGGCTTCCTAAGAGCATAAGCATCCATTTTAAACACCAACAAGATGGTGACTCTGCTGGGGAGAACAATGATGAAGAAATATATCTGTTAGGATCTCTGGTTGGGACTATATTGTTAAAATCAAAATCTTTTGTTGACCAGATTGATTTACCCATCTGAGTCACCAACAAGATGGTGAATCTGTTGGGGAAGTGTTACACAAGTCTATAGTAACTAGTAGGTCATCATTGAAAAATAGGGTTATTCTTGTCCCTTGGCTTGTAGTCTCATTTGGATATTTGTTAAGTGGTATTGTAGGATTCCCAATATACTTGGGTGGTGACTCAAACATCTCTACAATAGTGCTAGTTAGTAGATTTTAATCAAATGAGTTATATAGGTACTAGGTCCCAAAGGAATGAACATCTTGAAAGCTTAATGGAAGAAGGTATTCCAAGCACTTCCAGGCCTAGTCAGACAAGGGGAGGAAAGAAGAAAGGAAATCTTTCTCATACTTGGAGAAATAAAAAGGATACAAGACAAGAAACTCAAACCAAGCCTAGTCAAGAAGAAAATATTTCAGAATATGAAGAGGCTACTAATTTGGGATTGAACCGATATGAGGATGAATTCCAAGTGGGAGATGATGAGTCTGAGACTACTCTCCCTGAATCAGAAGAGATCTTTGAGGAGGTCTATGAATTGGAAAGAAGAGTCCAAGAACAAGTTTCTATCAGGCAACAAAGAGAAAAGGACAAAGAGGATAGAGTAAGACAAGCAATGATAAGGGCTGATCAGCTAAAGAGGTAGTTGTTAGATTTGGAGGCAATTAATTTTTTCCTAGAGCTTGAAAGAGCAGAGGAACAACCTATTGTGTATAAAACACATGAGATAACTAGGCCTAGAGATAAGGGCAAACAAAAAACTATTGGAGTGCAGATTAGTGAACAGATTCATGTGGAAAACCCATTAGATCAAGGGTTGAGATTAGATGCAGACCTTGAGAGGGCTAGAAAAGAGAAAGAAATGTGGGCTAAAGAACTAGAGAAGGCAGAGTTGGAGGCTACTACTACAGAAATGAGGAAGAAGATTGATTTTCTCAAGCATACCTCAGGACCTTCAAATGTTGTTGCTTCTTTCTTGGGGCAAGGTGAAAATCATGGTAACCTTGCAGCTCAAACAAATGGCATTCTGGGTGCTACTAAAATTCCTAATGGTTCAAACACAAGGACATGTACATCTCAAGGAGTGGATCTACCACATGGAGTTCTTGTTCATGAAAGGTACAAACAACTTATCTTTTTTGGTATTCCTGGTTATCCTAATGTTATTCCTGATAAAATTAGAAAGAAACTCCCTAAGTTTACTGGAAACAATGTCATTACATGTGAAGAACATCTAAAAATTTTTATGGATGTAATAGATGACTATAATGTTGAGCCTGATGATGTTGTAATGAAGTTATTTGTACAATCTCTGACCGAGGATGCTAGGGATTGGTTTAGAGGATTTCCCCATGCTAGTATAGGATCTTGGAATGAATTTAAGAATTGTTTCAAAGAGCATTATGGAGATAAAACAAATGAGGGTTTTATTTTGAATGAATTCAATAACATAAAAAAAAATTAGAATGAAGAGGTCCTTGAATTTAATATAAGATTCCAAAAGGCTATGCATAGGCTACTGCAAGTTATCAGATTAGATGATAGGGTGTGTCTTGTGACATACTTAAATGCTTTTGATGCAAAAATTGGTTACCTCATAAGGGATAAGAACCCTAGAAATCTTGGGGAGGCTTACAAGTTGGCTATCAACATAGAAAGTAATAGAAGAATATCAGGAAAATTAGGGAGAAGAGATGATTATAGGCCTCAAGTGCAAAACAAGAAAGAAATGGGAAGGTCTACTAATTTTAAACCTAAGGAGGAGGACAATCTAAAGTAGATTCTAAGTGCTTTAGAGAGTCTAAAGCCTGATGAAAAAAGAAACAATAAGGTTGCAAAAAATGATAGACAAGCTTCAAGTAATTTTAGCAAGCAACCAAGAATGCAGAATTACCCATACAATACTCAATGGAAGGATGGTAAGCCCATTTTTCTAGTTAGAAGGGATAGGCCTGATGATAGGATTCCTAACCCTTTGCAAAGAAGTTCAGTTAACATGAATGATGATATCCCATGGTGTATTGTTTTTCAATCTCCTCATAGTCCAGAGCATTGTGTTATTGCTTTGAATTTACCTAATAACCAAGAACAAGATGAGCAGTATGATAAGAGTGGTTGTGGAATGACTTCTTCACATGCGTGGGATGAGGTTGACTCTACTGATGATGAGGAGGAAGAATTTGATGATGTTGGATGTGGTGTAGTGAAGTGTGAGGAACATGTTTCCTTAAGGAGACCCTTTGATGAGGAAATTGCACAAATCACTGCAGACATGGTCACTCAAGCTAGGAGTAATTACAATTTGAGAAGAAGGATAGTTGGAGGCACAAGTGGTAAACTAGGTAGCATGTTTATCAAGAATTCTAAAAGGAACACACAACAACATGAGGAAAAGGAAAAGGGTGCTGGTGTTGTCAGTCAGGTTAAAATAAAAAGGAAGAGTGGGCCTACTGCAATACCTAGGGGTAAAGCAAAGACATCAGAGGTAGCTGTCCCCATACCTCAAAAGGAAGATGAATTTATACAAAAGAGTAACTCTAACTTGATTTTCCAAAAAGAGGATAAAGATATCTCTAAGAGTAAGGAAGATATGGGCAACCATTCTTATGTTCCCATTGATATGACTAAATTGCTTTCACAAATAAGTGTCAAGGTTCCATTGTTAGAAATGATGAGAATAGAAGAGCACAAGGTCAAGGCCTTGGATTGGGTAAATGGTGTCTCTTCCATAAAGGTCCAAGAAATGAAAAGAGGTGATAAGCATGTGGCTACTTTAGATGACACACCTGACAATAAAAATGAAGAAATTGTCTTTGAGATTCCTCAGAAGTATTTGGATGCAAACATTGTAAATACTGCATTAGGGACGGTCGATCCTTTTTTCTTGTCCCTTATGATAAATGGAAAATTATTGAAGAATTACATGAGTGATTCTGGAGCATCAAACACTGTCATGCCTGTAGAGATCATGAAGTCACTAGGACTAAAGGTTGATACACCTCATGGGAGATGCCAAGCTATGGACTCAAGAGAAGTGCTAGTTATTGGTACCATTAAGGCTTTGCCTTATAAATTAGTATCATTTCCTAACAAACAATTAACTATGAGTGTTCTTGTAGTTGACATTCCCCCTCAATATGGAATGTTGTTATCTAGAAAGTGGATTGCCTCCATGGGAGGAAGTATTCAATGTGACTTGTCCTTTGCCACTTTTAGCATTGAAGGAGATAATGTGAAAGTCTCAAGGGAAGCTAGAACTCCACATATGATTGAGGAGGATGAAGAGGACAATATGAATTGTTTTGTGGACACTGATATTGGTTCTTTCCAAGTTCAAGAGAGACAGATGCAAGAAAGGGTCAAGCCTATCTTTTTGGCTGATGATAAGAGTAACATGGTAGAAGGTAATGTATTATGGACCTTGTATTTTGAAGGAGCAAGTTCAAAGGAAGGTGCTGGAGTAGGAGTGCTATTGATATCCCCAAGTGGTAAGACATTTAAGTTTTCTTTCACTCTCTTGTTCCCTTGCACAAATAATGTTGTTGAATATGAGGCCCTACTACTTGGTTTGAGACAAGCATCAAAACATGGGATCAAACATCTTAGGGTGATTAGTGACTCTGAGTTAATAGTTTCTTAGATTAGATCAAAGTATGCATCAAAGAATCAAAGGATGAAACAATATAGAAATGTTGTTTGGGATGAAATTGAAGGTTTCAGTGCCTTTGGTATTGATTGGGTGGATAGAAGCCAAAACAAGATGGCTGACTTACTAGCAAACATAGCATTAAGGCCAGAGGATATTACCTTTGCAGGGATATCTAGGATTGAGTGAAAGTCTCGACCTTCTATCCCAGACAATGTTGAGAATTGGTAGGTATTTTCTGATGATTAGGATATACTAAGGTTTTTGCATTGTGAATCTCATTTTGATGGTCTAGAGATGGATTTCAACACTTTTTTTGACATTAGAAATGGAAAAGAGAATGTTCTTGGGAAGGAAGTTTTGCAATTAAAATCAAATAGGATCCCAAGGGGACTGGTTGCTCTGGAGAGGGCATTTGATGATAAGGAAATGACTTGTTTTCCTAAATTTTTTGATAAGATAAATGATTTGGAGGAAATAAATTTAGGAACAAGTCAAATACCCAAAAATGTCTACATAGGTAAATGTTTGTCCCAAAGAACTAGGAATAATCTGATTGATCTTCTCAAAAGATTCAAACATGTCTTTGCATGGTCTTATGATGATTTGAAAGCCTATAGAGAAGATTTATTCCAGCATGACATACCATTGAAGGAAGGAACCAAAAATTTTAGGCAAAAGCTAAGGCCTGTGAACCCTACTTTCACACCAAAAATGCAAGATGAACTCAAAAAGATGATGGATGCTGGCATTATCAAGCCTGTCAGAAATTCTACTTGGGTGTCAAACTTGGTTCTGGTCAGGAAGAAGAATGGTGACATTAGGTTATGTGTTGATTTTAGGAATTTGAATGTCAATTCTTTGAAGGACAATTATGGTTTGCCTAATATGGAGAATATGCTACAAGGGGTTACTGGTTCAGATTTAATGTCCATGATGGATGGTTTCTCTGGATATAATCAGGTTATGGTCAAGGAATCAGAACAATTTAAGACTGCATTCACTACCCCTTGGGGAACATATGTTTATGTTAGAATGCCTTTTGGTCTAACAAATGCAGGAGCTACTTTTCAAAGAGCTATGGATGTAGCCTTTTCAGACTTTATAAACACATTTCTAGTGGTGTATCAGGATGATCTCACAGCATATTCAGATAAGGAAAGTCAACATTGTGAACATCTTGAGAAAATTTTTATTAGGGCCTTGGAGTATGGGATCTCTTTGAATCCAAAGAAGTGTTCTTTTGGTGTTGTGGAAGGAAAGCTCTTAGGACATATTGTGTCCAAGGATGGAGTGAGAATTGAACCTGAAAGGGTTAGGGCTATAGATAAACTTTCACCACCTAGAAATGTTAAAGGAATATAGTCTTTCTTTGGGCAGGTAAATTTCCTAAGGAGATTTGTTACAAATTTTGTAGAAATCAGTATCCCTATCTCTAGGATGTTAAAAAAGGAGGCAAAGATTGAGTGGAATGAAGAAGCAGATGAATCTTTTAGAAGTATCAAAAAGGCCATCAAGGATGCTCTAGTTTTAAGGACACCTAATTATGGTAAGCCCATGTAGATATTTTCTTTTGCTTCTTATCATACAATTGCATCAGTTTTATTACAAAAGAATTCAGATGGATATGAACAACCCATATCATTTTTTAGTAAATCCTTACAAGTAGTAGAATTGAAATATGATATTACTGAGAAACAAGCTTATGCCTTAGTCAAAGCAGTCAAGGCTTTTAGATGTTATCTTGTAGGAGCTAAGGTAGTTGCTTATGTTCCTAGTGCTGTAGTTAAGGATATATTGGTGCAACAAGAAGTTTCAGGAAAAAGATGTAGATGGATCAATAGGATCCAAGAATTTAATATTGATATCTAGATTACAAAATTGGTAAGAGGCTTAGGTCTTGCAAAGTTGATGGCACAAAGCAATTTAGTTGCAAATCATGTGAATGTGTTAGAAGAAGAACAAAGGCCATACATTTGTGATATGGATTATTGTGACTGGTACAAAGATGTTATTGGCTACTTGCAAAAATTGGTCCTTCCCCCCAAGATGGATGAAAATAGAAGGAGAATTATCAAGTCACAATCTGCAAGGTATGCCATTATACATGGTAAGTTGTGGTGGAGAAGCAATGAAGGAGTATTGCTAAAATGTATAGATCATGAGAGGTCTGAGGCTCTATTAAAGGAAATGCACCAAGGTGTGTGTGGAGGACAATATATGGCAAAGACCACAGCCCACAAGATCCTTAGGTCTAGATTTTGGTGGCCTACAGTTTTTAAGGATACCTATCAGTTTGTAAGAAAGTGTGATGCATGTCAGAGATTTGCTGGAAAGCTAAAGTTTAATGGGAATTTACCACTTAGACCTGTTGCCGTTCAGGCTCCATTCCATAAGTGGGGTATTGACTTCATTGGGGAAATTCAAAATAAGTCTAGTGGTGGACATTCTTACATACTAGTGGTAATAGACTATTTTACTAAGTGGGTTGAAGCTATCCCCACTAGAAGGGCTACTAGCAGAGTGGTGACATATTTTATGATGCAAAACATCCTTACCAGGTTTGGTTTCCCAGAGGTAATTGTGGTTGATAATGCAATGTGTTTTAGATCATAGGAATTTAGTGATTTTTGTTAGCAGTATGGGATACACATTTCATTTTCTTCTCCATATCATCCACAAGGAAATGGCCAAGCTGAGTCTAGTAATAAAAGTCTGATTAAGATTCTCAAGAGAGTGTTGGACATGAATAAGAAAGCCTAGGACTCAAAGTTATGGTGGGCACTATGGGCTGATAGGGTAACTGTAAAGAGGGCCATAGGTTGTGCTCCATTTGATTTGGTATATGGAATAGGTGCTAGATTGCCTCCAAATAATCTATTGTAGATGTACAAGTTTATCCAAGCATATGATGAGGACTTGAATGATGAAATGAGAGTAAGAATGGATGAATTGATCCAGTTGGAAGAGGTAAGGAGGGATGCACATGAAAGAAATGAGGCATTGCAGAGACAATGTAAGAATTTGTTTGATAGGGGGGCCACCCAAAGAATTTTTGAAATTGATGACCTCATCTTGATGTGGAATGCAAGGTTGGAAGATAAGGGGAAGCATGAAAAGTTTGATCCAATTTGGTTGGGCCCTTATCTTATTGAAAGCAAATGGGGGATAGATTCTTATGTTCTGAAAGATTTAATTGGTGGTACTTTGGAATTGTCTGTTCATGGACAATTCCTAAAGTTTTACTTCTCCTGAAGTATCTTTTCCATGAGTAGTAGTTTAGGTTTTCCCTTGTACAGTCATTTGTTTTTGTTTTTTGTGTGTCAAAGTTTTGAGTTGGTCTGCTCTTCCAAGAGATTCTAGCTTGCTCGTTGTATCTGCAAGAGATACACATCCCCAAGTATGAGCCACTGTTAGCACATGCAAAAAATTTCATGGCTCTAGCCCTTGTCCCGTGGTCTCTACAATTTTTTTTAGGTCTTTGCCTTTAGCCCTGGTTCAAATTTTTGAAAATATAGCTGTTGCATACAAAAACCCTTTGTCTAAACCCTGGCCTTGTTATATTTTCATGTTACTTTTCACCGGTCACTTAAGGGTCCTAATTTGCATGTGTTTTATATTTTGGTCTACCCCAGTGTTAAATTTTCCTAAGTTTCTACCCCCGGTGAATTTAATATTTCCTAAAGCCTTCAGTGCCTAATTTTTTCCCCGAAAGCCTAAGTCTTAGCGTTTAATTTTTTCCTATATTTTGGCCTTAGTGTTTTCTGGGCCCAGTCTTCTGACAACATTTCCATTCAATGGTCAGCGTAAGTTCTCATAGACTTTGTCAGAGGCTTAAGATCTTACATTGATCATTGATCTTTCCTGATGACCTAGCCTTTCTTTTTGAGTGGGTCCACTACTAGGTGTGCTGACTTGGTGTTATCTCATTAGTCAATAGAAGTATGAAGTGGAGTAGTGTCAGTGGGATAGGTCTTCTTGATGTTCAGGTAGATTAAAGTTTGATCTAATCTTGTGGGTGTTGTTATACCATCGATATAACATGCTCAATTTTTAATGCAGTGGTATGGCGATAGCCATTGATTCTCTTTAAGATGGTAGGTGGGTCCATTGACATGTATGCATAGTTGGCAGCTTCCGGTTGGTCCATGTAGTAACATGTTGGCATGCGATCAGTGGGACCTAGTTTCTAGATGTGTCAGTGGGTCTTGATCCTATCAGTGAATCGGTGGACGGCGTATGATCTTGTGGGTTTTGTTAGAAGCTTAAGATCTTGCGACAACCATTGATTTTGTTTCCTATTAGATGGTTGTCAGAGATGGGAGGAGATTCTCAATCTAATGGTGGGCATGTAATCTGATAGAATCTCAGATTGGTATGCAAACTTCAGATGGCCGTCGATCTTCTTGATGCAAGCCCGTTCAAAGTTTCTCAGTATTTTGGCGGTTGGGATAAGTGCTTTAGTAGCCGAAAAATTTCCAAGGCTTCACTCATTCATGTGAAATAGTGGTAGTTCTCTAAGTGTTTTAGCGGTTCAGTGAACAAGCGTTCGCAGAATCGCTAAACTTTCTAGAGGATAGATGAAGTGTTTCACGAACTGGCAGTGTCCTTTTATCGCTAGTTCACTAAATGTGGGACTGAGGTTATGCTTTCTTTGGGTCACCAAGTCATGGAGTTAAAAGGTGGGTTAGGTTTTCTCTTCATGAATTCTAAATACCTTGTCGCATGGTCGCTAGGAATAAACCTAGGGTGGCAGTTGAGTTAAGATCATAAAAGACCGTGAAACATGAAGATCTGACGGTTGCGACTTAAAGCTGATTTGATTTCAAATGTTGACTGCTGATTTTCTATTAAAGCCATAAAATGACCATTGAAGTTCAAATTCAAATTTGCAGAGGGTTTCAAGTGACAGAAGGTACCAAAATTTATGGTTTTAATGGCTGGTTTCGATTGATTTGGTGGCGTTGGTTGTTGCAAACTAGTCCAAGGGTCCCTTTGGTAGGTGGCATGATGTTTTTGTACCAGGAGAAGTATGGTTTTGTGCTCAAGATATGTTTGCAGGTGGCTAATTTGACTGGTGTTCATGGCAATTCCTTGTTCTTTTGTCCTGTCCTCATGGATTTTGATGATTGTGGATTCGTCTGAGATTCTTTTTCTTCGGGTTGCTTATGTTTCTTCCCCTGCAATAAATTCTAATGTAGTTTTTGGTTGGTTGAGTTGTTGAAACCCTAACCCTAGTCACCCAAAGCTTGATGCATCCTTTTTGAGGATTCCAAGGTGACTAGGGGTATAAGAAGAAAAAAGTTTTATTTTGAAAGGGTTCTGATCTTGATTAGTTCCAGGGAGTTGTAGCAGGCGGTATCTTATTGTATTAGATTGAATAGAATTTCCTTGTAGTCTTTTGTAGGTTATTGAAGTGGTTTTCTCTCTTCTCTACTTTGAACATGTACATGATTCATTATACTTAATACAATTATTTCAAGCTTTCAAGTCTCTCCTTGGTGTCAATCTTGTGAATTCTAGATTTTCTGTTCTATTGCATAGGGTTACCTTTGTATATGTTCTAGTCTTCAGTTCTTGATCTAGGATCAAGTGAAATATACTTTGGATAGGACATAGATTCACTTTGATTTGTCTACAGAAGGATTTTATAAGTAGTAGATGGGCTGAAATACTTGTGTTTATGGCTATGAGTCTTTGACAATAGTTGGTTCATGTTTCAATGTCTGTATTTGAGATTTTCCCAATGGATAATGGCACTGATCATAGATTAGTATATTCAGTTGAGTTCAATGCCTGATTGGCCCTTGCTTACTTCTCTCCATCTCTAGATATCAACACTCTTCAAGTTTTAATTGTATTTGGTTGATAGTAGTAATACCCTATAGTAATGGAGAGTCAATGAATGTGAGGTTAGAATTTAGCACTTCCTTACTATTCAATCTATTGTTTAGACCCAGTCTTTGGTGTGTGAAGTATAGTTTTCACTGGGTTAGGTTCACCCACCATGGTTTTGCAGAGCCAGAAGTGAAGAGGGCAGTCTTGTCCCTATAGTTGTTCCAGTTACCCTAAGATACTTATACATTTTGGAACTAACCATTCCTAAAATCAAATTGAGGGTATATTGGCAACCTAAGAGCATAAGCATCCATTTTGAACACCAACAAGATGACCTATTAGCTATTAGTATGTTTGACATTGAGGAAGAAGTTAGGGTTCTTCCTGCTAATTTATGAAACGTGGTAGTTTTTAATTTGATGAAAGGTTAGTAAAGTATAAAGTGGGGCCAAATTTTGCAGATTATGGTGATCATTTGATTTGGATGCATCAACAATTATCATTATATCTTAACCTGACATTTCTAACATTTCTCTGTTAGCACTTTAATGACTAGTTGACACATGTCTCTTGCCTTGACAGTTGTCAGCATTTGGAAACATCTAGATGTCTCCACGTGGATTTTTGCAATGGGTCACCATTTTTATAAAGTGATAAAGGCTTGTTAAGTTGAAAAAAGATCTACGGTGGTTGTTATACCACTGAGGAAAGGTGCTCTAATCTTATGCTTGCACTTTAGCAATAGGTTGACACCTGTCCAGTCTGATCAAAGCTTAAGTTAAGTTATAATTTTTTGCACATGCATAATTTGGACTGTTCTTATTGGTCGAGAACTAGTCTAGGGAAAAGTAAGAAAGGGTTATGCTGCTGATTTTATTAGTCATCTGATGCACTGAAAAGGAAAGAGGATCGATGGTGCAAATTTGGATTTTTGTTCTGTGATGTTGTTCACGTCCTATAAACATTGAAGCAGCTAGTTCTTAGTAATGGAAAACTTAATGAGTTACATACAGATGAATTGTGAATGGTTGGCAAAATATTATACCCTGATTTGATCATTGAAAATTTTACTTCTTTCAAGGTATCTTGGTGAGCGTGACTAGTTTATCTTTCCGGAGAAATTTCAAGAAGAATTTTTCAAGGTGTCTAGTAAGCCAAATTTTTATCTTTAAAATTGCTCAAAATTTTAAGGAAAAAGGAAGTGTAGAGGAATTTGTTTCCTTTGGTTATTTTTTATTAGTGATTTAGGTTTTTCTCTGGTATTTGTATAACTATTTTAAAGCCCTAGTAAAGATGCCACCTAAGAGGGAACTATCAAGAAAGATAGAATATAAAGATAGGGTTGTTTTCGAAGATCTATGTAGTTACTCCCACCTTCTGAGAATGGGGCATAAAAAATGTAAAAATTAGTCCCAATAAACCCTAGGGACTCAGTAAATGAAGGGCTTTATGATAGAGGGCTTTGGATGAGAGATGTTAAGGTAGGAAAAGATTATAATGGCTTGATGCTATTTAGGGAAGCATATTCTCAGAGGAATTATTGTGCCCCTCTCAACAATATATGGCAATTTGATATAGGGAAATTAGTTGTCCTTGGAGTGTTCATGGATGCAGACCTACTCATTCAGATTGCTAGGAGTTATGATCTTATGACCAAGTATGTCAAGGCAATAAATGGAAATAATCTAATTAGTATTATAGAGGATGAGATTAGAGAGGTATTCACATTGAATGACCCTTCTATTGGGCTAGAAAAGATTGACTTTAAGGAATTCATTGAGATATATGAGGCTCAGAGAGATTATTTAAGGACAGGGCCTTTAAGATATTTTCTTGATCAGATTGGATCAATGTGTGTGATCAGTCCAAGTACTCTTGAACCTTTTAGGTTGGATTTGTTCAGTTTGTGGGCACAAGCTATGTATAGATCTTTGACTTTGATCCTAGGGCATGATGAGGCCACTCATATGCCAGTTCCATCTATGTTTATGATGGTACAATCCTTGCATCCACAATTAGCATTGATTTTTTATTTTGCTTCTCACTTAGCTGATCTAATCCATGATAGATTAATAGGGATTAAAAACATGAAGATAAGCAGGCCCTTTGGGTGGTATTCAATTATAATGCACATGTTTCTATATAAGGGTGAATAATTTTTCAGTTCTATAATTGATATTATGAAGGAGAAGAATGGAGAGATGCTTCATGTTATTTGTGGACAACAAATTTGTCTTGGGATAGGATTCAGGCCATCTTCCTTCTGTTTGATAAGAATTTTGCTTCTAGGCTTAGGACATTACTATGTTTTGAAAATCCAAGGGTCCCAAAGGAATTTTTAAGATTGATTAGGCCTAAGGAGTATTGTCAAGATATTACTATAGTTCACAATTTTGGTGACATTATATTATATCCAGTTTCTATAGTTTTTGGAGTATATGGTTGCAAGAAGGCACCATACATTTTGCCTTACCAGGTTCCACTAAAGATAGGATATGTAGAAATAGTGAGGCATATTGGTGATCTACAAGAATTAACACTTACTGGTAAAGGAAGGGGAAATTTGTTTCTAGATATCACCATTCAATAGTATTATGCAATTGTCAAGAAATGATGGATGCACTTAGATCAGGTCTTGCAGCCTTATAGGATGGCTACAACTATGGTTAGGTGGGCAGATAATGAAGGTTTCTTATCAGGATTGTTTAGGGACAAGATAAGATGTGCCCTCATAGAGCACCAATTCCACTTTCCTGAATACATAGTAAGGAATGAGTTTGACGTCCAAACTCAAGAAATTAAGGAGAAATAGGTAATCTACAAGAAGACTGTAGATTTTATTAGACATTTTGATAGAGGCTATGACCCATTGAGGAGTTTTGAGCCATGGGCTAGGAAAGTGGATGCTCTCATGGAGCATTTTTAAGGGATCATGCATGCAGTAATTGAGAAAAGAACCATGGGAAGCAAGATAGACCTTGAGAGAGCTAGGCAGATTTTAAGCCAGCCAGGGTATACAAAGCTGACCCAAAGGGGAGTTCACACTGTACAAAAGAGAAGTCATTATAGTGTTCTTCTACCAACACAGTAGAGAGATGAGAGTCTTCATTCTACTTCAAGAGGAAAGAGACCTATGGATGATCAAACAATGTAGGGACCCTCTCCTAAGAGGCAGAGACAAGAAGAATCAAGGCCAGGTTAAGATGTATATTCTCCTTCTCGATCACCCTTACACTTAGATGAACATGGGGTAGCTGAATAGTTAGTGCAAATGAGGAGTGAGGGAAACATTTTCATTTCCAGTGATGAGTTGCAGGAGGGAATGCCAAAGGCACCCAAAGAAATAGAGATGGATCTCACTATTGCAAAATTTGAGGGTAAGCAAATTGGCCTTATTCTGAAGCAAGCTAGTGATTCTTTTATTGTTGATGATGAATTTTTAAAGACAAGGGCATTCTTTCATTTCTTATGGAGAATGAAAATAAGCTAATTCAGAGAAATTTGTCAAAAGAAGAGAGAAGAGTTCCCTGATAGGGATGTAACTGAAATTGAAAATGAAACCAAGGGGGAGATGATGAAACAATTTGAAAAAATCACCCCAAATGAGGGAAGGGCTATGGTCCACACTATTGGGGTATTGATTCTTCCAGAGTGGGATATTGCAGATGCAATAATTTTTTATCAAGTCAGGAAGAGCAAGGTAAAAAGCCCCACCACTGCAGAACAAGCACAACAAGCTGCTAAGGGTATTTATTTCTTTGATGATCATGCTACCTTAGTTATGTGGTCCCTCAAAAGGGAAGAAAGTAAAGGAAAAAGAGATGTGCTATCTATAGAATACATTAGAAACTTATTGGTGCAAAGAGTAGGTGAAACTTCTGGTGTTGAGGCTTCAAGTTTAGTTTTAGAGACTACTAAATTTAATGTTAAAGTAGCATAGAAACAAGCACAAGAAAGAGAGGAACTAAGGCTTAAGTTTGAAGCTATCCTTAAGTCCTATAATGAGCTTAAAATAGAGTTGATCTAGAAGGAAAAATTGATTACATAATTGTCAGGACCACAAGATCACATGTCACCCCAATTGATGATAGTTGATAGGCCTATAGTGGCTTCTTCATCAAGTCCTATCATTGAATTTCCACCATCACCATTCCTAGAGACAAATATAGATGCAAGGGTCAGCTAGGAAAAGCAAAAATTGCTTGAAGAAACAAGTCATTTCAGAAGAAAAAGGCAGAGTTGGACAAGGTAAGGGAAGAACATTTGAAAGATAAAGGCTTGTTAGAGCAGAGATATGGGAAAAGGTTATAGAGGCTATGATGAAATTTCTTACCAATCTGAATCCCACAATTCTGTTTGACCATGCTAGGAGATTAAAGATATTGCTTGTACATCATTGGACAAGCATAGAGAGGATTTAGGGCCAATTTTCAATAAATGGATTGAGAAATCTCCAAATGTAAGATTATTCAGATGGTTGTCCAAGTCTCAAGTTGATCCTGACCCATTAATCAAACCATTGCATCAAAGTGTGAAGAAGTTTGTGGAGCATAGTATCTTTTTGAATGATTTTGAGAGAAAGTCCAATTTATTAAAGAAGGAATTGACACTCCCTTGCTATGATTTAATTCCATGATTTTTCAGGAAGAATGGTGAACTTAAGGATTTGATTAAGTGGAGAGCACAAATAGATGATGACTTTTTTGCTAGAATGGCTAGCATTTTAACTTTGGAGATTACCTTATTTTTTATACATACTATTGAGACATTAATTTATGCCTAGTCCAAATTTGATTTCATTCAATGAGAAATCAGCCAACTAGAGGACAAGTGGGAACAATTATCCGGTAAAGGTGCAGTGTTTGAAAATTTTGATTTCCCAAGTGAAGAGGTGTATAACAGGTGGAGGTATCAGTATATTCCACATGCAGAGAAAGTAGACACTCCACCTACTTCTTAAGACAAATGAAGATTGTAACTTTTTGAGTCCTGAAAATTGTTAAGATATAAAGGGGTATTTATTGCAGGGATGAGAACAAAGAGATGGTGATCATATTTGCTTTAGGAAACTAAGGAAATAATTGAAGACATAAAGCAAGGTAGCTATGTGCAAAATATCTCTCCAAATTTGATTGATGCATTTATTGTAGACCCAGTAGGGTTGTTGTAAAGTTTTTAGGTTAAAATTTTGTAAACCCTAGAATAATCGGTAGCTTGTTGCATCTCCTTTTATATAAAGGATTTTCCACAATCATTCTTGGCATTGAGAGTTTTAGGTGTTGAGAATATAGAAACTTTGAAACCCTAACCCTCAGTCGAGGATTGTAATATTTTACATCATTTTCTTATGAAAGAAATAGAGAAGTATAGGTTGTTGTTACTGTCTTGCAAGCCTGCCATTCAGGACATATTGTATACAAAGAAAATAGGTTATACTTAATACAAATATCAAAGTCTTTGTCTCTCCTTTGCATTTGATCTGTGAATTTCTCAAGGTTTCAAAGACTTGCATATATGTATTTTTGCTTTGAGTTCTGATCTAGGGTTGGATTAAATATTGCTCAAAGTGGAATATGTGTTCATTAGATTTGTATGAAGGATTCTCATAAGTAGGAAAGAGTTGGGGTATTTGTGTTTATGTTCAGAGACCATTTCTTCTTGAAACATCTTTGTATTCATTTTATTTTCTGGTGTTGTATGCCCAATGGATAAGCACTGACCTGTATGGACCTATCTTTGTTTTATAAGGAATGATTGAAATTATTGTAATAAAAAAATATTTAAATACCAGTCATTTTACTTTATTTTACTTATATATAGTAGTTCTACCCAATGATGGAGAGTCAATGAATAATAGGTTGTTATTTAGTACTTTCTCATGGTTATCTATTGTAAAATCTTGTATTGAGTAAGGAATAGAGTTGTATCTATTGGATCAAGTGTACCCACCTTGGTTTTGTAGAGCCAAAAGTGAAGAGGGCAGTCTTGTCCCTATAGTTGGTCCAGTTACTTATAGATTTCTCACATTTGGAGTTAACTCCTCCATAATATCAGTCATAAGTATATTGGTGTCTCTTAGAGTGTAAAATCTTTTGAAGAACCAACAAAATGGTGACTCTACTAGGGATGTTGTAAGATTCATGTAAAATCACGTAGGTACAACTTGAGCTAGACTCCTGGCCTGCTTATTTTTAAGCCAGTTGGTTACCTTTGAACACAGAGTTGTTTCCTTTTCTAAAAATTGCCTATGCTTCCTATTTGTTTAAAAATCATAGAAAACCCCATTTTTCTTGGGTGGTGACTCTAAGATATCTTTATAACCAGTGATAAATAATTTTTTTTTTGTTAGAATGAGTTTTAAAAATACAAGGTCTTGGAGAAATGAGCATCCAGAGGAAACCTTAGAAGGTGGGCTTCCATCCACATCTAGACGAGGTCAGATCAGGAGAGAAAAAAGTACCAATGATATGTCCTTCACATGGAAGTAGAAGGGACACTCAAGGAAAGAAAGCCTTGCTCCTCCTAGTCAGGAGGGAAATGTCTTAAAAAATGAAGAGGCTGTTGATCTAGGTCTAAATCAATATGAGGATTATTACTCCCCTATAGAAAGAGAGAGTGAAAAGTTGCCCCATAATAGGAAGGTAGTCCCCAAAAAATGGTATGGAGGGGAGAGGAAGTCTAGAAGTAAGAGTAGAAATGGACAAGATTTTGTCCCTCCTTTCACCCTTGGTTCTTCATTACCCCAAGGCCTCCATGAATCTCAAGATCAACAGGAAGACCCCCAAACACATCAGGTTGAATCTCAAAACAACTTTGCCTAATTTTGAGGAAATATTTGAAGAAGTGTATGAATTAGAAATAAGAATTCATGAGAAAGAAACTATTAGGTAGAAGAGAGAAAAGGAAAGAGAAGAAAAATTTAGACATGCCATGATAAGGGATGATCAGTTGAGAAGACAACTACTAAATTTAGAAGCCATAAATTATGTTCCCATTCCTGAACAGACAAATGAACAGCCCATTGTCCAACAAGTGTTTGAAACAAAGAATCCTAGTGATAAAGGAAATTGGAAAGTAATGGACATTTCAATTAATGAGCTTGTAGACCCTAAATTTCCCATAGATCCAGCTTTAAAGTTAGGAGTAGACCTTGAGAAAGCCAAAAGGGAACAAGAATTTCTAGCTAGAGAATTGGAAAAAGAAGAATTAGAAGCTTCGGCCTTGGAAATGAGAAAGAAGATAGACTTTCTTAGATGGTCTACAGGGCCCACTAACTTTGCTAATTCTACTATGATAGAAGGAGGAAATGTTGCAAATATGGCTAATCAGACAATAGGAATTCCCCCACCAGGAGGGCTCAGGATTTCTACTATGACAAACACTAATGCATCTACATCCCAAGGTGCTGGTATTTTCAATACAGGGCTTATTCATGAAAGATGTAAATAGTTGGTTTTTACAGGCATCCCTGGATATCCTAACCCCATCCTTGAAGAAATTAGGAAAAAGCTTCCCAAATTCACTGGAAGTAATGTTGTCACTTGTGAGGAGCACCTAAAAATTTTTATTGATGTGATTGATGATTATAACATTGTGCCTGATGATGTTATCATGAAATTATTTGTACAATCTCTGACTAAGGACTCAAGAGATTGGTTTAGAGCTTTGCCACATGGTAGCATAAGCTCATGGGATTAGGTTAGACATTGTTTCAAGGAACAGTATGGTGATAAAACACATGAGGGTTTTATGTTAACTAAGTTTAATAACATCAAGAAAAATTTCAATGAGGATGTTGTTGAATTTAATGTTAGATTTCAAAAGGCCATGCATAAACTCTTGCAAGTCATCAGATTGGATGATAGAGTATGTCTTATTACTTATTTAAATGCCTTTGATTCTAAAATGGGCTACCTTTTGAGGGACAAAAACCCAAGGAGTCTTGTTGAAGCTTATAAGCTAGCTGTAAACATAGAAAGTAACCGTAGGATTTCAAGAAAATTGGGAAGAAGAGAAGATAACAAATCAAAATTGTTGAATAGAAAAGATCCAGGGAAGCCTATGAGTGTAAAAAAAAAGGATGATGATAGCTTAAAGAAGATCTTAAAGGCAATAAAGGATTTAAAGCCTGGTGAGAACAAAAATAATAAA
Source organism: Chamaecyparis obtusa (assembly GCA_027943335.1). Taxonomy (NCBI): domain Eukaryota; kingdom Viridiplantae; phylum Streptophyta; class Pinopsida; order Cupressales; family Cupressaceae; genus Chamaecyparis; species Chamaecyparis obtusa. The sequence continues at coordinate 1,304,576 of BSBK01001817.1, read as the reverse complement.
GTTGCAGGAGGTGACAAGCCCGCCTTTAACACTCAATGGAAGGATGGGAAGACTTTTCTCCTAGAAAGGAAAGATAAGCTAGATGATAGAACCCTTGATCCATTACAAAGGAAATTAATGAATGTAGTTGAAGTGCCATGGTGTATTGTTTGTCAATCACCACATGATCCTAATTATTGTGTCATATCCCAAAGTGTCTCTTCATAGGAAGAACACGAGTGTAATCAGGAACAACCCTATGATGACCAAGGATGTGGAATGACTTCCTCCCATGTTTGGGATGAAGTTGACTCTGTTGAAGAAGATGAAAATCAGGATATCTTGAATTCTCAGACTAAAACTGAATCATACCATCAACAGGTTTTTTCAGATGAGGATGGTGTGCCAGATGATGTTCAGTGTAATGTTTTGAAATATAAGGAAACAATTATTTTGAGAAGGCCATTTGATGAGGAGATTGCCTTGATAACAACATATATGGTTAATTGAGCTAAAATAGGTTATAACTTGAGAAATAGGATGGTTGGTGATCCAAATCAGAAACTTGCTGGCATTTTTATTAAGAAGATAGAAAAGGACAAAGGGACATCCCAAACCAAGAAGAAAGAGGTTGATGTTATTAACAAGATCAAAGTAAGAAAGAATGCCAGGCCTAATATTGTTTATAAGGTAAAGGCTAAAACTTCAAGCGAAGTTGTTCCAACCAAACAAGAGGAAATCAAATTTTAGGTTGGGGAACCTACAAATATATCCATTTAGAATGTTGATAAAGGAACTGCAAGTATGAAGCTAGATGTCTCTAATTCAAAATATGTCCCAATTGACATGAGCAAGATATTGTCACAAATCACTGTCAAAGTCCCTTTATTTGAAATGATGAGAATAGAAAAGCATAAGGAAAAGGCCCTGAATTGGGTAAATGGTGTGATGACCATCGAATCTCAACTAACATAAAGGATTAAAAAAAAGTAGCAATTCTAAATGATGATTGTAGAAACCATAATGAGGAGATTCTTTCAAAAATTCCCCAAATCTATTTGGATACAAATGTTGTTAGTACTACAACAGGAATAGTCGATCCTTTCTTTTTGACTTTGTTGATAAATGGAAAGTTGCTAAAAAATTGTATGATTGATTCAGGAGCATCAAACATTGTCATTCCCACTGAGGTTATGAAATCATTAGGGCTAAAAGTGGATACTCCCCATGGAAGATGTCAAGCAATGGATTCAAGAGAAGTACCAATTGTGGGTACTATTAAGGCTTTACCTTATAGATTGGTAGCATACCCTGGCAAAAAATTGACCATGAGTAATCTAGTGGTTGATATCCCTCCATAGTATGGGATGTTTTTGTCAAGAAAGTGGAGTGCTTCTATGGGAGGCAACATACAGTGTGATTTTTCATTTGCCACATTCAATTTTGAAGGACAAAATATTAAGATCTCCAGGGAACTTAGAACTCCACATATGATTGAGGAAGAAGAAGAAGACACCATCAATTGCTTTCTGGATACTGACATAAATGCTTTCAGAGTCCAAGGTAAGGAGATGGAGAAGGATGTTAAAACTACACATAAATCAGACAACCAAGAAGGGTGGATTGACCTTGAAAATTTATGGACTGTGTATTTTGATGGAGAAAACTCAAAGGAAGGGTCTGGAGCTCGAATATTTCTCATATCTCCGAATGGTAAAACTTTCAAATTTTCTTTTACTTTTCTATTCTCATGCACAAATAATGTTGCAGAATATGAAGCTCTATTGATAGGTCTAAGGTTGGCATCAAGGCATGGTATAAAGTGTTTAAAATTAGTAGGTGATTCTAAGTTAGTTGTCTCCTAAGTTAGATCAAAATATGCTTCAAAAAATCAGAAATTAAAGCAATATAGAAATGCATTATGGGATGAAATTGAAAGCTTCAGTGCTTTTAACATTTGTTGGATGGAAAGAAGTCAAAATAGAATGGCAAACTTGTTAGCTAATGTGTCTCTTAGACCAAAAGATATTACATTTGCAGATATATCAAATATAGAGGTACAAGCCAGACCTTCCATTCCTAATAATGTAGAAAATTCATAGGTTTTCTATGATCTCTAGGACATATTAAGATTTCTCCATTGTGAATCTCATTTTGGTGAGAAAGAAATGGATTTCAGTACTTATGTTGATACAGTAAATGGTAAAGATGTAATTTTTGGGAAAGAAGTTTTGCAGTTGAAATCAAATTGAGTTCCCAAAGGATTGATTGCTCTTGAAAGGGAATTTGACAATAAAGAAAAAGCCTTCTCTACCAGCACTAACAAAACAAATGATCTTGAAGAAATAAATTTGGGCACAAGAATAGTACCCAAGAAGGTTTACATAGGTAAATGTTTGTCCCCTAGAACTAGAAAGAATTTGATTGATCTTCTTATAAAGTTTAGACATGTTTTTGCTTGGTCCTATGAAGATCTTAAGGCTTATAGAGAGGACCTCTTTCAACATGAGATTCCATTGAAGGAGGGTACAAAACCTTTCAGACAAAAATTAAGACTTGTTAACCCTACCTTGGCACCTAAAATGCAAGGAGAGCTTAAGAAGATGATAGATGCTAGAATAATTAAGCCTATTAGACATTCCACTTGGGTTTCAAATTTGGTTCTTGTTAGAAAGAAGAATGGTGACATTAGGCTTTGTGTTGATTTTAGAAACCTTAATATAAATTCTCTAAAAGATAATTATGGATTACCTAATATGGAGAATATGTTGCAAAAGGTCACTGGTTTAGAGTTGATGTCCATGATGGATGGTTTCTCTAGATACAATTAGGTTATGGTTAAAGAGTTAGAGAAGTTCAAAATTTCATTCACAACCCCATGGGGGACATATGTTTATGTGCGAATTCCTTTTGGATTGACTAATGCTGGTGCCACTTTCCAAAGGGCCATGGATGTAGCCTTTGCAGATTTTATTGACAAGTTCATGGTGGTATATCAAGATGATCTAATAACATTATCAGCTATGGAGGAACAACATTGCCAACATCTAGAAAGGATCTTCATTAGAGCATTAGAGTATGGAGTTTCTTTGAACCCAAAGAAATGTGCCTTTGGTGTGGTAGAGGGAAAACTCCTAGGGCATATTGTTTCAAAGGATGGAGTAAGAATAGACCCTAAAAGGGTGGAAGCCATTGAAAAATTATCTCAACCAAAGAATGTCAAAGGAATTCAGTCCTTTTTAGGACAAGTCAATTTCTTGAGGAGATTTATTACAAATTTTGCAAAAATTAGTATTCCTATATCAAGATTGCTGAAGAAAGGAGCCAAAGTTGAATGGAATGTTCAAGTAGTGCATGCTTTTAATGACATTAAAAGGGCTATTAAGCATGCCCCAGTTTTGAAAACACTAGATTATTGCAAACCTTTACATATTTTCTCCTTTGCATCTGCCCATACTGTTGCAACAGTATTATTACAGAAAAATGCTGATGGTTTTGAACAACCTATTTCCTTTTTCAGTAAGACATTACAAGTAGCAGAATTAAATTATGACATTGTTGAAAAACAAGCTTATGCCTTGGTAAAGGCTATCAAAGAATTTAGGTGTTATCTAGTTGGAGCCATAGTGGTTTCCTATGTTCCAAGTGCTGCAGTCAAGGATATCTTGGTCCAACAAGAAGTTTTAGGAAGAAGATGCAGATGGATCAATAGAATTCAAGAGTTTAACATTGACATTCATATTACAAAGTTGGAAAGAGGGTTGGGCCTAGCAAAGTTGATGGCTCAAAGAAACTTAGCTATAAATCAAATAAACATGTTGGAGGAAGATCAAAGACCTTTTCTTTGCAATATGGATTGTTGTGAGTGGTATAAGGATATTGTTAAATACTTACAAAAGATGATTTTACCCCCTGAATTGGATGATAATAAGAAAAGAACTATTAAGCTTCATTCCATAAGATATGAAATTATAAATGGTGAATTATGGTGGAGTAATGAAGGTGTCTTACTTAAATGTGTAGACCAGGATAAAGCCAAAATCTTGTTGGATGAAATGCACAACAGAGTCTATGGAGGAAACTATATGGAAATGACTACAACTCATAAGAATATTAGATTAGGTTTTTGGTGGCCAACTCTTTTTAAAGATGCCCACCAATTTGTCAAAAGATGTGATTCATGCCAAAGATTTGCAAGAAAATTAAAATTCGGTGGAAATCTACCTCTCAAGCCTGTCACAGTTCAAGCTCCTTTCCAAAAGTGGGGTATGGATTTTATTGGGGAAATTCCTAACAAATCTAGTGGTGGACATTCTTATATCTTGGTAGCAACTGATTACTTCACCAAATGGGTTGAAGCCATCCCCTCTAGAAGGGCAACAAGTAAGGTAGTGGTGGAATTTATGATGCAAAATATCCTTACAAGATTTGGTTGCCTAGAAACCATGGTGGTTGATAATGCAATGTGCTTTAGGTCAGAAGAGTTTGTTGACTTTTGTAAAAAGAATAGTATTAGTGTTTCATACTCATCTCCCTACCATCCACAAGGAAATGGCCAGGATGAATCTAGTAACAAGAGTTTGATTAAAATATTGAAAAGAATATTGGATAAAAACAAAAGGGCTTGGGATTCTAAGTTGTTGCAAGCTTTATGGGTTGACAGGGTTATAGTAAAGAAAGAAATAGGATGTGCTCCTTTTGACCTAGTTTATGGAATTAATGCAAGGCTCCCCCAAAATAACTTGTTGAAAATATACCAATTCATACATGCATATGATGATGAGCAAGAAGATGAAATGACTACCAAGATTGATGATTTAATCTAGTTAAATGAGGTAAGAAATGATGCACATGACATAAATGAGAGGATTTAGGCCCAATGTAAAGTTTTATATGATAGAAGAACTACTCAGAGAAGTTTTGATAATGATGACATGGTCTTATTGTGGAATGCAAGATTGGAAGATAAGGGAAAGATTGGGAAGTTTGATCCCATCTGGTTAGGTCCTTACATTATTCAAGAAAAATGTGGAACAGGTTCATATTTAATGAAAAATTTGATAGAAGAACTCATGGAATTGCCAGTTCATGGGCAATTATTGAAGCTTTATTTTTCTTAAGGAATTCCTCCAAGTTTTGGTGGAGTTTTTAGCTTAGGGTTTTGTGTACAGTTCCTTGTTTTCATTCAAAATTTTGAGTTGATCTGCTCTTCCAGGAGATTCCAGATTTCTCATTGTATCTACAGGAGATACACATCCCTGAGTATGAGCCACTGTTAGTATTGTTTTAAATTTAGATCCTCATACTTGCATTTTTTGAGAATTATGGATCCAAGGGCTTAGGCCTTATGTATTGTTGCTAAAACCTAGCTTGGTCTTAACATTGTTATGTTTGAGCATTACTTTTTTCTCACTAACATTTCCTAATGACGCATGTGCAATATTGACCCTTTAAAGTGAACGCTTCATTTGTTATGTCACTAGGTTGTTGAGCGGGGTCCCCTTTTAAATATTTTCTTTCAAAGCCTTAGTTTTCCTGTTAAATGTTTCCAAATGACTAACCTTTTAAAACTTGTGGCTATTGTTAAATCTCAAGACTCTTGGTTGTCAGATTTTCTAACATGTGAATTAGCGACAAGTTGACATATGTCTCAGTGGGCCCATCATCGAAGTTGCACTAACAATTAAATAATGGAATACATCAACGGTTGTCGTTATACCATTGGGCCAAGTTGATTACCTTTTAAGCATTGTAGTTTAGCGATAGGCTTCCGATTGAAAGTTTCTAACATGATGGTGTTTTGACTTTCCTTCTTCCATGGTAGTTTTCTCTTATTGACACTTGTCCTGGATGACGTTGAAAGTGGGGTCAAATTTCTCAGACAGTGAAAGCTTGAGTAGATCTTTTGGCTGTTGGTATACTGCTAGGATAAGATGCATGATGTTTAAGGCTTGTGGTATAGCGACGGCCTTTCGATCTTGTTTGTAAGATGTGGACTAAAAAGTGGGTCCTTAGTCACCAGGTCATGCTGACATGTTTGTTTTTGATTGGTCAAAAGTAAGAGATGACCTATCAGCTATTAGTATGTTTGACACCGAGGAAGAAGTTAGAGTTTTGCCTACTGATTTATGAAATGTGGTAGTTTTTAATTTAATGAAAGGTTAGTAAAGTATAAAGTGGGGCCAAATTTTGTAGATTATGGTGATCATTCGATTGGATGCATCAACGGTTATCATTATATCTTAACCTGACATTTTTGACATTTCTCTATTAGCGCTTTAATGACTGGTTGACACTTGTCTCTTGCCTTAGCAGTCGTCAGCATTTGGAAGCATTCAGACATCTCCATGTGGATTTCTGTAGTGGGTCACCATTTTTATAAAGGGATAAAGGCTTGTTAAATTGAAAAAAGATCTACAACGGTTGTTATACCGCTAAGGAAAGGTGCTCAAATCTTATGCTTGCGCTTTAGTGATAGGTTGACACCTGTCCAGTCTGATCAAAGCTTAAGTTAAGTTATAATTTTTTGCATATGCATAATTTGGACTATTCTTATTGGTCGAGAACTAGTCTAGGGAAAAGTAACAAAGGGTTATGTTGTTGATTTTATTAGCCGTCTGATGCACCTAAAAGGAAAGAGGATCGATGGTCCAAATTTGAATTATTGTTCTATGATGTTGTTTGCATCCTATGAATGTTGAAGCCTCTAGTTCTTAGTAATGGCAAACTTAATGAGTTACATGAGGATGAATTGTGAACGGTTGGCAAAATGTTATACCCTGATTTGATCATTGTGAATTTTACTTCTTTTAAGGTATCTTGGTGAGCGTGATTGGTTTTTCTCTGGTATTCGTATAACTATTTTAAATCCCTAGTCAAGATGCTACCTAAGAGGGAACTATCAAGAAAGATAGAATATAAAGATAGGGCTATTTTCAAAGATCTAATGTAGTTACTCTCACCTTCTCAGAATGGGGCATCAAAAATGAAAGAATTAGTCCCAAGAAACCCTAGGGACTCAGTAAATGAAGGGATCTATGATAGAGGGCTTTGGATGAGAGATGCTAGGGTAGGAAAAGATTATAATGGCTTGATGCTATTTAGGGTAGCATATTCTCAGAGGAATTCTTGTGCCCCCCTCAGCAATATATGGAAATTTGATATAAGGAAATTAGTTGTCCCTGGAGTGTTCATGGATGTAGACCTCCTCATTCAGATTGCTAGGAGTTATGATCCTATGACCAATTATGTCAAGAATATAAATGGAAATAATCTAATCAGTATTACAGAGGATGATATTAGGGAGGTATTCTCATTGAATGACCCTTCTATTAGGCTAGAAAAGTTTGACTTTAAGGAATTAACTAAGATATATGAGGCTTAGAGAGATTATTTAAGGATAGGGCCTTTAAGAGATTTTCTTGATCAAATTGGATCAATGTGTGTGATCAGTCCAAGTACTCTTAAACCTTTTAGGTTGGATTTGTTCAGTTTGTAGGCACAGGCTGTGTATAGATCTCTAACTTTGATCCTAGGTCATGATGAGGCCACTCATATGCCAGTTCCATATATGTTTATGATGGTATAGTCCTTGCATCCATAGTTAGCATTGATTTTTTATTTTACTTCTCACTTAGATGGTCTAATCCATGATGGATTAATAGGGATTAAAAACATGAAGATAAGTAGGCCCTTTGGGTGGTATTCAATGATAATGCACATGTTTCTATATAAGGGTGAATAGTTTTTTAGTTCTACAATTGATATTATCAAGGAGAAGAATGGAGAGATGCTTCTTATTCAGTTGTGGACAAAAAATTTGTCTTGGGATAGGACTAAGGCTAGCTCCTTTTATTTGATAGGAATTTTGCTTCTAGGCTTAGGACATTACTATGTTTTGAAAATCCAAGGGTCCCAATGGAATTGTTAAGGTTGATTAGGCCTAAGGAGTATTGTCAAGATATTACTATAGTTCACAGTTTTGGTGACATTATATTATATCCAATTTCTATAGTTTTTTGAGTATATGGTTGCAAGAAGGCACCATACATTTTGCCTTACCAGGTTCCACTAAAGATGGGATATGCAAAAATTCTGAGGCAGATTGGTGATCTGCAAGAATCAACACTTACTGGTAAAGGAAGGGGAACTTTGTTCCTAGATATCACCATTCCACACCAGTATGTAATTATCAAGAAAGGATGGGTGCACTAAGATCAGGTCTTGCAACCTTATAGGATGGCTATAGCTATGGTTAGGTGGGAAGATAATGAAGGTTTCTTTTTAGGAATGTTTAGGGACAAGATAAGATGTGCACTCACAGAGCACCAATTCCACTTTCTTGAAGACATAGTAAGGAATGAGTTTGACCTCCAAACTCAAGAAATTAAGAAGGAGAAATGGGTAATCTACAAGAAGACTGTAGATTTTATTAGACATTTTGATAGAGGCTATGACCCATTGAGGAGTTTTGAGCCATGGGCTAGGAAAGTGGATGCTCTCATGGAGCATTTTGAAGGGATCATGCATGTAGTAAATGAGAAAAGAACCATGGTAAGCAAGACAGACCCTGAGAGAGCTAGGCAAATTTTAAGCCAACTAGGGTATACAAAGCTGACCCCAAGGGGAGTTTACACTGTATAGAAGAGAAGTGGTTATAGTGTTATTCTACCAACACAGTAGAGAGATGAGAGTATTCCTTCTACTTCAAAAGGAAAGAGACCTATGGATGATCAAACAATGCAGGGACCCTCTTCTAAGAGGTAGAGACAAGAAGAATCAAGGCCAGAACAAGATGTATATTCTCCTTCTCAGTCCCCCTTACACTTAGATGAACATGGGGTAGCTGAACAGTTAGTGCAAATGAGGAGTGATGGAAACATTTTCATTTCCAATGATGAGTTGCAAGAGGGAATGCCGGAGGCACCCAAAGAAATAGAGATGGATCTCACTATTGCAAAATTTGAGGGTAAGCAAATTGGCCCTATTCTGAAGCAGGCTAGTGATTCTTTTGTTGCTAACAATGAATTTGTAAAGAAAAGGGCATTCTTTAAATTCTTATGGAGAATGAAAATAAGCCAATTCAGAGAAATTTGTGAAAAGAAGAGAGAAGAGTTCCTTGATAGGGATGTAACTAAAATTGAAAATTAAACCAAGGAGGAGATGATGAAACAATTTGAAAAAATCACCCCAGATGAGTGAAGGGTTATTGTCTACACTACTGGGGTATTGATTCTTCTAGAGTGGGATATTGCAAATGCAATAATTTTTTATCAAGTCAGGAAGAGCAAGGTAAAAACCCTCACCACTACAGAAAAAGCACATCAAGCTACTAAGGGTATTGCTTTCTCTGATGATCATGCTGCCTTAGTTATGTGGCCCCTCAAAAGGGAAGAAAGTAAAGGAAAAAGAGATGTCCTCTCTCTAGAATACACTGGAAACTTATTGGTGCAAAGAGTAGGTGAAACTTCTGGTGTTGAGGCTTCAAGTTTTATTTTAGAGACTGCTAAATGTAATGTTAAAGTAGTAGAGAAATAAGCACAAGAAAGAGAGGAACTAAGGCTTAAGTTTGAAACTATCCTTCAGTCCTATAATGAGCTTAAAATAGAGTTGATCCAGAAGGACAAATTGATTGCAAAATTGTTAGGACCACAAGATCATAGGTCACCCTAATTGATGATAGTTGATAGGCTCGTAGTGGCTTCTTCATCAAGTCCTATCATTGAATTTCCACCATTACCATTCCCAAAGACAAATATAGATGCAAGGGTCAGTTGGGAAAAGCAACAATTGCTTGAAGAAACAAGTCATTTTAGAAGAAAAAGGGTAGAGTTGGACAAGCTGAGGGAAGAAAATTTGGAAGATAAAGGCTTGTTAGAGTAGAGATATGAGGAAAAGGTTACAGAGGCCATGATACAATTTGCTACCAATCTGAATCCCACAATTCTGTTTGACCATGCTAGGAGATTAAAGATATTGCTTACATCATTGGACAAGCATAAAGAGGAGTTAGGGCCAATTTTCAATAAATGGATTGAGAGATCTCCAAATGTAAGATTATTCAGATGGTTGTCCAAGTCTCAAGTTGATCTTGACCCATTAATCAAACCATTGCATCAAAGTGTGAAGAAGTTTGTGGAGCATAGTATCTTTTTGAATGATTTTGAGAGAAAGTCCAATTTATTAAAGAAGGAATTGACACTCCCTTGATGTGATTTAATTCTAGGAGTTTTCAAGAAGAATGGTGAACTTAAGGATTTGATCAAGTGGAGAGCACAAATAGATGATGACTTTTTTGCTAGAATGACTAGCATTTTAACATTGGAGAATACCTTATTTTTTATACATACTATTGAGACATTAATTTCTACCAAGTCCAAATTTGATTTCATTCAGCGAGAAATTATTCAGCTAGAGGACAAGTGGGAAAAGTTATCTAGAAAAGGTGTAGAGTTTGAAAATTTTGATTTCCCAAGTGAAGAGGTGTATAACAGGTGGAGGTATCAGTATATTCCACATGCAGAGAAAGTAGACACTCCACCTACTTCTTGAGACAAATGAAGATTGCAACTTTTTGAGTCCTAAAAGTTATTAAGATATAAAGAGGTATTTATTACAGGGATGACAATGAAGAGATGGCGATCATATTTTCTTGAGGAAATTGAGGAAAGAATTTAAGACATAAAGCAAGGTGACTATTTACAAAATATCTCTCCAAGTTTGATTGATGCATTTATTGTAAACCCAGTAGGATTATTGTAAAGTTTTTAGGTTAAAATTTTGTAAACCCTAGAATGATCAGTAGCTTGTTGCATCTCCTTGTATATAAAGGATTTTTGACGATCATTCTAAGCATTTAGATTTTTAGGCATTGAGAATACAAAAACTTTGAAACCCTAACCCTCAGTTGAGGATTGTAATATTTTACATTATTTTCTTATGAAAGCAATAGAGAAGAAGTACTGGTTGTTGTTATTGTCTTGCAAGCCTACCATGCAAGACATATTGTATACAAAGAAAATAGGTTATACTTAATACAAATATCAAATTCTTTGTCTCTCCTTTGCATTTGATCTGTGAATTTCTCAAGTTTTCAAAGACTTGCATATATGTATTTTTGCTTTGAGTTCTGATCTAGGGTTGGATTAAATATTGCTCAAAGTGGAATATGTGTTCATTGGATTTGTATGAAGGATTCTTATAAGTAGGAAAGAGTTGGGGTATTTGTGTTTATGTTCAGAGACCATTTATTCTTGAAACATCTTTGTATTCATTTTATTTTCTGGTGTTGTATGCCCAATGGATAAGGCACTGACCTGTATGGACCTATCTTTGTTTTATAAGGATTGATTGAAATCATTGTAATCTAAAAATATTTAAATACCAGTCATTTTACTTTATTTTACTTATATATAGTAGTTCTACCTAGTGATGGAGAGTTAGTGAATAATAGGTTGTTATTTAGTACTTTCTCATTGTTATCTATTGTAAAATCTAGTATTTAGTAAGGAATAGAGTTGTATTTATTGGATCAGGTGTACCCGCTTTGGTTTTGCAGATCCATAAGTGAAGAGGGAAGTCTTATCCCTATAGTTGGTGGAGTTACTTATAGATTTCTCACATTTGGAGTTAACCCCTCCTTAATATTAGTCATAAGTATATTGGTGTCTCTTGGAGTGTAAAATCTTTTGAAAACCAACACAATGTTCAAGAAATAAGAAAAATCATTAGGACTATAGAAAAATCAAGTTCCAGAAATGGATGGTTCTAATATTGCTTTGCCATTACAAAAATTGAGCATTCATCATTTGGTATTGTGTATTCCATTTAAGTATGTCAACAATGTTCAAGAAATAAGAAAAATCATTAGAAATATAGAAAAATCAAGTTCTAGAAATGGACGGTTTTGATATTACTTTTCCTTTACAACAATCGAGCATTCATCATTTGGTACTTCTTAGTGTATTCTATTTCAGTTTCTTGTTGAATCTTCAAGTTGAGTTGGCCTATTTAAGGTTATAGTAGAGGGCTCTGCATCAGTAGTCTATAGAATTAGACCTTTATTTTAAATGTATTTAACATAAAAAAAATTACAAAACTGAACCAATGGCATTTTTGCAACAAAGAAATAGAATGATAATAATATGCTAAAAATTTGTTGTTTTTAATACACACCAAAGGACCAATAGGGGGGAGAGAGAGAGAGAGAGAGAGAGATAGAGAGAGAGAGAGGAATGATGAGGATATTGATGCTCCACTTAGCCATTATCTTAGAAAAATGAGCAAGAAACCAAAAAAGAAATGATTGTAATTAACATTTTTTGCTAATCATTTATTTTTTGGTTTCTTGCTCATTTTTCTAAGGTAATGACTAGTAAGAGGAGCATCAATATCCTCGTCATTCCTCTCTCTCTCTCTCTCTCTCTCTCCTACAACAACTAGACTTGTGATGATTTTCACAATAGTCCATGTGTGGTAGGAATGCTCAAAGTACTACTTAGGAAAATATGAATGTTCATCACATGTTGCTGAAACAAATTTATATAAACCAATTAACTCAAAACACAAACCTTTTTCCGAATAATTTAATTTTAACTTTGGTTGTGTTAAAGGAAGTATGTTGACTTTATTTTTTAGTTGTTTAACATGAGAGTTTGTGGATTAATAGGAGTTCAAATTTTTATGGGAATGCATCATTCAATTGAGCATTAATGGCCATCTATATCTAGTGAGATGAACATAACTTATGTACCTCATGCTAGTGTGCTTGGATTAGACTAGACATTATCCAACCATCTGTGAGGGTTGTCACTATTATTAATTGGTGTAAAAGGAGGACCGCCTATTTTTATAGAACTTTATATAAATACTCACTATTTGGATAATGTCTAGTCTAATAAAAAATAGTGTATACAAGGTATCCAAGAACACTAGCATGAGGTACATGAGTTATGTGCATCTCACTAGTTATAGATGGGAAACTATGGCACACTAGTATCTGTGAACTCCTATTAATCTATAAACTCTCATGTTAAACAACTACAAAATAAAGTCAACATAGTTCTGTTAACACAACCAAAGTTAAAATTAAATTATCAAAAACAAATGGTGCCTTAGAGGGATAGAGGAACACTTTGCTAAAGAAGTTTGACTATTGTTTGTGAAAATGCCTCCAAGGAATGCAGGTACTACCATGGAGATCCAAGAGTTCAAGGAGAAGAACACAAGGTTGTAGGAATCTTATAATGCACTTTTGGTCAGGCTTGAAGCACTGGAATGCAATCAAAGAAGAGCATCAGATGAAGGTTTTGATAGTGAAGGAGAGGAAGAAACCCATAAGGAAGGGGAAGGAGAGGAAGAAGAGGAACAAATAGATCCTAAAGAGTAGAGGACAATCAGGATATTTAATGCTATGAAGATTGAGCAGCATAAGGTGAGGGGAGATATCCCTATGTATGATGGAAGTCTGAATGAAGAAGAGCTTTTGGACTGGATTGCATCAAGGGTTGCATACTTTGAAGGTGAAGAGGTACCGGAAGATCAAAAGGTTAGATTGGAAAACAAAAACTCAAAGGAAATGCACTCCTATGGTGGGATCATGAGGAGGTATATAGAAGGAGAAGAGGTAAGCCAAAGATTGTCTCTTGGGATAGGATGCTAGCAAAAATGAAAGGTAACTTTCTTCCTAAAGACTTTGATGTACAAATGCATAAAAGAATGCAAAGTTTAAAACAAAGAGATTTAGATGTTAAAGCATATACAGATGAATTCTATAAACTAAGAATAAGGTCAAGATTGGAAGAAGATGAAGTTGTTAAGGTTGCTAGATATTTAGGTGGTTTAAGATTGAACATCCAAGATGAATTTGTGGCTTCTAACCCCAGAAGTGTGAAGTAATGTTACTAATTGGCCCTTAGAATAGAGGAGAAATTGAAGAGGAAAAGTGAAAGACAAAATAGAAGCAATGGATGAGGTTCTTCAATGAGGGGAAGAGGAGGAAGGAAAAATCAGGTTTCGAAAGAAAAGGACAAAGGATTGAATAGGACAATGCTACACAGTCCTAGAAATGCAGACTTTTAGGATTTGAACTATGTTCAAATAGGTACAGTCAAGTGTCCTATTGAAGGGCAGGTAGTAAAAAAACTATTTTTAGATGCGGACATCTAGTGGGAAGAAAGAACCAACTATCAAGGCACCATATTCCTAAAGTATAGGTTTAGACTTAGACATCCAATGCCAGGACTGATTCTTGGGACAAGAATCCTTTCAAAGATGGTGAACATGGTGCAGGAGCACCTAGAACATCCAAAGACTACCAGGAGTCCATAATGATAACCATGCACCTAATGACATCTAAAGACATCAATTGGAATGTATTGGCACCTATAATGGCCTATAAGGTCATTCCATGCAATGAAAATGGCAAATATGTAATAAGTCTTAAAAGGCCTAATAGGCCTTAGGACCAAAATAAGAGCCTAGGATGGTATTTGGTGTTACAAGTCTATAATAGTTTAGATTTGATTTTAATAATTCTTAATAAGTTCATTTGAGTCACATTTCAAAGTCTTAAGGCTTCATTATCTTTAAAAGTTTCAAAAACTCCAAATTTGTAATGTTGCAAATTCAAAAATTTCAAATGCAATGGTTATTAGAAAATGGACAGAATTGGATTTTGTTATGTTTTAGTTCAAACTAATCCATCCAACTGATTGGGATTGGTTGGGGTAGTTTCTAGGAGTCCATCAAATATGCCAAAGTTTCATTGTACGATAGAAGAGGCCTAGTGTACGGATTGTACTGAGTTTTTGATAAATAAACTTCTTTCAAATGCAATTTCCTTGAGTTCTTAGAGTGATTTTGGATTCATTTTGTCATTTTATTACATTTCAATGCATTTGGAATAGTTAGATATTGATCCTAGACCACATCTATGCATTTGTGAGGTTTATATTTGTATTTTTACTCAATTAATTCTGATTGGCAGAGTAGTTTCAGCCATTCCTTTGATAGTTTTGTGAGTTTCCAATTAATATGGTCATTCCATGACCTTTGACCACTGTAACACATGGAATGAATGAGTATTAAAATGTACTATAGTTCCCTAATTCATTAATGTAATGAGAAGGAAGAATGTTTGGGTGATCACCATAATTTATAGAGGAAACTTAATGAATTTGCTTGGTATGCTATAGCAGTAGCCATTTGGTCTGAAGGAGGAACATAGATTATGATTTGGATCATCTTATAATGATCATCTAATGGTGAAACAACTACCTATTGGACCTAGAAGTGATTGGAGATAGGAGATGTTAAGAAACCCTTGGATTAAGGGTTAAGAAGTGCTACATTTGGGGATTTTGGGGTTCTTAGTAGACTGAGCCCTATTCCTTTGAGGATTGTTCATTTTTAGACATTATTAAAGACTGATGAAGGTTTTGAGTCTTGGGAGTGCAAGGAGTTTATGGTTTCTTTTTTATTTGGGGTATTTTTAAGCACTTCTAAAGCCATAGTGTGTAGACAGTCACACCTGGTCTAAAAGAGTCCATAGAAAGTCGACTGTAGAAAGCTGACTGCCCTAGTTTTATGTCAAAAATGGTCTATAGATGACTGTCACATGATTTCTTTCAGATTTCTCCACCAAATGATCTCAGACCGGTCACAATTGAAAGTTATGACTCTAGGTAGACTTCCTATGGAGTTAGATTTTACATTCCAATCCACACAAAGTCAATAGAAAACAAATATCAGTAAATAAAATGTTAAAAACATAGTTTTTCTCAATCTTGTTTGCAATATTTCCTCTTCCAACCTTACAATCATAAACCTAACACTAGTACATTTACAGTGTAACATGATGCATTGATTCACAAATTTAGGGTTTTTCAAGTTCATCTCTGAATCAAATGTATATAAATAATGATAAAAAATGTGCCAGAAAATACCAAATACATGATGCCCTAGCACATTGCTCACAAGCCCTAAGTAGGTAACCAATAAAATAATGCCAAAAAAATGCAAAGGAAATCCTTACAGGCGGTCCTCCTTTTACACCAAATCATAGTGGCAACCCTCACAGGCAGGTGGTCCTCCTTTTACTCTCACTAAATAACAGTTCAAACAATCACAGGGTCTAACTCCTTCGTGCACTCCAAATTAAAACCAAACAATGAAATGAGATACAAAATATTTTTTCTTTTTAAATTTATTCCTGTGTTGGTTGAAATTTTGACCTACATTTTATTAGTCAAAATTTCAACTAACACGGGCATGGATTTAAAAAAAAAGGAAGTTTCTCCTTCTATAATCTGACCAACCTAAACCTATTTAATTGATGGTTGAAATTTTGGTAGAAATTTGAGGTCAAATGTAGTAGTGGAAGCACGCCTTTGGATTGGGAGGTTTGATGTAAGTACTTAACTGTACATGATTATGAGATTGTCAATTGAGCGGTGTGGCTATTGTTGGAGTCCACCCAACCAGAGGATTCTTTTGCCAAGCTTGTCAAAGAGCTTCCCCAAGTAAACTTATGTTGTGCACACTCTTGTTTATTTTTCCCAAGTGTTTTGTTTCTTATTTATACGCACCATTTTATGGTCTCTACATGTTTCATCCTAGGTGCTATGCATTTTCTTTGGGATGTGTATGTTTCTTTTAAATGTTTGTTTGTTTTCATGAGTAGAGGAGTGTTTGCAAACCTCTAGGCACACACCAAACAAAATGCACGCACCAAGTATTTTGTGATGACAAAATAAAGGGAGTGCATGAGTTTTCAAAATATGTGCAACATAGGCACAAAATCAATAGGAGCACTAAGTATTTAAAGTGCTGCGCACCTTCTTGGAGTTTTGCATGCACTCTTTTTGGGGTTATGAGCACCAATTTGGAGGTGTGTGTGCAGTCAATGGTGTATATACTACCATCCCAAGCACCTTGTGCATTATGCAAGGGAAGAGTTAGTGTTGTGCATGCTCCGGCCACAGGGAAGACTTCTAAGCATGTGCCTTGCAGCGCAATATGCTTGGCATTCCCATAAGAGAAGGAGTTGGTGCACGTGAGCTAAGGGGAGAAGATTTATGATGGTTTTAGCTCTAAGAGCTTTATCCCACATTCGGCTAGTTCCTGATGGAAGATGTATTTAAAAGGAAGAACATCACCATGTATGGTAAAGATGAAAGAGAGAGGTCTTTATGTGTGGGGCCTCTCAGATTTGGTGGGCCTAGCTGGGTGCACTAAGAGATAAATTTTGAATGAAATAACTATTATAAACTTAGAGATGATTTGTCCCACATTTCCTGTGTGGGGAGAGAACAAGTTATTTAAAAGGAAATAAACACAATTATATGTTGTCCAAGTATGGACATGCAGATGAAGGATAGCCTACGCAAGCATAGGAATCAAAGTCCAGTTGGCAGTGATGTGGATGGTAACTCAGCAATGGTCCCCACATGCTGGTAAGGAAGTTTTGACAGTGTACAGATCTGATGCATTGGGATGCATGCTAGATCCAACACTCATTTCTGATCTAGAAGGATAAAGATGCTTGGTGGTTATCTCTATGGGGAAATGATGTAATGACATGTGTCAACCGGCTAGGTGGTGAGGATGTCTCAGGTGGACACCTGATCATCGAGAGGAGCCAACTGGAGAGTGACATGTGTCATAGGTGTGTGCAGAGGTCCAACAAGGTAGATGAGGTGTCCGGTTGACCCATTTAGATGATGCCATGTGGAAAATGGGGCCCACCTCAAAATTTAGATCTCTGTGCAAAGATTTAAAAATTGGTAAAGTCTGCACTATATAAAAAATTTGAATTCAGAGTTAGCACTTGCCTGTGAAAATAAAAAAATGTCTGTAGGACTCATTTTTGCCCAAATATATGAGTATTATATGTTTTTGGAATCGACACAAAATGAGGAATATAATGGTAGTGTTTGTTTTTAGGTTTGACCAAGTTGGTGAGAGCAGTAATGGACTGTGTATTCTGAGATCAAATTTGGGTAAGGATGTAGATATTTTGTAAGAGATAAGTTCTAGAATGAAATTATATTAGATTTGTCTGAGATATTTTTGATAGTCTTAGGGTTGACTGTGTTGACCTAAAAAATCCCTAAATGGTCCTAAGCTTGTTGCAATCCTTTCTAAGGATTTCCAAGACCATTTACAGAGGCCGCTAGTTTTCTGGTTCACAAGGTTGCATCTTGAACCTTCAGTCAAGGAGTAGGGCATGTTTTGTCCAATTTGTATCAAAATAGAGTAGAAAGTTGCATATCTTTTGCACATTGTTTCAATGGATTTGAATCTTCAAGCAAGGTGTATGCAAAGGCTTAGATCCTCATTCTTAATTCAAGTTCTCAGTTCCATTTCTCTCCATCTATGTTAAGTTTTATGGGTTTTGGATGTTCTGATTCTTTGTATGGAATTTATCAATGCATGTGTTGTCTATCTTTAGTTCTGGTTTTAATCAAATTAAATTATTCTCTAGATGATACACAAATTTGTGGGGTTTGCATAGGGATTTCTGTAAGCAGTATGGTTCTGAGTATTTGTATTTATGACTTGGATCTTTGATGAAGTAATAGTAATCAGTCTTTGTATTCTACAGTGAACTAGATGATCTACCCAATAGATAAGGCACTGATCTGAAACAAGTAAACTCTATGCTGATGTATGTCTAGTTGGAATGTGTTGTATTTTGCAAAAGTTAAATCAAATCCTTTCTATTATTTAAGTATTATGTATTTGAGTATTAGTTTCATCATAGCAATGGAGAGTCAATGAATGACCGGTTATCATTTAGTACTTTCTTGCTATTATCTGCTTTGTTCAATCTAGTCTTGGTGTTGTAAAGAGTGTCTCATTTATTGGATTAGGTGCACCCGCCTTGGTTCTGCAGAGCCAAAAGTGTAGAGGGTAGTCTTGTCCCTAGCAGTTGGTCTAGTTACCTATAGATTTCCCCATATTTTGAACTGACCATTCCCAAAATCAATCTTAGGTATATTGGTGTCTCATGGAGTGTAAAATCCATTCTAGGAACCAACACACTTATCACTTGAAGGTGATCTATTTTTGGTGGATGCAATCACTAAAATATATAATTATTGTATAATTTAGTTGCATGTATTCAAAGTCTACAATACCATTAGACAGAAAATTAGCTACGATCCTATTATAAGACTTATTTTCATTAGATCCCTTATATTTGTAGTTAGATTAGGAAAGTTAGTTTTGGTTTAATTCTTTTAAATTAGATTTTGCACATGTTAGTTATAGTTTTGCTTAGAATAAAATTTCTTTAGATTTATTAGATTTAGTATATAGATTAGAATGTTTTGTTTTTAAGGTTAGTTAGATTTAGTTTTTTTTTTTAATAAATAATTTAGTTTAGAATTAATTTTATTGATTGAATTTTGTTAATTTAATTTAATTTAGATTTAGATTAATCAAGATTAGACTTAGATTTATTTAATTTAGTTTTTAATTTAGATTAGAATTTTGTTCATTAGTTTAGAATGATTTTGTTTTATTAGATTTTTATTAATTTAGTTTAGATTTTTTTATTTTAGTTTATTACTTTAGATTAACTTGAAATTTGGATTAATTTCCTTTGTGTTAGACTAAGTTAGTTCATTTTGTGCTTAGATTAGTTCATTTTTAATTTAAAATTTTTGTTAGAATAGGTTTTAATTTAGTTTTTAGTGTTTTCTTTCGATCTTAAAGGGTTGATCTTTTGAATTTTTGTGCAGGACATCCCTTCTCATTTGATGAAGACCATATCTTGGAACTATTGATATAATTTGATGCAAGACACATGTCAAAGAAGTGTGATTTTAAACTAGTTTGAAAATTTTTATTAGTTTATATCACATTTAATTTGGGATTTAAAATGACGCAAGTGTTTGGCATGTCTAGTGCACTTGCACATATTTTTTTTGTGTTTTAATCCCAAGATAGAACAAGCATATCATGTGGCCTCACCTTCACAGATCTTGGATGCAAGAGACATTTGTTAGATAAGGTTGGGTGAGAGGGAATGACCCAAGTGGTAACAAGATAAAACCAAGCTCATTCGAACCACTATATAAGAAATATGATTGTGATTAATTTCACAAACAATAGGTGTGAGTTTTTCATTCTAGAAGAATTCTCCCTTAGTATCTATATGATATGTTAAAATCCTTCATTGCAAGACATAAAACAACTTATTTTTAAAGGACTTGAGGCCCCTTAATTAGGTGAAGCATCTTGAGCATGGCCACCTGAATGGATGCCCTTACTACGAGGCATTATTTTATAAAGCCAAAATATACTCCCTAATTTGAGATAGAAAAATTCTGGAAATATTTGGGTCTTTAGAAATTTGAAGCTTGGTCTGCCTAAGAAATGAGTGTCATGTAAGGAGGAGCTAGTGCTGCCAAGCTCTATCTATTTGGTTGGATGCAATATTTTATTGTAAATGGATTCAACAAGTATAGTCTTGTCCAACCTTAGGTTGTACTTGAATGTGATTTTATTTCATTGAAAAAATCAAATAGCCATTATGTCTCATATTTTGTGAGTGTTCAAAATAAACATTTTCCAATCAACAAACCAATACCAAACTCAAAAGTTGAGACATTAAACTAGTGATATCATGTAGTTTTACACCTATGCCCCATATGTGGAAATATCACAAGTTCGTGAAAAGGTCTATATTGCCATCCTAGAAAAAATTAATGCAACCCA
This sequence comes from Chamaecyparis obtusa, assembly GCA_027943335.1. NCBI lineage: Eukaryota > Viridiplantae > Streptophyta > Pinopsida > Cupressales > Cupressaceae > Chamaecyparis > Chamaecyparis obtusa. Next base: position 1,283,873 of record BSBK01001817.1, on the reverse strand, counting down.
AAGGTTATTGAAAATAGGTGACCCTTCTTGTACAAAAATTGTAAACTTTCATTGAAACATCACAAATTTATACATTGTTACTGAGATCACCAAAATGGTGTGACTACATAATTTGAACTTGAACAATTGAGATCAAAAGCTTTCTTTTTTAGAAGAGCCTTAACATATGCACATAATAGAGGATAATACATTCAATCGTCTTATCTTCCACAACCAATAATCTTGTAGACACACCTCTTTCATTTAGATCTTTTAGATTTTTGCATAACCTCATCATCCTAACTAGTCACACCTTTGGTCCTTTCATATCTCAATCATTCCATTACTTTTATCATTTCACTTGGTCATATCCTTAGTCCTTGTGCATATCCATCATCATTTAAATATCATCTTGCACTCAGGTTAGTTTCATTGGGTATCAATTCTCTCGTATCACTTGAGGTACATAATCCTTGAGTTAGGGAAGGTATCAACATCTTTGAGTAGGGTAATCCACTTGGAGTTCATCATATCCTATTTTAGTGTTCCCTCTCATGATCACTTGTCCTCATGCCTATCTATCATAGCACAAGTAAATCTTTGTATCATAATTACCTTCAAGACCTCGAGTTCTTGCATCATATCTAGAATACCATTTGTCTGTATACCTCATTTAGAGCCCCCCACCCCCACCAATATCACACCTTAGATTAATATCATTGTAGACACCTAAAAATCCTTTAGAAAATAAAGTATTTTTTATTTTTTGAAAAATCTCTGATGACATCATCATTAATTAATTAATTAATTATTTAATTTATTTATTTATTTCTATGCCATTAAATCCCTTTATCTTAATTAAAAATATTTAATTAAGAAATCCCTCCCAAAAATGTTTAAGTCTTATTTAAACATTATTCCCTTATTTATTAATTATTTAATTAATAAATTGACCAAAAATCTCAAAATAAATAATTAATTTATTTTTTGCCCAAAACTTGGCCAATTTGCTTAAAACCACTAACCTCTTCTAGAATCTTCTAATCCCTCTTTAATATCGATTAAAGGCTAATCCCATCATTTCCTAACCCTAATCCCAACTCAAGAATATTTAATTAAGATTAAATATTAATCCTCAATTCCTAATTTACCCTAGGAAAACTCTAGACTCTTCTAGAACTTTCCTAATCCTTCTCTAAACCCATTTAGGGGAAATTACCTACTTTCCCTAAGCTAATCTAAGTCTCCTTTGACTCTTAGTCAAACCCTTCCCCTAATGAGCCTCAAACTCATTAAAGCCTTTGAGATAAATAAAACTTTATTTATTTCCTAAATTCCATGTTTATCCTTAGAAAGCCTAGACTTTTCTAGAAAGTCTTTATCCTCATCCAAAGCCTAGACTCTTCTAGAAAGTCTTCATCCTTATCCCCTTTGACTCAAACCCTAACCTTACCCCAAACCCTAACCTATCCTCCTAATCCAAGCCCTTCCAAAAGCCTATAAGTACTCCTCATTTCTAAGAGCAAAGCACCCATTCACCTTTTATTTCAAGCATTGTTATCATGCTCATTTAGCTCTAGGTTTAGCATAATCAATACTAATTGTTAGTTTTTCATCATTTTCAAGCTTTCTTAAAACACATCTTATCATAGATTTAATGGATTAACCTAGTTTATTTCATTGTTTTACATAGCATATCATCCATATCACATCTCTATTTGGTTAATAACAATCTTAGCATAAACATCATGTAGCTTAATCTTCATTTCAACATCATTTGGATCCTTGAGGCCTTAGGGACAAATCAGGTGTTCTATACCTATTTTGTGCCACTTATGGGGTTCTCATGAGTCTCAATCCTTCCAAATCAGCATTGGGAACATGCTCCAAGTGCTTAGAGAGCACACCCACATCCCCTAAGCAAGAGAAAATCAAACAGTGCTTGGGTGCACTTGTTTAAGCTCAATCTGAGGTGGCTTAGTTTAGAGTTTTCTTTGTTTTGGGATTGATTTCATGCTAGGTTAAAATCTAATGTTTGTTTTGCTTGAAGCTTTCAAAACAGGTATCCTCAAAAGCCTAGTCTACAATCATATATTTCCTTTTTCAATATAGAGTTTCCATTACATCCTAGTATTGAGTCTCATAGATTGTCATATACACTAGTCCTAGGTTAAAGATTAGAATAATCTCTTCTATCTCCAAAATTAAAAATTAAAATGTTTAACAACTGGAATTTTCAAAATGAAGAAGGTAACCCTTGGGGACACATTTCAATGATGATGAATGCATTATTTTTGTAGTGAATTGAGAACACCAACACATTTGATGATGAGGAAATAATGCAATCTTGTGTAGTAGAAGCACTCCATGACCCTAAATTCACTAAATCATTTAAGGAGATTGTCAAATGTGATCGAGAATATTTTAAGGCCCTTCTTGAGGAAGGAATCAAAATACCTCTTGATTTTGACATATAATTGCTAACAGTAAATCCCTTACCTCAGTTTGAGCACACAATGACAAAAATTGAGGGAAAAATCAAAGATTTTAGAACTTTTTACTTGCAACCAGGTTACAAAAGATCCACAAAGACACTAAAACCTCTACCTAGAAATAATCCTTTGTTGGATGAGCTTAGATAATTAAGGAAATATGTGGACACCCTCAATAACACTAAGAAATCATCTCATAAGTTTTCTCTTGAGGACATTTGTCCCTATCCTTTTGACCCAAGTATACCAATGTCACCTTTTCCTAGTAAATTGGAATTATGAAAACTTGACAGGTACAAAGGAAAATGGGACCCTAGGGATCACTTAAGATATTTTTTCACCACTAACTTAGAATCTATACATAATGAAACATATATTATGATACTTTTCCAATCCAGTCTTGAAGGAAGATCTAGGAAATAGTTGTCATGATTACCTCCTACTATCAAATATTTTCAAGAACTAGTTATAGATAAGTTTATCACACATTATGTCTAGAATTATGAATGGGAATTTAGTATAATAGGTTTATTCAATAACAAGAAAAAACAAGGAGAATCCATTATGTCCTTTTTACAAATATGGTGACATTTAACCAAAAGAGCAGTCTACAACATTCTAGAAAAACACTTAATTGACCTATTTTGTCATAATTTGACCAAAGAGTTGGTAAAAGAACTTTGTATTAAATGTTTGGATGACTTTGAGGATGTGATAGAAATGGGAGTTAGAATTCAAAAAACTCTCATTGATGATATCATTATTAATATAAACAATGACAAAGATTGCAAAAAAAGTTCAAGTTCAACCAACAACAACAAGAGTCCATTTTGGGCTAAAACCAAGAATATGGTTAATGATGGGTTGTTGACATAAAAAATAATACAATGTCATCATTTATTTACAACCTTAAAGGCTCGTATTCTAACAAAGGAAAGGAAAAACAAAAGAGCTTCCCTAATTGAAACTTTACACCATTGAGAAAATCACTTAAATCAGCATTAAAGGAACTCCTTGAGAATAATATAATAATATTACCTAAAGTAAGAGAGTATAACGTGAAAATTGAACCCCCATGGTGGAATGATGACCATTTTTGTGAATATCATAGACATAAGGAACACAAGACTAATAATTGCAATAAGCTTCGACAAGTGATACAAGACCTTATTGACAATGGGAAAATTGCAATTGATAAGCACATCCTTTGGCTAAGTGTGGCAATGAGATGCTTAAAAATCCTTTTCCTAAGAATGATAAGGATAAATATAAAGTAAAATCCATTGAATCAGGTCATAATATGAATTATGCCACTGCTAAATATTATTATGTCATAAATACCATTCGTGAGGCTAATAATCATGTGAACACTTTCACTATAAAAGTAAAAGAAAGTGTTGAATAGGCCGAATAACTAAGAGGGGGGGTGAATTAGTTATTCCCACATAAATAAATAAATAAAAATTCTCTATCGGTAAATACTTAAACAATAATAATGCAAGATTAAGATTTTTCATTTAAGCACAACAAACATCCACAATAAAGATATACATGAAAAACACAAGAACACCAAAATAGATAACACTAGATTTGACATGGAAAACCCAAGTGGGAAAAACCATAGAGAAGCTAATTCTCATGAATATGAAAAATAAATGTTAGGGTGAAACCAAAAGCTGATTTGTACAAAATCTCACTACTAGATATGAAAAGGTTTCACTACAGATACACAATCTCACTGTCGATACATGAAGCCTCACTATCGATAGATGAAGGCTCACTGTCAATACACAAAATATATGAATAGATATGGAATCCATCTCTAAGATCTTTAGACTATTATATAGGAAAATAGATCTCTTCTCACATGAATTTGAAGTCACTTCATATGTGTTTCTACTTCTACTTACATCACATGATTGCACCCCCAATATACACCACAGTGAGATCCAACAGGTCAACCACTACATTTGAAATTGGTCACACCATACCATTCCTATGATGGAAGGAAATGAATGAGGACTTCCTCATCCAATACAACTTATCATCTCCAAGGTAGCTAGTTCCATGGATATGTAGAGAACATTATAATCCAAGCAGGGAACAATGCACATCCAGATAAGATCGACCCAAATAATCGATCCACCAAATGTTGAATTCACACCAAACATGTGACAACCCCAATGTTATAGAGTTACAACTATATTAAACACATGTCATCAATCCTAAATCTAGGAAACACTTAATAATTCATATCAACACCATGTAATAACTAGAATCACTGATAGATGACTCTAGATAAAACATTGTCCAAAATACAATGTAACCAATAATCCAAAACCATCTGATGAAAGAACCATTGTCTAGATATTAGAAAACCCTAGAAGAACATTGTAACCATAGAAATCATTAGCAACTAGTAGAATATTTCATGAAGTACCAAACACCAAAAGCATACAAGTGCACCAATACAAATAAGCCATGAGTAGAACAATGTAGACTTGCTAAGGAGCACGAGGGAACACTAAAACTATTCATACTAAACTTGTCTTGATCATAACCAAAAATCTTGATGCACAAGTGACAACCAATAATCAAACAATATTTCCAGAGTGATGGTATGAATGTTTTGGCATCAATGACAATCAATGCAAACAACAAATCAATAATTTTGACAATCTTCCCCTTTGGCATTGATGGAAAAAACTGTTGAAAACAAAAAGTGAGTATCTGCTATGCCAAAAAATTAAGAAACAAGATACTCCCCTGAGTATACAAATTTTTTTTCATCACCAAAATTCTCCCCCTTTTTTTATAATGGAAAAGGGATAAAAACACAAAACCTATCTACAACAAAACAACAGTTGTTAAAGTAAATACCTTTCTGTACCTTTCTTAAAGTACACGAAACTCCTTCCAACTAGTAATAGCTACATAATCTTCCATACTCCACCAATCTATCAAAAGATTTAGTTTTGTCCAAAGACTGAAACCACTATGTAAAAACCTTTACATCGATTAGGATGCCAAAAGAAATCTCCAACCAGACCTAAATCGAATCTACTTTTTGTCACTGCAACAAAAATAGTTTTGCATGTAGCTTACCAAATCTAATTCTATACTTCCCATCTCTATCTTTGAAGACAACATACATATTTTTGTGCTCATTCAACTATGTCTCAATTAGTTCACTCTAACCTCTAAAATTGTCTACTGAAGTAGGCCACAGAAGATGATACATGTAAATACAATTCTTCATCTCACCAATAACTATGGATAGTCTTTGTTTTGCATTATCACATTTATTCACTATTTATTTCTCCAACATTAGGAAATCTACTCCAAATTGCAACAACTCAATCTCAATATTCATGATTAATTCTATCAGTAACATACCAAATGCTCTAGAAATTGCAACCTTTATAATGATTAGGTGATCAAATAGAAACACTAGGGACTTGTTCGCTAAGGAAAAATCAATCCATAGACCAATTCTATCATAATCACCATCTTTCAGTGCTGACCATATCATAATTCACATGCTCGGATACAACTTCTTTTGAAACTTCAATCTCTTCTTCATCTTTAATTCAAGGAATGAACCACTAATAGCCTATTCCACTCTTTTCTATCCTGAGGAGGGACCTTCCTCACCATAATTTTCTAGTATAGTACTAGAAAGAACTAAATAGAACCAATATCCTCCTATAAAGATAATAAATATTCCTTACATACATTTACCCTATTCTCCAACAAATCCAAATACCTAAAAATATGCTTACCAACGTGAATGTTGGTCCTCCATACAACATTTTCTTTGCCAGGAAAAGACCCCATGATATAGAATACCAAGACATGACCAATGAACCAAAACCATAATTATCTTCCACTAACATCTAAAAATATTTTTCATATATCCATTTTCACAAACTCCTTCACCAACTCATCACAATTTTGAAACTATACCATATAGGAAATTCCATAGACAACATACCTTACAATTAGATCCATAGAAGAAACATATGTTGATCCTTTATGATATATCTATTACTAGTAATATATCTTCCTTCCTACTGGAAATAAACTTCTTGCAATCAATACTACCTCAGGGTAAGGGAGTTATATGATTTTTCACATTTAATACTCCCCCTAAGCCCAAGCATTTGGCTTAGTTTTTGGAAGAGCTAGTACCACGATCTGGTACCACAAGTCTCTCCACTTAATCAACATCCTTCTTTTTCCACATCATGTTAGTCTTCTAAGATTCACCTAAAACATTACTACCATCTCCAGTACTCACTGGAACACCACCTATTCTGCATTATTTATCAAGGTGACAAAACTATCCATATTTGAAATAATTAATATTCCTCTTACGAGATCTCACCAACTGAATTCTAGATCTACATTGACTATCCTTGTGACTATAGTTGTGACACATATAGAAGTTCCCATGAAAAATATTATTCATTTTACCCTTCTGTTCCTAATTTAAAAATTGACTTTTACACTAGTTTTCTTTATGACCAAACTTATGATTGTTAAAGCATTGAACTTTTCAATACTTCCTCAACATACAATCAACTTCTTTATGACCAAAAATTATTAAAAATATAAAAACCATTAAAATAAGAGTACCTTTGAGCATTTGGTTATCTTAATAAAGTCCTCTTTATATATGTGTTTTGATTCTTGACCTCTCTTATCACCTCGACACTTGCGTCATCTTTGTACTGCTTCTCCTTTCCTTTATCCATCTATTTTCAAGATTCAATGGTAAACCCTGATCCTTCTTTATCCTTATGTTTTTTTTGCATGTCTAGTAAATGATCCAGAGTAGTAATGCTTTCATGTGTCTTTGTTTCTGACCTGTGCTTCTTTAGTTCCATTTATAATATTTCATTCTTCTCTAAAGTCTTCCTAATCATTTCTTTAATTTTGTCTTTAGATTCTTTCCATTTCAACTTCTAGTTCTATTGTCCAAAAAAATTATGACTCATGCTTCAATCCATCTCTAATAGATTCCTTAGAAAGAATTTTGATATTTAGCTTCTTTTTAGGTCTTCCACCTTTTCTTTAGATTCCTTTAGATCATCTTCCAGATTTGTAACTTTATCTTTTGACTCCTTCAATTCTTGGCTAACTTCCTATGTCTTACTTTAAACTTCTTAATATGATTTCTCAACTTACTGATACATGTATTTTCTTCCTTCAGGTTTCTTTTTAGTTCCTCATTTTCTAATTTTGTTTCTGTTACAAGTAGTGGTTTTCATTGCACCAAAAGATCGACCTGTTAATGCCTGATACAACCACTAGACTTATAGAAGACACATGAGGTGGTTAATCCATGTCACAAATCCCGAGGGGAGTGCTGACCATTTTTTCAACAATCTCCCCCTTAGCATTACCCGAGGGGATTCAAACTTGTGAACAAGCTCTGATACCACTTGTTACAAGTAGTGGTTGTCATTGCACCAAAAGATCAACCTGTTAATGCCTGATACAACCACTAGAATTGGAGGTGGTTAAGCCATGTCATGAATCCCAAGGGGAGCACTGACCATTTTTCCAACAGTTTCTTCAATATGAATCAACATGATCTCCCAATATTCCTTAGAGTAGAAACCTCCTTCCATATGTTCAACCTTTAAGATCTCCCTCAAGCAGTTAACCTCAAATGGAAATGGACTGAGATCTGATACCAATTGTTGAACATGATGAATAACTAAGATGGGGGTGAATCAGTTATTCCCACACAAACAAATAAAAACTTTTCCTCTTTTAGTAAAAAATTAAATAGTAATAAAGCACGCTTAAGATTTGTTGGTTAAGCAGAGAAAACATCCATAGTAAAGATATACATGAATAGCATAGGAATACCAAAATAGAGAATGCTAGATTTGACATGGAAAACCCAATTAAGAAAAACCATAGAGAATATAATTCCCATGAATATGAAAAAAACATGTTTGGGTGACACAAAAACATGATTTGTATAAAGGCTCGTTGCTAGATATGAAAAGGGCTCACTATCGATACACAAGCTTACTACTAATACAAAAAGGATTATTGTCGTTAGAAGAAGGCTCAATTTTTATACACAAAAGATATGAATAGATATAGAATCCACCTCTAAGATCTTCATAATTTTCTAAAGGAACACAAATCTCTTTTGGCATAAATTTTTAGTCACTTCATATGTTTGTATACTTCTACTCAAATCACATGATTGTAACTCCAATATATACAACAAATTGAGATCCAATAGGTCAGCCACTACATTTGAAATATGTCACACCATACCATTCCTATAGTGGAAGGAAATGAATGAGGACCACCTCGATCAATACAACTCACCATGCTTCAGACTAAAACTTGGTACCATCTCCAAGGGAGTTGGTTCCAATAGATATTTAAATCCCATTATACTTCAAGCTAGTGTGTGTGTGAATTTTGTACCTAGTTGTGGACACAACACTTCAGTAAAACATTAGAGGTTAGCAAAATCAAGATCTTACAAATAAATGAAACTATGCTAACTAGGCGATTTACTGCCTTCTAGTAGGTGTGAGTATGATGTTATCAGTTTGAAATCAAGATCAGTGACAATGCAACACCTAAACAAAGGATTTAAAATGATGAAAGCAATGAAATATGAATGCAAATTAATCTATTTTTATTTTTTATTTTTCTATGCAATAATATGCAAACTATATGAATCTAAGCTAGATGAATGAAATTGAATGCAGATTTAATCTAAGAATGATATGAATGAATATGAATGCTATGATATGAAAACTATGCAAAACTATGATCAACAATGAAAGATCTCACAAATTTCTTGTTGCAAGTGTTTAATCCTTCAATCACCAATTCACCAGAGTAATTGTGCAAATTCGAGTGTTGATAATTATGAAGAGCCGAGCCTTGATTTTATAGAAATCCAGGGTTTGAGGATGCATGAGAAAAATCATAAATCACTCTTGATAAACTCAGGTTGATTTTTGAGTTATCAAGAAATCAGAGATAATTAACTCTCAAAAATCATGCAAAAGCAATGTTTACTCAAAAATAGAGTTTTAGATCAAATTTCAACTCATCATCAGATGTCGAGTTTCAATTTTAAAATTGATTGTTAATTTCTAGTTGTCTGCTTTTCTGATTGTGCATGATTTATTTTGAATTAATTTAAAAATAAAGTGATTTATTCTAAACTTAACTAATTTTTGAATTAAAACAGTTGATTTATGGGTTAATCAATTATTAAATCAAACTTTATTCTAAAACTATATTATTAAAAATTGACAATTGACATTAATCAATTAAATAAGAATTTAATCAATTAGTCATGAGATTTTATATTTATTGTCAAAATTAAATAATACAATTTAGGAAAAAATAAAATTAAATCTAATTAAATAATTAAGTAGTAGTATTAAATCTGATTCATTAAATATTCAGAATATTCAATTAATCAAACTTTAGGATAAATAAGATTTATCACCAAATAATTATTAAATTAAAGATAATTAGGATAAATAAGAATATAGCTAGGAATATTCCTCGATAATCAATTAGGATTCGATAATGTGCAGATGTGCCTTTGGTTAGGAATTTTGTATCGATTTTGTTCGAATTAAAGATGTAGGAGGTTAATGAACCTATAGCCCATTTTTGGGGTATTACATTTTGCCCCTCTTTGAATCACTATGCAAAGCGTAGTGATTCAAAGATTAGTCTGTGTTTGATAAAGATGTATGAAACTGATTTGAAAGATTAACTGATTTCGAGATAGAAATCGATTGAAAGACTTAAAGATGTAAGATTTAGGTCCTAAATGACCAAAGATGATGTTAACTATAACAACAATGAACCGATGATTATGAAAAAGCGTCAAAATGCCTGATTCTGAACCTTATGATTGCGAAGAAGTGAGTGACCAATTCCAGACCTGATTGTCCCAAGAGAATCATATTGGTATCACATCCTGATCCCATCGGTTATGAAGAAACAAGGAAATAACACTAATGAACCGATGGTTATGAAAACCTGATACAGTTTACAAGATAGATTTAGGATACCAAATTGATATGGATCTTGATGAATCTAATATGCCCCAAGCAATGATAGATTTGCCCCAAGCGACGAGGACTTTTGATGAGCCAACAACTAGATGTGGTTGTTGTCTTGATTACTAAGGAAAGATTTGATTACAAATTTAGATTTACAGACTTTGAATGATGTGGAATACCATGCCCCTTCTAGATTAAAATCAAAATCTAACAAGAAAAGTCAATGTTATATAGTTTAGAAGCATGTTAATTGATTTGAGAAGTGATGGTACATGTTTGAGAATGTGTTCTGCATTGTTTAGATGTCCAAGAGACCAAGTTTGACTAGGTTTGACCATGAGTTGACCATGGTTGACCAAGTTGAAATTTTGATAGTTTGATGTTAGATAATCAGTTAAGTTGAATTTTGGATTTCTGTGAGGATTGAAGGTTGATTATGCAAGTAGTCAGACATCCTGGGTCCAAAAATTTTAAATCATGATTTTGACATAGTAATTGATCTTAGATTTTGAATTTGATCTCGAAAATGGGTTCAGAACGTTGAAATTAGCCAAGGGTGCAATTTTTGTGAAAAATGGAGCACTTTTGAAAATTAGGTCAAAAGCTATATAAGGACCAAAAGGGTCATTTTTAATTCATTAGTCACTTTTGACTTTTGAAACCTTGTGGAGCCCTCTAAGTGAGAAAATGGCTAAGATGAAGGTACCTATCTCTTCCCATCATTTTGAGCCCAGTCAGAGACATCAGCAGCCTCCGTAGTATGGACATCCGGTAAGTGGACCTTTGTACCTCTTTGTAAATTCCATTTTTGCATGTTTGTAGCATTTTTAGGTTGTTTTTTGTACGTTTTTAATTTTCAATTCTCACATACATGGAAAATCATACAACTGTCCTTCGTGACTCATATGAATTTTCAATTCCCTGTAGATTGTCATATCAAAACCCCCTGAAACTCATCTGAGGGGGACCCAAGAGTCGTATGATGTTTCATCGGGTCCCTCATATGTCATACGGTGAGAATTAGAAAGTCGTATAACAATGGTTTGTCATATGAAACCTTGTTGAAACTCATACGAGTTTTGGTGCTAGTTTGTATTGTCATATGGAAAACAGTGAGCTTAAAACTCCTCTTTAGGTCAAATTTTTTTATTTTCTGATTCCTTAGACTGATTGCTGAGTATTTAATGCACCTTTTGAGATAGTGAACTTTTGAATTTCTGTACTGTTAGCCTATTATTCAACCAAATTAATGATAGGACTCCCTATTTTTATTCTGTGTAGGTCATATATCCTAACATTCATTTGTGTATCTCTCATCCTACGACTCAAAGACTATGCATTTCTCTTCTAGACCCTATGAGGGTACATCTAGCTGCCTGTGGCTTTGAGTATCTTATTCGGTTGCTTGAGATTAGGGTGAACCATGGATTGCTGATGACTTTGATTGAGAGGTTTCATTCCAAGACCTAGACCTTTCACCTCCCCAAAGGAGAGATTATTGTTACACCAGAGGATGTGTACAGGATTTTGCACATTCCATTCCATGGGCGTCATCCTGATTATGTGAGCTCGAGGAGCTCTGGATTACATGCCTTCAAATGATTGTTTGGAGATGATACATAGCTCACTGGTTTGATTTCTTGGGAGACATTAGTGTAGCACTATGGGTAGATCCATAGATTAGAGTGCATCATAGCTAGTATGATAGGAGGCATTATCATGTCCGATCGTCAGCAAAATGGTCTCTTGATGAGCTGGGCCCTGATGGTTGCACGATCGATGGCTACTCCTTCTGAGTTGGGTTGGGATTAGTGTATGCTGGCTCATATGTTCTCTGATATGCATGAGATCATGTATCAGGAGAGAAAGTCTTTTTCTTTTGGTGCATTGGTTCTTCAGATATGGGCTTGGGAGCATATCCCAATATGTAGACTAGTATGCCAGGGTCAGCGCCAGCCATAGGAGCCAGTGATATATGTATACTCTAGTTATGTTACATAGGTGTGCATGGGTCATATAGAGTACTTTAGATGCTTCCTGGATGATAGTACATATGTGATTTGGCTTCCATATCTATAGATTGAGGCCTAGCCTACTGCACGAGAGCAGTTTAGCTATTTCTGCTAGAGTCAGGTATTGATTGGTTGATCTACTATAGTGCTAGAGAACTTTCTTATTACCAAAGTGTGGAGGTAGTATGACATCATTTAGGATGCACCACATGAGCATGCTACTTATGCATGGATACATAGAGAGCTTGGATTAGGATGGGGCCCTAGATTGTCCTATGCTCTTTGTATATAGGAGTACAGTAGTATTATCGACAAAGATTGGGACTATTGGCCAAATTTTTTAGATGTTGGGGTTAAAAATGGCTTCATTACATGGCTTGTAGAGCATCTTATATATAGGTTCTCAGATCCTATAGAGTTGATAGCTTCCATGGAGGAGGCTATGGATGTCACAGGTGCTTCGATGGGTAGATGGCAAAGACATATAGGTGCACAAGTCCCGATGCCCCAGCCTACACCTCCAAGGCTAAGAGTAGTGCTTACACCTCCACAGAGACCATCTGGTTAGATGAGACCACCTTGTCCCTCTAGTTCTTCAGTAGGAAGACCTGTAGTTTTACAGAGGAGATCAACTAGAGGAGAGAGTGGGACTCTAGGCAGTGTTGGTATGGAAGATGAGGTACTTGGTGTAGAATAGGATATAGGGCCTGGTCTAGATCCTACATATGTTGATACTAGTTTTGATCTAGGAGCTGAGGTTAGATGTTGTAAGGTGCAGAGAGAAGAGACTACTGAGAAGCCAGCTAAAGATACTGATATGCCTATAGCAGACGCAGATCTTGGTGTACCACTGACTCCCCAAGAGATCATTAGATGGCTTAGATTACAAGTCAGGGACCTGAAGGTATGAAGTGCTCGATAGGAGGAGAGATTTATTGAGGTAGATAGACAATGATCCCAGCTCCAAGAGGAGAACAAGAGATTATAGATAGAGGTGACACATCAAACCTCTAGAGCTACCTATTATGTTTCTACTTATTTCACTATTGTTCTTGCTGCTCAAAGAGTACCCACATACTCTCAGTATATAATAGCATTAGAGGGAGCCAGGGCACCCAGAGCCAAGGCAATGCATGATGCACCACCACCACCTCCACCAGATGTAGAGGATCAGGAAGATAGCTGATCTATCAAGATATTCTGATATATTTTACCATTTTGTTTCATGTATATTGTTTTGACTTCTGATAGCTCACATGAGCTCATTCTTGTGTACTTTGTGCCAGTAGTGCACCCTTGACTAGTTCAATTTATATGATATGAGATCAAGATTTTGGTTGTGACTTCATTTGTACTTCTCATATTTTGATTTATGATGATATCATGTGATGTAAATGATATGAGTAGTGTAGAATGTATGTATGGATTTATGCAATGTAATGGTTTCTTTCAAATGTATGAATGTCATGCAAATGTAATTGATTATGGAAAATGTATGGAAATGTATGATTTTGATAATGCTCATGTATTTAATGCAATGCAATAGATGGAATGATCATGAATATGTAATGTAAATGCAATGATACACATGATATGTTTTGCAGGTATTGATGAAGACAAGTACTCGGTCTTATGTCAAAAAGGATGTTTAACCCAAGATGGTGACTGCTTACGGTTCTATGAGGAAACCTTCATGTGAGATTTAGCTCTTCATTGTCAAGTTTAATTTTTAGTTTAGAATAATCCTTGAAGTGTTCAAGCAATTTGTGAGATCATGCAATCATGCAAAGTGCAAAAAAATGACATGCAGAATGAAATGCAAACCCAAGACCTAGGACCTAGTCATTGATCACGTGTTGATTTGTTGTCATCATTGAAATTTTTAGGTAGTCAGATAAATCAATACAATGCCCACTAGTCATGAAACTATAGACATATGAATATTGATCTATATGCGCAAGAATCAATACAACACCCATTAGCTAGATAGCCATGGACATATGAATATTGATTTTTTTTTCAGAATGTCAGATTAGATATAAGCAACAAGGCACAAATGCTAGGATGACCTAAATATCATGTCCATTTTGATATAGAAATTTGTATAAGCATCAAAACATAAACATCATGATGACCAAAATATGCCTTGCATAAGAAACAGATCAAGAAGTCAAGAGATCATTCTAAATCCAGTGTGAATTACCCATAGTGACCCTTTATCGTTCACATCCTTAGGTAAGATCGTGTTTCATAGTAGGAGAAAGAACTCACTCAAAAAGTCAATAGTTAGAGAAAACTTCCTTGAATTTTCTAAGTATCAATGGTTGAGGTACGCATGGCCATCCAATACGAGATAGAGGCTCTCATAGATGGACACCATTTCAATCCAGAATTTCCAAAGTTATTATATTTTCACATACAAGAAGAAAACAAATAAAAGATTATGCCCCTAGTCATCACTCTCTAAGTCTTATAAAGGACATCATCAAAGAGCTCAAAGGGACACAATATGCAAAAATCTCAATGTGAATCAGTAAGCATAAAAGGAGATAAAAGCATGTAAAAAGCATAGATTGTTTTCAATTTGTTGATGTTTGATTGCATTGTTGTAGATGCAAAATCCTTTTTGGAGAGGAGACATATAGACTGACTCAGATGTAGCTTCAAAGGACTCTAACTAGATATGACATTCCTAAGATACACTAGAGGCCATAGGATATGACTTTGATTCCCCCAAGTTTGAAACATTGATAAGATACAAACATTTGAGCCAATTGGTGTATAGACCGACTTATTGAAAATAGGAATGCAAAAACAAATCGGGAGGTATGTAAAAACTAAAGCAAGACTGAAAGATGGGAAAGACCAAGATTACACTGATAGATGGACCATTTTGAACAAGTGGCACCTAGTTGCCAGGTTTTCACCATCTTGGCAGAGATTCTATTTTTGCTACCAAGGCACCTGTTTCCAGGTTTTCACCAAGGCACTTTTTCTTTTTCTCATTTTTTTGTATTTTTCATTTTTTCAATTTTTTTTGTATTTTTTCATTTTTTGATTTTTTGTGAATCATCAAGGCATCCATTGCTATGTTTTCACCAAGATGTTCATTTTTTCAGGACTTTTTCTGATTTTTAAGATTTTTTCAAGATATTTACCATAGACTGAATGCCTTAGGTGTAGAATTTCTTCAGATGGAGAATGTTGATTGGTTCTCAAAGATTCTCCCCTTCAGTCATTGAGAGTTGATAGGCTCTAGAGCCAAAATTAGTAGTGATAACAAAGGGACCCAACTAGTTGGGTTCAAACTTCCCTTTGTGTTCTCTATGTGATTGATTTTTAGGATTTTCTCTCAAGACTATATCACCAACCTGAAATTCTCCATGTTTGACTTTCTTGTTGTAACCTCTAGACATTCTTTTCTGATATACTTTGAGATGATCATACACTGCTTGTCTATGCTCATCTAGTAGTTCAAGTTCTTGCAACCTAGACACTCTGTAGTCATCATTAGTTACAAGACCATGCATTCTGATTCTTAGTGATGGGATTTCAACCTCAATAGGTAGTACCACTTCAGACCCATAAACTAAAGAGAATGGTGTAGCCCCAGTGGGAATTTTGATACTTTTTTTGTAGGCCTAGAGAGCTGGATTGATCATGAGATGCCAGTCTCTACCTATTTTATTAACTATATGGTGCAAGATTTTCAATAGATTCTTGTTAGAAGCCTCTGCTTGTCTATTCCCTTGAGGATAGTAGATAGATGACCAATGTTGTGTAATCTTGAATTTGGCACATAGGTCATCTAAGTCTCTATTTTTTAATTGACCACCATTATTTGTGACTATAGAATGTGGAATACTATACCGACATATGATGTAATTCAAGATGAACATAGAAATTTGTTTTCCAGTCGCTTGAGTTAAAGGAACTACTTCTACCCATTTTGTGAAATAATCTATAGCTATGATTATATGGGTATGTCCATTAGAAGAATGAGGATTTATGGCTCCTATAAGATCAAATGCCCATTGGTGAAAAGGCCATTGTGTAGTAAAGGGAATTAGATCTCTCTCTGGTGCATGAATTAAGTTACCATGTACTTGGCACTTTTGACAGTTCTTAGCAAACTTGATTGCTTCTTTCTCCATTTCAGGCCAATAGTACTCAACCCTAATAAGATTTTTAGCTATTGTTAAACCATTAGAGTGTGACCCACAAATGCCATCATGGACTTCCTCTAATGCACATTGAGATTCTTCTCATTCTAAACATCTAAATAGTGTACCATCTAGACATCATTTGTACAAATCATGACCAATGATGACATACTGGGATGCATTTTAGATAAGGTATCTTTTCTCATGGCGGTTAAATGTATTGTGAATGATTTGAGCTTGGAGATAGGAGAAAAGGTATCAAGATGAATCATGACCAACAATAGTTCAAATCATGCAGGTTTCAGGGGAATCATATGTAGGATAAGATAGTGCTTCCACTAGGAACTCATAGCGTAGCTCATGTTCGGGCTGCTATAATAAAGTAGATAGCATTGCCATTGCATTGACAACCTTTTTCTCTATTATAGGAATTTTTTCAAATGTGATAGATATGAAATATGTCTTTAGATCATCTACCATTCTATTGTATGGGATCAAATTTCCATCTTTCATTTGATACACATCATTGACTCAGTGTATTACAAGTTGTGAGTCTCCATGAATGTGTAGTTCTATTATCCTCCATCCAGTTGCTATCTTCATGTCGTTAAGAAGGGCTTCATATTTAGAAATATTTTTTGTGCAAGTAAATTTGATTCTAAATGATTTAGGTATTGAGTATCCTTGAGGAGTGATGAACAATATTCCTGCTCCAGATCCATTTTGTGTATAGGAGCCGTCAAAGAATAACTTCCATGCTCCAGAAGAAAGATTCATGATAGAGGAATTTGGGAATTCCATTTGCATTTGTGTATCATCAAACAAAGGTGCTTTTGGTAGTTGATCAACAATAACTTGTCCTTTGATAGATTTTCTTTCAACATATTCAATGTCAAATTCACTTAATAACATCACCCATTTGGCTAGTCTACCTATGAGGGTAGCTTTGCTTAGTAGGTACTTTAATGGATCAATCTTAGCTACCAAATGTGTGGTATGAGCCAGCATATAATGTCTCAGTTTCTATAATGTAAAGATCATAGCTAGACAAGATTTTTCAATCATAGAATAGTTCTTCTCATATGCTACCAATGTTCTACTGATATAGTATATAGCTCTTTCCTTCTTTTTGTCATCATGTTGTGCAAGCAATGCCCCTAGTGATGTATCTATGATAGAGACATATAAGATCAATGGATTCCCTTGAATAGGATAAATCAAAATAGGAGGATTCGATAGATATTTCTTGATATGATTAAAATTCTTTTCACATTCCTCATTCCATGCAAAGGTCGCACCTTTATGTAATGTCTTTGTGAAAGATTGTGATATGTATGCTAGCTGAGATATGAAGCATCTGATAGATTGTACTCTCCCTTGCAATGTTCTCATTTGACTAATATTCTTGGGAGGTTGTATCTCCATGATAGCTTTAACTTTTGCAAGATCAACTTCAATACCTTTCTTTGAAATAATGTAGCCTAAGAGCTTTCCAAAAGTGACACCAAAAGCACACTTCTTAGGGTTCAGTCTAAGACTAAACTTATCCATTCTATCTAGTATTTTGCTCAAGTCATTTAGATGTTTAGATCTTATCATAGATTTTTCTAAAGTATCATCAACATAATCCTCCATAGCTTGATGTAGTCATGAAAGATAGATGTCATATCTCTTTGATATGTAGCACCAACATTCTTAAGCCCAAATGGCATGACATTCCAATAGAAGGTACCCCACGCACATGTGAAAGCGGTTTTCTCTTGATCTTCTGGAGAAATTTTTATTTGGTTGTATCCAGAAAAACCATCCATTAAAGAATACATCTCGAAGCCCGCAGTCATGTCCACTATCATATCAATGTTAGGTAGTGTAAAATCATCCTTAGGACATGCTTTGTTCACATCTCTAAAATCTATGTATACTCTTATAGATTTGTCCATTTTTTATATAGGTACAATATTTGAGATCCATTCAGTATAATCAATAACACATATGAATCTGGCTTTTAGTAGTTTCTCTAATTCAGATTTGACCAAGAGTGCAACATGTGGATGCATCTTTCTCAATTTTTGCTTAATAGGTTTGACGGTTGGAGCTATAGATAAATGCTACATTATAAGATCAGGATCCAACCCTGGCATATATGAATATTTCCATGCAAATTTGATTTTCTTTTCTATCAAGAATGTAGTAAATTTTTCCTTTTCTTCTTCAAATAAGGATTGTGCTACATGGATCAACTGTGGTTCTTCTACTATTCCCAAATTGATAGATTGAGTGGGCTCAACTAGTACTAGAGATCTATCCTATAAATGACTCAGAAGGACATCAAATATCTCATCCTTAAGTGCCTCAAAGAGGTTTTCACCTTCAGATACGTCTTTTATTTTTACTTTTGTAGATTTTGAGATAGCCACAAAGTGGCTTTCACCCTCAGAACTCTTTTTATTTTTATTTTTATTCTTATTCTTTTGACTAAGATACTTGATGTCCAACTTCATCATGCTAATGCTTGGTTCACTGATGGAAATCATTATAGGCTCAGCTACATTGAGGTAGCAAGCAAGGGCATAGTCATTTAGAAAGGTATAGATATCTTGACTCAGATTTGTAGAGGTTTGGTTAAGAAGTTTAGGATGTTGGATAGTCAAAGTGGTGAAAGATTGGGAAATAGTGTTTATGGATATGGATCTGTCATCATTAGTCCTAACCTGATGCTCAAGTTTGAAGGTGATATTACAACTTAAGATGTTCAATTCATGAATAGGCTCAATGTCATTATGGAAGTCCACTACAGCCATAGGTGGATCAGACTCATGAAGTTCATTATTTCTCTCTAGACTTACGTTGGGTTTAGGTGCATATTGGTGAATAACATCAACATGTTTCTCTATAATAAGCTCATCTTCCTCTGGAATGGCTCCCCATTCATAGTCATTTGATTCTTCATCTATGCCTCTATGAAATTTAAGAACATGAGTAAAGTTAGGATGGATACCCCAAGAAGGATAACCCTCATATTTTGATTTGAATTCATACTCATGAGAATCTATCTCAGAATAGCTACCACCATCCTCTCTATCTATTTGATTGCCTTCGAGATTAGTTGGTTCTTGTGGTGCAACTATCTATTGTTCTATAGTAGGTTCTTGTGTGTCTACTACATTGATTCTTTTTACTGGATCATCTTTAGCTTCAAGGAGGTCTTTTATTTCTTTAGGAAAATGCTCATAAGGAATGAGCTCATCAGTGGTGGTGTCAGAATCATCACTGTTAGATTGTTAAGTTATTTCTTCCTTTAGTTGATTTGTTGTGGATGGCTCAATCTATTCCAAGACATGTGGGGAGTTCTTGCTAAGACAAAAAGGCTTCTTCATATATCCTAGACCTATTGTATTCTTGTTGGTTTGACCATGGTGGTCAAGAGGTGATAAAAGACCTTTACCTTGTAGTCCTAGAGGTCCTTTTCCAGTATATCCCATTTTTGTGATCAATTTATCCCCTGGTCCATATGACTTCTAAGGAATTTTGCTTGAAGTGGAGTCACATTTTTGGACTAACTGAGATTGGGATTCACCCTTGTATAACCATACAAGCACAACTTAATCTTCCTCAAACTCTTGTTTAGATACTTGTTCTGTAACAAAACTTCCATTGAATATGACTTGGGATTCTGTAGCTGTAGGTTTAACTTTGTCAGAAGGTTGTCCATAAAATTTAGGAGACAATGGGAGAGATATAAGAGATAAAATAGGTTCCATTGTGTATTCTCCCATACCATTATCCTTTATTTTGACTTCTTTAGCAATGTCTTCCATTTTGGATGTTGAAGCGATGTTGAGCTGCTTAGTGGAAGATTATCTGTTATTAGGAACAAGTTTATCAACACTTTCTTTCAAAGCATTACAATTTGTGTATAGGTCAGTTGGAATCATCACCTCTACTCCTTCATAAGGAAATTTCACACATTGATGGTATGTGGAAGGAATAGCTTTCATTTCATGTATCTAGGGTCTCCCTAGAAGGATGTTGTAAGTCAAAGGTAGATCAAGAACCTGACATATAGTATCTCTGATAATAGGTCCTGTTCTGATGGGTAAGACTATAGTTCCTTTAGAAGATCTTTCTTGCTCATCGTATGCTTTGATAGTTCTCTTCTTCTTAGGATCAATGGAAGTTTTAGATAATCCCAAGTGTGTGATTAAGCTGTAAGAACAAATGTTGATACCAGCACCTCCATCTATCAACACATGTTTGGCACGATGGTTTTGGATTAAGAATTCAATATGCAAGGGCTGGTTATGCAGATGAATCAAGCAATTATCATCTTCCTTTGAAAAGGAGATATACTATGGAGATGTTAGATGACCAACCATAGTCTAGAATCTGCCTAAATCTAGGTTGTTAGGAACATTAGATCCGAGAAAAGCTTTGTCTAGAATGGCTCTATGAGCTAGAGATATCCAAAGAAACTCAAACATGGAGATTTTTGCATTGGTATGCTAGAGTTATTGGACAATACTATAGGAAGTAGACCTCGTCTCTTTAGAATTTGAAGATTTAGAGGTAGCCTTCTATTTAGAAGCAGATGAAAGATTGAAAGGAATCTTAGGGACACTTGATGAATCTAGGATTTGTCCTTGCAGATGTGCTTGAGCTTGTGATCAAGTAACTATATTTGTTGATTGATTTTCTCTATCTCTTCTTATAATTGTGATGACATTGCAATGCTCAGAGAGGCATGGTTCAACCATATTGATGACAACATTGTTTCCAAAGTAGGCATAATTGACTTTAGCACCCATATTAGGCTGAGAAGAAGAATCTTCTTTACCATGTTTCAGAAATAGTTTAGTGAATGCTGTATGATCATTATTGATCTTATGATTGTCAATCGTGATTTCTCCATTATCAATTTTATCTTGTATGATGTGTTTCAAGTGAACACAGTTATTAGTTTTATGACCCTTATTGCGATGGAAGTCACAGAAATTGTTCTCTCTCAACCATTTCGGTTTAGGTTTAGGATCAAAGAATTTTATCTTAGGCAAATAAATGATGTTGTTAGCCAATAGAGTTTTCATGGCAGATTCCAAGGATTCTCTAAGAGGAGTGAATTTTTGGTTAGGATCTATAGTCCAATGTTTGTAAGAAGATGGCTTCTTGTTTGACTCTCTTTCTTTAGCTTCAAAAGCTTTGATGGCTTGGGTACCAATAGTGAGATTTAAAGTGGGTGCCTTAGATGGGGCATAGATAGTATCAACAATGCCATCTATGACAATGCCCTTATTCTTGTTCCAATTTTTGCCTGTCTTTAGAACTAGATCCAAATTCATACTTGTCCTTTTGAAGTGATATGTCTCCTTTTTGCACAAGTACTTTCTCAATTTTGATTGCATTTTCTACCATCTTATCAAAGGATGTATGATTTTGCATTTGCAAATGGTAGTTAAGTTCTGGAACAAGATTGTTGATGAAGATTTCCAGCTTCTCAGTTTCTGGAATGGGTCTAGCATATAGAGAAAACTTCTTCCTCCATCTTTTGAGAAAATTCAAGAATGGTTCTCTTGAGATCTATTTCAGATTGCAGATGTTGATCATAGTGACTGGATGTTGAATGTTGTAGGAGTATTGTTGATAGAACAATTTTATTAACCCCTCAAAAGTTTTGATAGTTGGAGGCATTTTTGAGAACTAGTGAATAGCTGACCCTCCCAGAGATCAAGGGAAAAGACAAAATGTAGTAGGTTGGTTCATGCATGAACTCCATAGATTGAGTACATAATTCTCTGACATGATCTTGAGGATCAAAGTTTCCATCATTCTTATCATATTTAGGCTTCTCCACTCACTTAGGGAATGGTGGCATGTACAAGTCTTTATCGAATGGAAAATGGCATAAAGCCTCCATGGAAAACTCCTTAGGTTCCTTTTCTTTTTCAAGTTTGTTAAGTTTGACTTGCATGACATGCATCTATTTCATCATAGCTATGATAGGGGTTTCTTCCTCATGCGTGATGATATTTTCAACATTAAAGTTTGGAGGAAGTTTAGATCCTTGATGAGCTAACTCTAGAAAGTATGTCTGTCTATCTTCTTTCAAGAAATGTGATGAAGGGTGCTCCCCTTAATACCATAAAAAAATAACAAAAATAGAGAAACAACAACAATATGCAAGAAAAGAAAATTGGCTTCTTACTATCTCCACAAATGTGGAATTAAAAACTTTCAGAATTACAATATGCAAAGCCACATGGGCATTTCCTTACAATATTTTGTAGGAAAAAGCCTCAAATCAATACCCAGATCTACTACCCAAAACTGTCCTAGACAACACTATGGGCCTTCTTTATATATGCATTTTCCACTGCCCAAGAAGGTTCCAAAAATTTAGCCCTTAGGGCCGACCAAACTTAGAATTATTTTATTTTTCAATTTATTACATCAGAGTTGGCTCAAAATAACTTTTGAAACCCGAACAAAAATTTTGAAGGAAAATTATTTTCTACCAATTCAGGTGACCCAACTTTTGGAGACCATAAGTCATCACCAGTTGACCCAATTGACTATTATAACCCCATTTTGGAAAGGCCACAAAGCGCTCTACAGGCTTGACTCACACAAGTGCCTATCACCCAAGTTTTTGAACCTCATCTGGAGCCTCTAAAGCCTTCAAAATTGAGTTCAAAGTTTCTGTACCCTGCTGCCAATACCAAAAATCTTCAATATCTTCAAAACTAGACCTGATCTAGCCATGAAACTTTACTGGCAGGATGATATGACTGAGATGAACCTCCACATGTAAAATTAGAACATCCTGAGATTTATGACCAACTTACTAAAAATAGCAAGTTTCCATAAATAGCAGCTCTGCACAAGATAGCCCTTATTGAATACAAAAACATAAATATTTTTGGGTGATGCAAGATTGCTCTTACACCTAGGATGCTCCTGCATCAGACACCCGGGGTAATTTGAGAAGTGACCCCATCATGTCTCAGGTGTGTAGAGGAAAACCAAGATAGTTAACCTCCTCCTTTGTTAGCCATGATGAATCTTCAATAGGTCATCCTTTCCACTTGACCAGATATTCTTCATATGTCCTATTCCTTGTGCTTCTGCCAACATGACTATCTAGTATGTCTTCAATCTCCTTGATATCTGAACTGGTTGCTGGAATACTCCATTGTGCTACTGTAACCTCATCTGCAACACTGCCTTCATGATACTCTATCAGATCTAAAACATTAAATACTGGTGAAATATTCATCTCAGTAGGCAACTCAACCTCATATGCATTTCTTGAATCATGCTTCTTCAATATCTTACATGGCCCAAACTTCTTCATTTTCAGCTTGTTATATGTACCAACTAGAAATTGCTCCTTTCGCAAATGAGCCATGACTTCATCTCTAGCCTGAAATTCTTTATGCCTCCTTTTCTCATATGCCTTAGCCTTATACTATGCATTCATCTTAATAATGGGCTTCCTCACCTCCTCATGGATGTTCTTCAAATGTTCTGCAAAATCCTCAACTTCAACACTACTTATTTCTTCTTGATCTATCTTTCTCAACTCAGATGCATTTCTGGGACTACTCCCATATATAATCTGGAATGGTGATTTACTAGTGTTCCTATTGACATAATTATTATATGCAAATTCTGCCTATAGTAAAATCAAATCTCATCCTATTGGATTATCTCCAACCAAACATCTCAACAAATTTTCCAAACTCCTATTCACCACCTTTGTTTGTCCATCAATCTATGGATGATGTGATGAACTAAACTTCAAATATGTCTTCAACTTCTTCCACAATGTACGCCAAAAATATCCAATGAACTTAGTGTCCCTATTTGAAACTATAATCTTTGGCAAACTATGTAGTCTCACCACTTCTCTAAAAAATAATTCTACTACATGACCAACATCATTAGTCTTCTTATAGGGAACAAAATGTGCCATCTTTGAAAATCTGTCAACTACTACAAAAATTGAATCATGTCCCCATTGTGTCCTTGGTAAACCAAGAATAAAGTCCACACTGATATCCTCCCAAGGCTTCTCTGGTATAGGTAATGGCTGATACAACCCTGTATTCTGCTTCACTCCTTTCACCATCTGACATACTCTACAACTCTATACAAACTTCTTGACATCTTGTTGCAACCATGACCAATAATAATTCTCACTAACCAAAGCAAGGGTTTCATCTCGACCAAAATGTCCAGCCAATCCTCCGCTATGCTTCTCCTTGATGAGATTCTCCCTCATAGAACTTCTTGGAATGCACAACAAACTCCCTCTGAATAGCATATCATCCCAAATGATAAAATCTAGCCACTTCATTCTATCTAAAGTAAAAGGTTCTTTACAAGCTTTCCAAGCTTCACCAAAATCAAGATCCTCTAGATACAAATTCTTGAGTTCCCTAAACTCAACCACCTCAATCTCCATCTTTGTCAACAATAGTTGCCTTCTGCTAAGTGCATCTACAACCCTATTAGACTTTCCACTTCTGTGTTTCAAAACAAATGTATAACTCTGCAAAAAATTGACCCATTTCAAATACCTTTGATTCAACTTTCCTTGACTATTCAAATATTACAAAGCTTGATGATCAGTATACAAAACAAACTCCTTAGGAAGCATATAGTGTCTCCACTTCTTCAATGCCTAAACTATAGCATAAAATTCCTGATCATAAATATAATACTTTTTCTTGGCATCATTTAACTTCTCACTGAAATAAGTAATAGGTTTACCTTCTTGGCTCATAACAGCTCCTATTGTAGTACCACTAGCATCACAGTCTACTTGAAACACCTTATTAAAATCTAGAAGTGCTAAAACATGTTATTCTATAACTTTCTATTTCAACAGTTTAAAACTCTTATCTACCCCATTAGTCGACTTGAACTCTTTTCTATCCCCTCTCATTGTTTCAATCAAGGGTCCACAAATACTGCTAAAATTTCTGATAAAATTTCTATAAAAGCTAGCCAAACCATGAAAAGATCTTACCTCAATAGCACTCCTTGGAGTAGGCCATTCAAGGATAGCATGTACTTTCTCTGGGTCCATTTTTAGACCTTCTATTGAAACTACAAATCCCAAATACACTAAATCTTTCTTCACAAAATTGCACTTCTTTGAATTAATCAACAATTTCTCATCTCTCTACTTCTCAAACACCATACGAATATGCATCATATGCTCTTCCAATGTCTTACTAAAGATCAAAATATCATCTAGGTACACAATGACAAACTTACCCAGAAATTATTTCAGAACCTCGTTCATGAGCCGCATGAAAGTGCTTAGTGCATTGGTTAGCCCAAAAGGCATGACTAACCACTCATACAGTCCTTCCTTTGTCTTGAAGGTAGTCTTCCATTCATCTCCTTCTTTGATCTGAATCTGGTGATATCCACTCTTTAGATCTATCTTTGAGAAATACACAGCTCCACTCAAACAATCCATAATATCATCCATTAGTGGCAATGGAAACCTATACTTGATTATGATCTTGTTTATTGCTCTAGAATCTGTACACATCCTCCATTCTCCATTCTTCTTTGGTGCTAATACTGCTAGTACATCACAGGGACTCAAACTCTCTCGAATCAACCCCTTCTACAATAACTCATGTACTTGTCTATTCAACTCTTCACTTTCTGCTGGTGTCATTCTATGTGCTGTCTTATTTAGAAAACTGGCTCTTGGAATCAAATCCATCTGATGACTGATCTTCCTTACCGATGGTAATCCATTAGGTACATTATCAGATACAATATCCTAAAACTCATTCAACAAATCTACAACCCCTACAGGTACATCCTCTACTTCTTCTTTACCATCTTTTAGAATTAAAGAAAAACACACATGCTCATGCCTCATACCATCTAGGAATTTTCTTTCATCAACAAATTTTATTCTTGCATTACCACATACCTTTTCTTCAGTCTCCTTCAATGGCTTTAGCTTATGTCGCACTCCATCCTTTGTCAGGGAATAGGTATTCACATGACCATCATGTACAACACATCTATCAAACTACCATGGTTTACCCAACAACATATGACATGCATCCATAGATATGATATCACATAGTACCTCATCTTGGTACCTGCCAATCTTGAACTTTACTAGGCACTGTTCACTGACCATGACCTTGTGGTCATCATGCACCCAGGCAATCTGATATGGATGTGGGTGTTTTTGTCTCTTGAGCTTCAACTTTGTCACCATCTCTTCTAACACCAAATTGTCAGTGCTTCCACTATCAATAATCACATCATAGCATTTTCCCTCACACTTGCATCTAGTGCGAAAGAGGCTCATCCTTTGTTCAGGTTCATTCTCACCACTCAACAGGACTCTTCTATTAATCAGCATTTCTCTTCTTTCAGCATCTTCTAAATTTGATGATCTGGCATCTTCATCTATATGTGCAACTCTGGCCTGGCCTTCATTCCTCCTATCTATCCTTCCTTGGTGTTGAGGACATTCAAATGCCCTATGACCTTCTTCTCCACAGTGAAAACATGTTCCACGGAAGCTTCCTCTTTCTGAACCTTGTCCTCTTCCTCTTCCTCTCTGATCTCTATTATTATAATCTTGGAAATGATTGGAATTGTTTCCTCTCTGATTTTGACTGCTACTGGCCTCATCCTTCTTTTTCAAATCTTCATTTCAGCCTCCATATGACCATCCACCAGATCATCCACCATGACCTCTTCCATTTTGTCTGCTCTCAAAGTTCTTGTTCATCTTTTCCTCCACTTTTAGGGAAAACTGGTATGCCTCTTCAATACTGTTCATTCGAACCAGATTCAGCTCCTCCTAAATGCTTGGCCTCAACCTATTAAGGTAACAAGAAACTTTCTCCTTATCAGCTTCCGCATGGCCTATTCTGATGAGGATTCAATAGAACTCCTCTGTATACTCCTGAATAGATTGTCCCACTTGCTTCAAACTTTGCATTTTCTTTAGTAGGTCAAGTTCATAATCAACAGGGATGAAGTGTGGCTTCAATTTATCCACCATCTGATCCCATCTTGTGATTTTATCTTTTCCTCTTCTATTTACTCCAATTGAATCTCTTGCCACCAGATCTTTGCATGACCTTTCA
Source organism: Chamaecyparis obtusa (assembly GCA_027943335.1). Lineage (NCBI taxonomy): Eukaryota > Viridiplantae > Streptophyta > Pinopsida > Cupressales > Cupressaceae > Chamaecyparis > Chamaecyparis obtusa. The sequence continues at coordinate 1,256,017 of BSBK01001817.1, read as the reverse complement.
GTCTGGCCTTCATGAATTTGACCCTATCAGGATCCTCAATATCTTCATACTCAAAATATTCTTCACATTCATTGATCCAGTCGATCAATTCTTCTGGGTTAAGATTTCCAGAAAATGTCAAAACCTTGATCTTAGGTCTTTTTCTGATCTTGGAAATGGCCCAGAAAATCCTTTCTTCTTCTCAATTCAAAATTTTGCCGCCTTCTTCTTCTTAATCATCATTTCCTTCTTCAGCTTCATCCTCACTTTCATCTCTAACATTAAGATTCATTCCTTTGTGAATCTCTTCTTGAAATGCTCACACCTGTCTTTGGAGCACTCTAACCTTAGGTGTTACAACACCAGCTCTTCCATCACATTCCCTTCATGGAGGCATTTTCATGATGTGTGTTGAAACCCTAACCATGGTCCTGGTGCAAACTGCCTCACAATCAGTGATCTGTTTACATAGAAACCCTAACCCGTGATCCTGGTGCAAACTGCCTCACAATCGACAATCTATTTACACACTCAGGAACTCCTACTCTGATACCACTTGATGAAGGGTGCTCCCCTTAATACCACAAACACATAATAGAAATAGAGAAACAACAACAATATGCAAGAAAAGAAAATTGGCTTCTTATTATCTCCACAAATGTGGAATTACAAACTTTTAGAATTACAATATGCAAAGCCACATGGGCATTCCCTTACAATATTCTGTAGGACAAAGCCTCAAATCAATACCCAAAACTACCCTAGAAAACACTACGGGCCTTCTTTATATGGGCATTTTCCACCGCATGAGAAGGTTCCAAAAATTTAGCCCTTAGGGCTGACCAAACTTAGAATTATTTTATTTTTCAATTTATTACATCAGAGTCGGTTCAAAATAACTTTTGAAACCTGAACAAAAATTTTGAAGGAAAATTATTTTCTGCCAATTCAGGTGACCCGACTTCCGGAGACCATAAGTCATCACCAGTTGACCTAATTGACTATTATAACCCCATTTTGAAAAGGCCACAAAGTGCTCTATAGGCTTGACTAGCGCAAGCACCTATCACCCAAGTTTTTGACCTCATCTGGAGCCTCTAAAGCTTTCAAAACTGAGTTCAAAGTTTCTATACCCTATTGCCAATACCGAAAATCTTTAATATCTTCAAAACTAGACCTGATCTAGCCATGAAACTTTACTGGCAGGCTGATATGACTAAGATGAACCTCCACATCTAAAATCAGAACATCCTAAGATTTATGACCAACTTACTAAAAATAGCAAGTTTCCATAAATAGCAGCTCTGCACAAGATAGCCCTTATTGAATACAAAAACATAAATATTTTTGGGTGATGCAAGACTGCTCTTACACCCAAGATGCTCCTACATCAAAATGCCTCATCATTTTCTTGAAGTCATCATTGTTTTGATATCAAGCAATTTTAGAAAGTGTGAGTTCTTGATCTGCTCCATGTTGGGAATGAGGTCCTTGAGACCCATGATGTGTCCCTCCGTGAGACATGTTAGGAGTTTTAGGACTCCCTGGGATAGATTGAGGTGGAGTTTGTTGATTACCTCTATGAGTTGATGGAGGGGGTATGTAACCAGTTTTCAATCAAAAATTGCCAAGACCTTTGTCTTCATAAAGACCTAAATTGTAGAGTTGCTCGAGAGTTGGACCCATGTGAGTAGTCAAAGGTATAGTATTGAGTGCTTCTCTAGATTTCTTATGTGAGGAAGCTCTAATTTCCACCATTAACCTTGGGTGAAGCAAGAGAGAAAGATGAAGACAACTGAAGAATGACTTGATTCAAGAAGATTGAATGACACAACCTTGTCAAGATTGAATTGATTGAAGATTAGATTAGACATAAATGAAGGATACTATGCAATAGTAGTATGGGTAGACTCCCCAAAGATGGCAGGCATGAGCTCACAACACTTAGCCGTTTAGTAAGAAGACTGAATTTGAAGATAATTTTGACAAATTTTTGACACAAGATGAAAAAGACTCAAATCGATAAATTAGAAGGCTAAATCAAACTCAAGAGACCACTTTAGGAAAATGATTGAATTTATTCTAGTTTCTGCTTTGTTCCTGACATAGTCAATGTTTTGATAGAATCTGGGAATAGGCTATAAAAACTAGATTTCTGTCAAATTTGACAAGTCTCTAAAAACTTTTGAAAATTCTCAAATGAGTTTTTGAATGCTCGTTCAACATTGGGTATGCTCTCAAATGACAATTGACAAAACTCGTACGATAATTGCTGTTAGGGATAATGTTCTTTTGATTTCTGGTGACAACACTCGTATGACACAATACTAACTCCCATACGATAATACAAGGGTTATGGAATGACTTTTTCTCAAGACTCATATGAAAATCTAAGACTGTGGGATGAATTTTGACTCCAGAGAGGAATTTTGCTTCAAATTTTGTAATTTTTAGGTTTTCAGTTTCAGATTGTTGGCAAAGTTTTATGTCCAGTTTTGAAGATCTGTGTAATAGTCCATCTCAAATAACCAAGTAGATATCAAGCACACAAAATAGCAAGCAAGGGAAGCAAGTAATCATCTGAAAATAATGAACAAGGGAAAAAGCAACCTTGTGCATGAACAAGCAATAGTGACTTATTGTGCTAATCCCTAGAAATGCTACTTGTGTATGTTCTCAAAAAGTTTTTCAATAATGCAAATATTCCTATAAAATTAAAAATTTGGCCTCACTAGGGTTTGTAGTAATGGTCTGACTCTAAAAATTTTGTGATCTCAAGAGGGTGAACTCCAATCTAGGTGCACCGGGGTTTTGACACAGTCTAATAAATTAATCAATCGAGAGTTGCTAGGGAGATCTGAAAGCCCAACAAGAGACCACACCTATGAAGATTTCCTCCATAAGGACATTTATATAGCATCTATTGCTACCATGAAAAAAATGACTATTACCACTTGAGGTTCCATCCACGTGGTTGATCCAATAAAGGGAATGCCCACTATGGTTAACCCTCTCTAAAGGTGACTCACAAAAGATACCACATGGAGACTAGTTCCAGATTCAAGGATCTGAGTTTCTGATACTACCAAAAAAGGGAGTAGAGCATAGTCCTCTAGCCTTTTCACTTTTAACCAAAATAAAGTAGATAGATTAATCTGACACGCTAAGACTGAAATCATCTCACAAAGATCTATGATCTATCAACCTCTCCAGAGAGAGAATGTATCAATCAAAAGTTGAAGATTCAAAAATCTAGTAGAACGCAAGACAATCTCAGTACCTTCGCTACCTACATGGGGATCCTTTGTCAAGAAGAGCTTCGCATGCATGAACAAGAGAAAGAAGCCCACTCTCTCGAGATCATCCACAAATAGTGTTCATAGGGCCTATATACTATGTGTAACAGATATGCAGAAAGAAAATATATGTTTGTTTTATAGCCCAAAATGAAGTCTGTGATATGAAAGCAAGAAAATTCACACAAGCTTGACATGTGAGAGTTCATTTTAATCCCAAATCGAAGTGTTATTAGATCGTAGTAGAATACCTAAATTCCTCACAACACCCTTAGTAGATTTTACCTATTTTAGCAATTTAGTTGCACTTTTTCCAATTAGACTTAGCAAATATTAGTAAAAAATAGAAGATCTCAATTGTTAGGGTTAGCTATTAGTCCAAATCTGAAAATCAAATTTGAAAAACTACCAAAAATTATGAAACAACAATTGAATCCTGGTATCAAAACTTGTATGATAGTGGGTTACCTCCCAGATGATAGTCTGGAAACTCATATCATAGTGGGTGTCTTACCAAATGACAATGCGGCTCTCAAATGATAATCTGTAGTTGCTAAAATGAGCCTTGAAATCCTCAACTATCGTATGACAACCAGTAGCTTCTGGTATGACTTTTTGACAAAATTCGTACAAAAAATGTATGGACAGAGAATGAAATCATAGAATTTACCAGAAAATGACAGGAAATAGGTAGAAATTGAAATAGAAGAGATGGAAACCCGTTTCAGGGCCCCATGGTGGGTGCCAAAAATGTGTGTGTGAATTTTTTACCTAGCTATGGACACAACACTTCAGTAAAACATTAGAGGTTAGCAAAATCAAGATCTTACAAATAAATGAAACTATGCTAACTAGGCGATTTACTGCCTTTTAGTAGGTGTGAGTATGATGTTCTCAGATTGAATTTGAGATCAGTGACAATGCAAAACCTAAACAAAGGATTTAAAATGATGAAAGCAATGAAATATGAATGAAAATTAATCTATTTTTATTTTTTATTTTTCTGTGCAATAATATGAAAACTGTATGAATTTAAGCTAGATGAATAAAATTGAATGCAGATTTAATCTAAGAATGATATGAATGAATATGAATTCTATGATATGAAAACTATGCAAAACTATGATCAACAATTATAGATCTCACAAATCACCTATCGCAAGTGTTTAATCCTTCAATCGCCAATTTGCCAGAGTAATTGTGCAAATTCAAGTGTTGATAATTATGAAGAGTTGAGCTTTGATTTTATAGAAATCCAAGGTTTGAGGATGCATGAGAAAAACCATAAATCACTCTTGATAAACTCAGGTTGATTTTTGAGTTATCAAGAAATCAGAGATAATTAACCCTCAAAATCATGCAAAAGCAGTGTTTACTCAAAACTAGAGTTTTAGATCAAATTTCAACTCATCGTCAGATGTTGAGTTTCAATTTTAAAATTGATTGTTAATTTCTAGTTGCCTACTTTTCTGATTGTGCATGATTTATTTTGAATTAATTTAAAAATAAAGTGATTTATTCTCAACTTAATTGATTTTTGAATTAAAAAAATTGATTTATAGGTTAATCAATTATTAAATCAAACTTTATTCTAAAACTTTTTTAATAAAAAATTGACAATTGACATTAATCAATTAAATAAGAATTTAATCAATTAGTCATGAGATTTTATATTTATTGTCAAAATTAAATAATACAATTTAGGAATAAATAGAATTAAATCTAATTAAATAATTAAGTGGTAGTATTAAATCTGATTAATTAAATATTTAGAATATTCAATTAATCAAACTTTAGGATAAATAGGATTTATCACCAAATAATTATTAAATTAAAGATAATTAGGATAAATAAGAATATTGCTAGGAATACTCCTCGATGCAAAATTTAAGATAATCAATTAGGATTTGATAATGTGTAGATGTGCCTTTGGTTAGGACTTTTGTATCAATTTTTTTCAAAATCAAGATGTAGGAGGTTAATGAACCTATAGCCCATTTTTGGGGTATTACAACTAGAATCGATGCACATCCAAATAGGATCAACCCAAATAATCAATCCACCAAATGTCAAATTCACACCAAACATGAGACAACCCCAATGCTATAGAAGTTACAATTACATTTAATGCATTGCATTGATCCTAAATCTAGGATACACTTAATAATTCTTATCAACAACATGCAATAATTGGAATCACCAATAGATGAATCTAGATTAAAAAAATATCCATAATACAAAGTAACTGATAAGACAAAACCATATGATGAAAGCACCACTGTCTAGATATCAGGAACCCCCAGAAGAACATTGTAACCATAGAAATCACCAAAAACCAACATAATATTCAGTGAAGTACCAAACATTGAAAGCATACAAGTGCACCAAGACAAATAGGCCATGAGTAGAATAATGTACACCCGCCAAGGAACACTAGGGAACACTAAAATTATTCATATTGAACATTCCCTGATCATAACTAAAACTCTTGTTGCACAACTAAAAAAAAAAAGGAACATAACCAAAACTTCCAACAACCAACTAATATCGCTAGAGTGTTGATATTAGGTTTTAACATAAATTGCAATCAATGCTAGCAACAACTCAATAAGTTTAACACTAACCGATAACACTATTGTATCATCTTAAAATGGAAGTACTTACATGTTAAGAGTGTTTAGCCCTCTGAGTGAGTGGTCTAGGGTCATGTTAAACACCTTGATTGGGTCTTTGCATGTATTTGGTTGTTTCACCCCTGTTCTTCTTCTCTCCTTATTTCTAACCTTTTTTGGAAAGTTTTCTCTGAGAATCTGGAGTTTCTGATTGTCTGGGTCAAAGACAACCTGGTAGGGTCAATGAAAACCTAGACCCCAACCTAGGTCAAGGATGACCTTGACCCTGACCTAGGGTGGTGTCTACCTCATCCCTAACCCCAGGTCCAATTTTTAGATTCTGAGAGTTACGGGATATCGGGCTTCAAAAAATTTCTTTTTCCCCGCTTTCGGGTTGGCCATTTCAGGTTTTAGAATGGTAAATCATTAAATTGAATTTAATTTGGGTCCATTTCTAGGGGTTAAGGTTAAGTGGGATTTAATTCTCTAATGTTAGCCTTCTCTAGAGGTTTGTGCCCTAGATCACTATAAAAGGAAGCCTTCCTCTCTCATTTTCTCCATCAAGTTTTCACATCTCATCTCATAATCTCTCAAGCTCTCAAGTGAAAGTAAGCAAGAAGGAGAAGGAAATAAAGAAATAATTCATTCATCTTCAAGCTTAGTATTCAAGCGTTCATCAAGGAGATCCATTGTTAGCCATTGAAGGATTCAATCTCTTTGGAGCCCACTTTAAGATTTCTCCATCCATATTCATCCAAGTGTCTTCCTATACAAAGATCCATTCAAGATTGGTGTTGAAGATCTAATGCCATTGATTTGAGACATCCTACATTTCTACATTCATTTGGAGCATCCCTACTTGTGGATTCAAGGATTCAAATCCTCCACAAGGACTTCAACATAAGCAAAGTGAATAGTTCCATTTACTTTGTTTATACATATTACTATTTCAATTCAATTTCAAGGTTAATTCCTAAATTAGGGTTTGACTAATGAAAACCCCCATCCAAACAACAAAAAACCATTTTTCTTATAGGTACAGGCATAGGACTATGAATCAAAGCTTGGATCTGGATACCCTTTTTGGCTAACTTTCAAGATCCGTGAACAAATTTTCCATCGAAGCTATTTTGGGTCAAGGATGACCTTTAGCAGGGGGTAGGATCCTTCCTTGGGGTAATACCTTGCCCTACTATCTGGGTTAAGGATGACCTGCTTCTTGAAAGACAAAATTTTTCTAGGTTTTCTCCATCTCGGCATTTCCATTCTGAAACAGGTTGCAAAATCGCCCAAAACTATGCACAGATATCAGAAATCAGCATTTTCTAGATTTTCCCTATTTTGATTTTACTATTTTCCTTCGATTTATTTCATATTTCAAGCACATACTTTCTATAGTAGATTATAGGATTTTCTCCTTTCTTCATATTCTCCATTGTTTGATTCTTTCGTGCATTGATCACTTCTTTGTGATTAATCTATTTGGATCTTTCCTTTTGGGAATTTGGATTGAGGATAGGTCCTATATTCCACCCCTATATCATAGATCTCACCCCTATTCAAATTCAAACCCTATTCATTTTGATGAACTACTATTTCATATCATTCATTTTGGCAAACCCGACATACTCTCTTTTCTTTTGTGGAATTAGATGCCCTATTATGTTTGTGGTGTTAGATTTCCCTTTATATCTTTTTGGTGTTAGATTTTCATTTTATGTTAAATATTGCATTAGATTTCTTGCATTTATATTTCAAAAATACAAAAAATTGCAAAATTTCTTTCAAAATACAAAAATATTCATGCTTTATGTTTTCTTAGTTTAGTTCATTTGCATTGCATTGGTTTATGAGCTTTACTAATTCTAGTCCTTCTTATACTATTTCGGTTAGAGAAAGTCATAGACTTATGGGTGCCTTTGATCCCAAGTCTTCCTCTCATTTCCTTAGGATTCAGGATGATAATTTGATTCTTCATGATTCCAATCCTATTATGGAGAAAAACTCTTCTCACTCATCTCATGATGAGGATGATGCTTTAAGAGTTCCTCCTGAACAAGTCCAAAAAATTTCAACTGAACCTAATAAAATGGGTAATTAGCTTAATCAAAAAAACCATAATCAAGATTCTATTCAAGCTATAGAGGCTCTTAAGAAATTTCTTCATGATGGTGATCAAGGTGTTAATCTTCTTCGTGGTATTACTCACCTCGTGCATTCAAATGTTAAACCTTTAGCTCAAGAAGCTCAAGATTTAGGGTTGATTCCTCCTATCACTAGTGTAGAACCTTCTTCTATTCCTTTATCTAGTGTTCCTACCTATACTCCTTCTTTGGTGACTGTGACGGTTCCCTCTATTCCTATGAGTGTTCCCTCTATGTCTCTTCCTACATCACAACCTTCTTATCATAATGTTCCTTTTACTTATTCCAATTCACTTCCAACTGTAGTTCCAAGTGTTCCTTCAGTTATGTCTTCCATTCCTGTAGCTTCTTACACTTTACCTAGTGTTTCTAATGTTGCTATTCCTCCTATTTCCTCTAATGATTCAACAATAATTAGTTTGGCTCAAACTATATCATCCTTACAACAAAAGCTTGCTTCCTTAACTCAAAACAAGTTTAGTGTTCCTACATGTGACATGGGAAGTCCTTTGTCCCAAGAAATTATTCGTACTCCTATTCCTCAGCAAGTTGATATGCCTCATCTTGAGAATTATAACTAAAAAGGAGACCCTTTTCATCATGTTAAAATATTTCAAATCCTTTGTAGTGATTATGCTCATGACCATAGGATTTTAGCCAAACTGTTTGCTAAAAATTTTCGTGACAAGGCCTTACACTAGTATTGTTCCTTTCCTCCTTATTCTATTCATTCCTTCCTACAACTTGCCAATGTTTTTATTCAGTAATTTAGAAACAACATTGGCCTGCAAGTGTCTTTGACTGATTTGATGCATTGTAAACAAAGTGCTAAGGAAAAATTGACTGAATTTATTGGTAGATTTAAGCATTTGCATGCTCAGATTTCCTATCCTATTCCTGATATTGATATTCAACATATGTTTATTTCAAATTTGCAAAAGGATATTAGAGATAAAATTTTGCTTACTGAATTTACCTCTTTTCAACAACTTTGTGTAGCACTTCATCATTATCAATTACAAGTGAGTCACTTTGAGAGCACCACTCCAATGGCTCCTATTTCTATTGATAAGAGTGATGTTTCTCCTTGTGTGTGAGTGATTTACACCTTCATGAAATAACAAGATTTAAAAGACAATTACATTATTCAAAGAAAACTAATCTAAATAATGCACAATTAATCTAAATATCTCATGGATCTCTAAAATAAAGTGGTAAATAAGGCTCTTAGCTATGATCCTCACTAGTGACACTCTAAAGATGAGAATTAAGCTATATGATATGCAAATTTAGATCTATTCCATCAAATTCTAGCTCTATTTGATGAACAATCTACTATGATCAATGCAATTTAAGCTAATTAGCAATGACAAATGATAAGTGAGTGATATGGATGCAAATTGACAGAGCTTTGCTGCAATTCAAAGATATGGAGTGGATGAATTATGCTTCTAAATGCCTTCAATATATAGGATTTTCCCAAGGGTAGGGGGTAGAGTGAGATAACCATGGTTATGCTTGGGTAAGGTCAATTGGCTTTGCTTTGTCCATAAATGGGGGGACAAACATTTAAATGGTTTCAAAAGGTTGGACCATTTCAACAAAAGTGAGTGATTTGTGTCCATTTTGTCTCATTTTTTGCTTTGTTGAGGGAAATTAGATTTATTAATTAATTAAAGTAATTAAATTTAGCCATGAAGGGTAAGAGGTTCATTTTGATTTTTGCTTTCAACAACTATGTCATTAATTGAATTTAATCAATTTCATAGTGTTTTTCCCCTTTTCAAGCCTTATTTAATCATTTAATCATTTAATTGAATTTTCCTTTTATTTGAATTGCCTTTGTTCCATTTATTGATTTTTTCGTGCTATTTGATGATTTGATTGCACTTTTTGATTGATTTAAGTCTTTGGCCAATTTTTCGTGTCTACAAATGCCCCTCTTTGGATCGATGTGTGAAGAACACCAATTCAAAGATTCCCTTGGTATGATGATCTGATTCAGTTCTGATTCTGATATGCCTCTGATCGTTCTGATTGATGTACTTCCTGATGATGATGATGTGCCTCTGATGATGGTGCTAATATGATTCTGATGCCTCTGATGTGATATGGGTCCTGGTTTGATGATAGGTCTTGGGTTCACTGATAAAGGTCCTGGGTTCACTAATAAAGGTCCTGGGTTCATTGATTGCTGATATGTTGATAGGTTTGATATGATAGCAGATTTGATATTGATTTTTCTCCTAATATGAAATTGATTTGCCTCCTGATATGATACTAATTTGCCTCCTGATATGAAATTGATATTATATGATAACTTGATATGATACGATATGATATGATATGATATGCCCCACTGATAAATGTTTTTGATGTGATGCCCATTTGATACTCTGACGCCCCCTCAGAAATAAAACATATTAATTCCTTGATTTGAAAGATTTTGATTAGTTGGAATATGTTTTGATTTCTAATACCATTTTAAAGAAATAAGCAAGTTTTATTTATGCCCCGGCTAATGAAGATGTCATATAATAGGTCCAAAGTGCATTTTTAAGTCTTTATTAGGGCCAATTTCACCTTAAATAGGGTAAAACCCCTCATTTTACTATTCATTTTCACCTCTCCCTTTTGAGATTTTTAGCTCTGATTTTAGCCCTTTTTACACAATGGTGGTCCCACATCGCAAGCATCGGTTTGAGAGAGCGCACCGGTTCGGTCGGAGAGCGAACAATGGTCCTCCGGTATGTCATTCAAATTTTCCTCATGTTTCAAAAATTGCATTTATGACTTCATTTAATGCTTTTTAAAATTTTAATTTTGCATTTTTGAAAAGAAATGTTGCCTCCATGCATTGTAGTTACGTCTAAAAAATTTAAATGTCACCTTTGGAAAATTTAATATCACCTTCCTTAGCTCTGTTCACGCCTCTAGAAAATCCTTTATCACCTGCGGACAATTTAATATCGCTTAGGGTTTAAGGATTTTAATTGTTTATCGCGTAAAAATCCCTAGATAATAAAATGTCACCTGAGGTAAATATGATATCGCATCTGTTAAATTAAATCATGAGTATGATTAAAATCACACATATGACAAATTAGATGTCACCTCTGGTAAAAGAAATGATGCCTGAAAGAAAAGTCGCGTATTATGTTATTTGAGAGTTTTCTATGACGTCTGATTGCTCGATTGTGCCAACCTAATTGATATCGATCACGTCAATGAATTGGATCGAATGTTCAGTTAGGGTGTTCCCCTTGTTTGATTTCAACAATGAATTAGGACATTGGTAACTATGATATCGAAGAATAAGGTAAATCAATCTTCATCACGAATGATAGGTCATGGATCTAATCGTCCATTCATTTAATTCTCAAATGCTTAGAGACATAAAACTAGGATCATCCTTCCTGAATGCTTAGAGTTAGGATTGGTAGGTCTGATAGGTATATTTAAATTGATGACTGTGATTGATTGTTTGATTTCCTGATATTAGGTTACTCATGTGATTCCATTGTTTTGATTAAACAGGAGGATGTCCCTGTTCTGTACCTCTGGACTATACCACATTGGGTGATGGAGCTGAGGGAGCAGTTGACTGATGCCAAGAGGTGAGTGATTAGGCGATTTGGTTTATTATGTGTATTAGAGATTCCTCGGTTTCAGATGAACTGAGGTTTGATTACCGTTGTCGCAGAGTGTTGGCACTCTAAGACAAACACTTTTTGGTTGCCACAGGGAGAGATGACTATTACTCCTGAGGATGTATATAGGTTACTACGGATCCTAACACATGGAGAGATAGCATATTACGATGCAGTATATGATGGGACTTATTGTTGATGAGTATTCAGAGATCCTTCTATAGGTGATGATTGTATCTTATGGCCTCAGTTTGCTTCATTTCCTACTTTACCAGTGATGTTAGGTGCTATCATTGGTGGTGTGTTACTACCTGATCATCAGGGTCACAAATTTTTAGTGGGTTGGGGTAGGATTATTGAGGACTTGCTACATCAGCCTCGACGATTTGATTGGGGATCTTGTGTGCTTGCATAGCTATATCATGATCTTCATGAGGTGGTTTATAGGAGATCAGCTGCATTATCTGCTAGGATTCATATTTTGTAGCTTTGGATATGGGAGCACTTACTAGTTAGTCATCCTATATCAGAGCGAGACTGACCTTTAGGATATTCTTTTGCATGGCAGAATACTAGGATGGTGACACAGCATCACTTGGGTCATTTGGAGTATTGGCGACGACAGATTGATGATATGGATGAGGTCTATTGGAGACCATATGTCGATGTTGAGGATTGGAGAGAGGATAGCTTGGAGTTACTGTACATGTTTTCTCCTTGATGGATGATCGGCAGGATCGACTCTGTCCTTGAGAGATTTTTGGTAGGTAGAGTGCTACGGCAGTTTGGGCAGATTCAGCCTATGCCTTAGGGATCTGCAGTTTATGCTCGTTCTAGTGCAGAGAGGGCTACTTGGGGACACATCCCTTCATATGATAATGCTATTGAGCAAATATTGCTACTTGGTTTTATGGACTGGGATATGAGGTTACACATTAGAGATGCTGGGGTTGCTCAGGAGTATCTAGATTGGTTGATGGAGCATCCTATGCCTCGATTTACAGACCCTGCAGAGCCAGTGCCTGGGAGAGATGATGATGGTGATGGTGTCGGTGGTGGGAGGAGATGCAGAGGTAGACCACAAGGTAGGGCGGTGATTAGACTCAGAGGATGAGTGAGAGATATACAGATACAGGCACCACCTCCTCCTCCTTCTCATCCTGTAGTAGCACAGAGACAGAGGATAGATCGTCAGGACCATGTGAGGGCTGCTAGGTAGGATTCAGTTGCAGGATAGGATACGGGAGTGGGATTACCGCAGGCTGCCATGGATGGTCAAGATACAGGTGCACAGTAGATGCCAGCAACTTTTTCCCATGATCGGGGAAAAGCTCCTATAGATATAGGTGATCCTCAGAGTACCTATGAGGTTGGTGAGAGTTCTAGTACTACCCAGCTGCGAGCAGATGTGGGAGTGTTATGGATAGAGGTATCACAGATGTCTTCTATGATTCAGCAGTTAGTGTCAGGTCTGGCTCCATTGGTTCCTCTCCTTGTTTCTATGGTTGGTCAGATGCCTCTTCAGCTACCTCAGCAACATCCATCACAGCCTCCTCCATAGCCTCCTTCGGGACCTCCTCCCAGTGGTGACGAGAGTTGAGCTATGAGTGCTCTTGTTGATCAGTTGTGTATTGATGCTGAGATACTTGATATTGTATCATATTCTTGTGACCTTGGTGTCACCTTTCCAGTTGTACTTTGTTTGACATTGATGCCCCTGTGGATGGGCGATTATATAGTTGATTTATGATATCATTGTTATACTTGATGTGTTGAGTTTTGAGTAGACATGTGATATGAGGACATTTATGATTTTTCCTACTTTTTACTTGATGATATATGAGATTACCTTTAGATGCTGCTATATGTGTTTATCTAATGCATTTGTTTTGGATGGATGTGTCTATGGATGCAATGTATCTTATGTATGATATAGATAGATGGATGCATTTCTTTCTTCATGTATGGAAGCAAGTTTTTTTATTTTTGATATGTTATTTTCTCATGTATGCAATCTGTATCACTGTCTAGATGTATGCACATGTAAATGATTATTTCCTTCTTTTCCTCGATAATATATCTATGTAATGATTAATGATATGGAATGAATGCAAAAAGTATAATCTCATATTTTTATTGTAGAAAAGATGATGTTGAGGTGATGTTGTCCTTGCTGATTTGACCTTGTTGATGATGTTATGTACCCCCTTTTTGATGCAAAATGAAGCCCTTGGAAAAAAATAAAAAATAAAAAATGCCTGTGCAATTAATCTAACATGATAATGCAATTAACCTTTCTATGAATGCAATTATCTTTTCTATGAATGCAGCTAAGTGTCACTAGCTTTTAGCAAATAAATGCCTTGAGGATATATTTTCATCATTGAGCACTTAGGACCGGAAAGTCAATACAATCAACACTGCCCACTGACATGATGATATGAATATCACTTTTTATTGCTCATATGGTAACCTCCATTTTGCTTTCCCATCGGTCTCGTCGATACGACTATCACTGATTACAAACAATCACGAGAGTACGAATACTAATTTTATTGGATTCTATGTTGCAAGTGGATTTTGTCATTTAGATATGAAGAATCTAAATATCCAAGGTATCCGGTTGCGTAAACAAACAAAAGTTAACTCATTGTTTTATAAGATAATCCTTGATGATTCTTTGATGACCATGTCTTTAGATGAATTCTCATAAGGCAATGAATCTTCCTCCAAACATTCACTTCATAGTCAAGAAAAATATCATGTCTCCGTCATTGCCAATCTAGTCGGAACATCATTGATTAGCTAAAAAGACTTGATACAAATTGAATTAATGTAAGTAAACAGATTTTTAACCAACTTTTCAAAAGAATCTATCTAGGTGTTTTGCATTGTTTTTTGATCTTCAAAGAGTATTTCCAAGTGTTTTGATCATGGAATGATGTTTGATTTTTAATCCTAAATAATAAGTCAATTTAGGCTCAAGGATTTTGTTGTGGTAGTCAACTTCTTGGTTAGTAAACAATGATATCAATCAAAGGTTTACAAAAATCTGATCTCTCTTCTAAAAATGTTGATCCCTTTCTGCTTGTGACTGAATGTTGCTCGTTTGAATCTTTTTTGAGGTACCCACTTTCCAATCCATTTTATGCTGCCCCCAAGTGTTTGATGTAGCAGTTTTTGACAACTTTTTGGGCAATGCAAAGGATGATGCTAAAAATGTTATTATGACTATGTACAAATGACAGATGCAATGAAAGTTTGGACAAATGGGATGATGAGATGCATTATGTACACATGTGACTAGGAAAGAAATGACTTAAGGAAACCAAAAGTGCTTGTTACCAAGTTTTCACCTTTGGGTGCTTTTTTTTTTTTTTTTTTTTGCCTACCGAGGCGCCTATTGCTAGGTTTTCACCAAGGCACTTTTTTCTTTTTCCTTTTTTTGTATTTTTTTTTTTTTAATTTTTTTAATTTTTTTAATTTTTTTTTTTTAAAAATTTTTCTTTATCACCTTGGCGCCTATTTGCTAGGTTTTCACCAAGAGATAGTTTTTCAAATGTTTTTGCTTTCTTCATGCTCAATTTTCCACTATTTTTGATCTTTCTTCTTTTCCAATGTTTTTGGATTTTCCATTTTCAAATATTTTTGTATTTTCAAGATCCCTTTTCAACTATGTACAATAATTATGATGCTCTCTCATCTGATACTCTTTATACTCTTTCATCTGCTTTAGGTGTATAACCTCTTCAAATGAATGCTATTTATGGGTTCTTGTAACTCTTCACCATTACAATCTGATAACTTATATGTTCCAGTTCCAAAGGATGACACTATCACAAATGGGCCTATCCAATTAGCTTCCCACTTTCCTTTCTTTTCCCTTTCAGCTTGATTTTTGGGATTTTCTCTTAGTACCAAGTCTCCTACTTGAAAAGTTCATGGTTTGATGTGTTTGTTGTAATTGCGTGAAATCCTATTTTGATAAACTCTTAAATGTTCATAAGCTTGAGTCTGGTGTTCCTCTAACAATTCCAATTGTTGCAGTCTGGCAATCCTATAATCCTCATCAGTGATCAATCCTCTTAATGAAACCCGTAGAGATGAAATTTCAACTTCTAATGGTAGAACTGCTTCGGTTCCATAGACTAAAGAGAATGGGGTGGCTCCTGTAGGTGTTCCGATACTAGTTCTGTAAGCCCATAGTGTGGGATTTATTTGCACATGCCAATCTCTTCCTGATTTGTTAACTGATCTTTTTAATATTTTGAAGATATTTTTGTTCGTTGCTTTAGCTTGTCCATTGCCTTGTGGATAATAAATGGATGATGAATGATGTGTAATGTGGAATGTCATGCAAAGTTCATCAATATCTTGATTTTTGAATTGTTTCCCATTATCCATGATAATGGCATGTGGAATACCATAGCGGCAAATTATGTGATTCAATATGAACATTGAAATTTGTTTGCCGGTTGCTGTTGTTAATGGAACTGCTTCCACCCATTTGGTGAAGTATTCTGTTGCTGTGATGATATAATTGTGTCCATTTGAAGATGGAGGATGTATGATTCCAATCAAGTCAAAACCCCATTGATAAAAAGGCCATGGTGTAATGAATGGGTGTAATTCTTGAGCCAGTGCATGTATCATGTTACCGTGATATTGACATTTGCTGCATGTCTTCACAAATTGACAAGCATCCTTTTCTAATGTTGTCCAAAAGTACCCTAAACGAAAGATTTTCTTAGCTAGATTAAGACCGCTTGAGTGTGACCCACAAATGCCTTCGTGGACCTCACATAAAGCTAACTTAGACTCTTCTTCCTCTAGACATCTAAGTAATGTCCCATCAAGACCCTTATGATACAATGTGTCTAAAAGGATTAGGTAACGGGCGGCTTGGCGTATGAAGTTACATTTTTGGGCACAAGTTTGGTCTACGGGGAGTATTTGGTCTTTAAGGTAAGTATAGATGGATCCATACCAAGGAGAGTCATGTCCATGTAAAAGAGCAACAATTTGGGTGTCAGGAAGGTTGAATGCTAGTTTTACCAACTCTTCCACCAAGAACTCATACTTCTCATTTTGATCTGGTTTTTGTAATAATGAAGCCAAGGTAGCCATGGCATCTGCTGCTCTATTCTTTTCTCTTGGAATCTGTTCAAATGTAATCAAAGCAAAGTATTTCTTCCATCCATCAATCAAGGTTTTATATTTCATCAATGTTATATCTTTGGTATTGTATTCATTATTAACCTGATTGATTATGAGTTGGGAATCCCCATACACTTGTAATTCTGTAATATTCCATTCCAAAGCCATTTTGATGCCAATGACTAATGCCTCATATTCCGCTATGTTATTGGTGCATGGAAATAAGAGTTTATAGGACTTTGGAATGGTGTACCCTTGAGGGGCAACCAATAATATACCTACTCTAGAACCTCCTTGTGTATAAGATCCATCAAAATATAATTTCCATGTCTTTGCTTCTATGTTGACAATTTCTGCATCTGGAAATTCAATTTGCATGGTTTGTGTAGACTCGATTGGGTTATCTGCTAAGTGATCTGCTATCACTTGTCCTTTAATTTCTCTTCTATCAACATATTCAATGTCGAATTCACTTAGGATCATGACCCATTTTGCTATTCTACCTATTAAGGCAGTTTTACTTAGCAAGTATTTGAGAGGATCAATCTTGGCAATTAATTTGATCTTATGCATCAACATATAATGTCTTAGTTTTTGAAATGCAAAGACCACTACTAGACATGCTCTTTCCATGAATGAATAATTTATTTCATATTTTATTAAGGTTCTACTAAGATAGTAGATTGCCCTTTCTTTTTCTTGCTCATCTTCTTGTGCCAACAATATGCCTAGAGACCTTTCTGTGGCTGATATGTATAACAATAGTTTTTTGCCCTTGATAGGTGACATAAGAATAGGTGGGTTTATCAAATAAGTCTTCAAAATAGTGAAGGCCTTATCACATTCTTCATCCCACATAAATGTAGTGTCCTTGTGTAGCAATTTGGTCAAGGAGTGACACTTTTCTGCTAATTGAGATATAAATCTCCTTATTGATTGAATCTTTCCTTGTAGTGACCTCATTTGACTAATATTTCTTGGAATCTCCATCTCTAGAATGGCTTGTACTTTTTCAGGATCAACTTCAATTCCTTTTGATGACACTATATAACCCAATAACTTGCTGGATTGGACACCAAATGCACACTTCTTTGGGTTTAATCTAACTTTGAATTGTTCTAACCGAATGAATATTTTTCTTAGGATTTGTAAATGCTCTTCTCTATTGTGGGACTTTGCTAGAATGTCATCCACATAATCTTCTAAGAAAGTGTGCATCATGTCATGGAAAATAGTTGTCATGGCCCTTTGATATGTAGCTCCAGCATTTTTTAGACCGAAGGGCATGACATTCCAACAAAAAGTACCCCAAGGGAAAGTAAATGCTATCTTTTCTTGGTCTTCAGGAGCAATCTTTATTTGGTTGTAGCCACTAAATCCATCCATTAATGAGTACATTGCGTGACCTACTGTCAGATCCACTATAGTATCAATGCTTGGCAATGGGAAGTCATCTTTGGGACATGCAAGGTTTAAATCTCTGAAATCCATACACACACGGATAGATTTATCATGCTTAGTAACCGGCACAATGTTAGAGATCCAATCAGCATATGCTATTGTTCTTATGAACCCCACCTTTAACAATTTTTCCAATTCTGCCTTGACTAGGAGAGCCACATGTGGGTGCATTTTCCTTAGTTTTTGCTTCACAGGTTTAACTCTGGGTCTACCATTCAGATGATGCATTATGAAATCAGGATCTAGTTCAGGCATATCGACATATGACCATGCAAAATTTACTTGTTGTTCTTGGAAGAATTTGATAAAGTCTTCTCTTTCAAGAGATGTAAGTGATGTAGCCAAGTGTATGACCTTTGGATCTACTTCTGTACCAATGTTAACTTTTTTAGTTGGTTCTATAAGAATAGATGATCATTCTTCTTCATTTTCAGGCAAAGTATCCAATCTCTCTTCTAATGGTGCCATAGTTGGGTTTTCACCAAAAGAAACGTCTTTTATTTTCATTGTTTTTGGTTCCAATGGTGCCACAGTTGGGTTTTCACTAATAGAACTTCTCATTTTTTATTTTTTTTTCATTTTTTTCTTTTTTTGACTAAGAGATTGAACCCTTGCTGTTGTCATTCTGTCCGCATTGAGTTCATTGGTGAAAGAGGGTTCAACCACATTGAGATATTGGTTTGTTGCTTGGTCATTTGGGAAGTAAAGTAAGTCATGTGGTTCAGTTTGATCCCAATCAATGAGGTCCGGGTGCATCAAAATTAAGGAGTTATTGGGTAAGGTATGATCAATAGGATTTATGGACATGACTTCATTTGAGGGTTCATACATTGTATTGTTTAGATCTATGATGTGCGCTTCCTCAAGATGATCCATGGAAGTAGGGTCAAAGTCCCCTTCGTTTGAGTCCTCGTCAACCTCTACGGGAAACAATGTGGGAAAAGCCACAAGTGGGTTAAAACTAATGTTTGAATTTCCCTCCTCTGAAGGTGTCCAAAATGTTTCTATCCATGCTCCACTATTAGATGCTTGTTCTATATTAGGCCTTTGAATAGGAGATTCTTCATTAATTGGAGCATCTTGTTTTGGGATTTTTGCATAAGTATGTATAGCAATGACTTCTTTATCTTGACATGACTCATCTGATAAAGTATCCCATTCATAATCCTGAGAGTCATCACTATCTCCTTTGGATTCTAATGCATTTATTTGAGGATGAAAATCATGCATTGGACTTGAACTTTCTCCCTTGTATTGAAAACCTACTCCGGATTTTTCATGACTTGCCCTCTAAATAGGTTCAATAGGTTCTAATAATCCTCTATTTCTTTGGCCTAGGGGTCCTCTTCCTTTGTATCCCATCTTTTGCATAATATCAAATCCTTTCCCATATTGTTCAGTTTGTATATTGACATGCTGAATTCTTTCCATGGGAGTGTCTAAGGTATCATCCTCATCATGATAAAGCCATTGAAGGACATCATCTTCTTCCTTATCCCATGTTGCTTTGCTATCTTCCCTCACAAAATAAGAATTATACTTATGTGGAAGATGTTCTTTTGATGGTTTACCATGTGATTTGGGAGAGATGGGCATGTCAAATAGAGAAACTGAATATTCTCCTACCCCTTTTGAACTAATCTTGCATTGTTTGTCAAATTTGTTCATCATCTCACTCATGTATTGGTAATGATCTTCTTTAGCTCGTTCTTTTTCCTCTTTAGTAGGTTTGTAGATCACTGTCTCCAATTTAGGTGCTAAATATGGACTTTCCATTACATTTGGACCCTCGTAGCTCACTTTTTCCTTGCCCTTAGTTGATGTAGTTGAGCTAGCTTGAAGAGGATTTTGTGTATCTTCATTGGTGATTCTTTGAATAACTCCTTCACGATTATGTGGAATGTATAATTCATGCAAGGGTTTGAGTGCATTACAATATTGGAATGGATTTGAGTCTCCTCCAACTGTGATTTCTTCACCCATGTATGGGAACTTGATGCATTGGTGGTATGTGGATGGGACAGCTTGCATCTCATGAATCCAATGTCTTCCCAATAAGATGTTATAGGTTAATTTCATGTCCAACACTTAACACTTGGTTTCCTTCTTGACTGGTCCCACTTGGATGGGCAACACAATCATGCCTTTAGAAGCTCTTTCAGCTTCGTCGTAAGCTTTTATGGTGATTTTATTTGTAGGGTCAATGCAAGACTCAGATAGACCTAAGGATTTTACAAGACTCAATGTGCATATGTTAAGACCAGCCCCTCCATCAATAAGGGCTCTTTTGACTCTATGCCTTTCGATCAAAACCTCTATATGTAATGGAAAATTTTGAGGATGAGTTATAGACATGTCGTCTTGATCAGAAAATGAAAGACAATGAGGAGCCACGAGATGTCCTACCATATTTTGAAACTTTTCTTCCCCTAAGGTAGTAGAAACATGTGTCTCTTCCAAATCTTTTTCTAAAATCTCTTTATGATTTGGTGACAACTTCAATAACTCTAAGATTGAGATTTGTGTTGGAGTACGTTGCAATTGGTCCACCAAACTATAAGGCCTTGCTACTGTAGGAGGTTGTTTGACCATAATGTTGGATTGCGGGATATTGGTGTTTTGAGGGACTATCCCTTGTAAAGTCATTCTAGAATTCTACCCTCTTGTAATGACATTTGTTGCTTCCTTTTGAGGCTGTTCATTAATTATTATAGCATTAACAATATGATCATATGATGGCACAAAGTTGAGATTATTGGCACTTTGTTTCTTGCCATTTGATGACTCACCTTTATCATGTTTGGAAAAAGGTTGTTTGAAGGCCATATGATCTTCATTATTTTGGGGTCCATCAACAGTGATTATGTTATTATCTATCAAGTCTTGCACTACATTCTTTAATTGTAGACATTCATTTGTAGTGTGCCCCTGAATCCTATGATATTCACAATGATTCTTAGCATCCCACCAGCCCGGCTTGTGGTCTGGTTCATAAGGCTTAATAGCGGGTAATATAATAACATTGTTAGCCATGAGAGCCTTTAATGCAGTTTCAAGTGATTCTCCCAAGGGTGTAAAGTGTCTTGAAGGAGTGGGCTTCAAATACTTATCATACTTGCTGTTTTGGTCCTTGTTTCCTTGATTATTCTTGTTGGCATTTTTGTTATTGTTGGAAGGTGCATTATATGCTTGATTAGTATTATTCACTTGATTTGGTGTCTTTGTTAGGGCAAATGGAATCACCTTCAAGTTGCTGGATTCCACTACACCATCATTAACAATGCCTTTGTTGTTATTTTTTGTAGCATAATGGCTATTGTTATTGTACCAACTTTTATTTTGATTGTTGTTATTGTTGGTATTGTTGTTGTTGGAGTTAGAGTTATTCTTATTTTCCTTGTACAATTTCAACTCTCCACTCTTAATCAACACTTCTTCCATTGTAATTTTGTTATCAATAAAATCTTGGAAGGTTTTAGGACATTGCATCCTTAGTCTATAATTTAATTCACTTCCTAAACCGTTAATAAAGATATCCATTTTTTCTTTTTTCGATACACTTCTTGGATATCTAGCAAATGCAGTCCTCCATCTTTGCAAGAATGTGAGGAAGGCTTCTCCATCTTGTTGCTTCATGTTACATAACGTTATCATTGTGACCTCATGTTTGATGTTATAAGAGTAATGAGTCATGAATTTAGAAGCTAATTCTTTGAAGGATTTTATGCCGGATGGTAGTTTTGAAAACCAATCCATGGCCATTCCTCCCAAGCTTCTTGGGAATAGTCTCATTAAATAGGTTGATTCATGCATGAATTCAAGACTCAATGCACAAAACCCCCAAAGATGATCATGTGGGTCAGATGTTCCTTCATACCTCTCATATTTAGGAAATGTTACATTAATGGGAAAAGGGACCATGACCAAACCCTCATCGAATGGAAAAGGACATAATGTTTCAATAGAGAAAGGCTTAGGAGCCCCATTTTGTTTCAAACTGTCGATTTCCATTTGTAATGCTTTGAATTGTTCCCTTATTGCTTCCATAGGGTCTTCTATTTCCTTGGGCTTTAGTTGTTCTATGTCAAAATCTTTAGGTAGCTTTACCCCCATTTGTATCAATTCCATGAAGTGTTTTTCTTTATCCATAAGCATGGTCTTTTTCATTAGTTCTATGAAATAAGGGTATTGTCTTTCCTCTAATGCTCTTTCAACCGTGGCTTCTTCTGTAGTTGGGGGTAAGTTTGTATTATGAGGAGGAAGTAAGTTGTTGCCTTGTGAATTTGCCTCTTGGGAATTAGGATCTCTTCCTCCATTATTAGAATTTCCTTGATTGTTGTTAGGATCTATACCCCCATTCATGTTGTTCCCTTGTTTGTTAGGATCAGTATTTCCTAGGGTGCCGCTAAACATCTTGTTGGTGTCCTTTGCCTTAGCAAGTTTTTCAATCACTCGTGAAGTAATGAAAGTGTCCTTCAGAAATGGGAGCTCTTCTCCTTTGTAGGTCCCATCTGTTTGTAATGTTTTCTTTATAGAGAGTGATCTTGTAATAACAGGCATGAACAAACTTTAAGGATATGTTGACTTCTTCTCTTGATAAACTAGTTTTTGGAATAAGGTAAAGGTTTTTGATCAATTTTAAATGGTTTAAAATTTTAATGATGTTTTGATCAATAACTTTGGAATATCTTGTTTGAAAATATAAAAACAATCTCAACACACACATCAATTGGGTACCATATCCCTAGAATGCTCTAATGTGTGTATTTTTGAACATTTTCACAGGTTGAAACACAAGAATAGCTTCCACGCAATCTACCTAGTAATTGGTTTGTAAACATGGCTCTAATAGGTAGTTTTGCTATTTTACCATTATGTAGTAAGTTTTCCATTCAAAATAGATCTTAGCCTTTCATCCCCCAAGTATGTTAAGGGGCTTCCCACATGCACCGAAGCACGATTTTGTGCAATCTGTTAAGACTACTAGAGGAAGTTTGAAAGAGCTAAAATCCTTTTTGTCATGCACCCCATTAAGAATACACGCGTTTCATTTTATAGTGGGTCGGATTCTCATGGAAAAAGCAAGTGTATCCCACTTTGGGCTGTCCCTCTCACTGGCCCTTTTAAGGCAATCTCGGGAGGCGAGCCCACTAAGTTTTAAACATGTTCATTTGAAAGCATGAAAAGTGGATTTGGTAGAGCAAGTTTGGGAATTTGATTCACTCAAAGAGTGAAGAGCATATCCCTATTGCTTTTCCCTTATCCCAAACACTCACAATCAATTTGGTTCTTTTTCAACCCCGTGACAAAGGGGTTCTTAGAATTGAAGTGTTTATTCTTTCCCTTTTATAATTAAACTATGTTTTGAACTTTGAAATGCCACAAGCTAAGGGAATGTGCAAGCTTGATGAGAGAAATACCTCAAACGATGCTAGCAAAGGCTAGGCGCATTTTTAAGTAGTAGATTTCTCATTTTTCTCTCCAAATCCTTCCCTTACCTTAATGAAACATTCTCTCCACCAGCAAGTTAGTCGGCACAATACAAACAAAGTGAGGGGAAACCAAAATCAAAGCTTAAAATGATATAGTTGATTATGCTTTTGATTCTTTTTACCAAAATACTTGCAAAATTCTTACAAACTTAAGGACTAAACTCCCAATTTAATGATACGTATTTCTATTTGTAAGCATCTACAATAGAAATGTATTTAGCATATAATTCTACCTCCTTTTCTAAATCATTGTTGAGAACAAAAGTAGAGTGTACCCAGTTTTCCTTTCTTATCCTCTTAGCGATCAATTTCTCCTCTAAGTTATGCCTTCTCTCTGGTTTTTGAACTTTCTTATGATAGACCATACTCCTGAGATAGAAAAAAAATGACCGTGAAGTCAGAATACAGTCATCATTTTAACATTTTTGATAAAATATAGAAAATACAGCCACGCGACATTATCCAGACTATAGGCGAGATAAAATTTAACAAAGACGTGACTACTTTAACCGTGAGAATCGCCTTAAGGGGCTCAAGTGAGATTAAAATAACCAGGTGTGATATCAAATTTTATCTAAGCGTGAAATCTTTACCAGATGTGACAACAATGATTATTCTGATAAAATATGAATGCTCAGTCAAGCAACATTGTCTATACTGAACGCGAGATCTAATTTAATAAAGACATGATTACTTTAACCACGAGCGTCACCATAAGGGGCTCAAGCAAGATTAAAATAACCAGGTGCGATATCAAATTGTACCTACACGTGAAATCTTTATTATACGTGACAAACTAATACTAGAAAAGTGATATTTCATTAATCAAAGGTGACATTTAAAATGAAGGAAGCGAGAAATTAAATGGATAAGGTAGAGTACTCCCTTCACACCAGATGTAAAATGATTCCTCGGCTGCGGCTTTTTAATTTTGACCACGCGACATTTAAATGACCAAAGGCATCAACTGTTTGTCCAAACCGTGAGAGTTTAATTTCTGCTGGCATGATTTCTTTCGCTAGAAGCGTGATTCTGTAGGCTAACAAGCGTAAGATTTTAGACTTCAGGTGATATTTTAATTTCCTTACGCGACATTTCTTTGCTTTAGGCGTGACTTCTTTACTGGCAGGCGTGATTTCTTTTCTGTAACCTACAAACAGTAAGCAAATTTATGCAATTCTAGCCTAAATTTTGCAAATAACGTGAAAATAATGATGAATTTGAGGCCTAGAGCCCCATGGTGGGCGCCATTTGTGTGTGAGTGATTTACACCTTCATGAAATAACAATATTTAAAAGACAATTACACTATTCAAAGCAAACTAATCTAAATAATGCACAATTAATCTAAATATCTCATGGATCTCTAAAATAAAGTGGTAAATGAGGCTCTCAGCTATGAGCCTCACTAGTGACACTCTAAAGATGAGAATTAAGCTATATGATATGCAAATTTAGATCTATTCCATCAAATTCTAGCTCTATTTGATGAACAATCTACTATGATCAATGCAATTTAAGCTAATTAGCAATGACAAATGATAAGTGAGTGATATGGATGCAAATTGACAGAGCTTTGCTGCAATTCAAAGATATGGAGTGGATGAATTATGCTTCTAAATGCCTTCAATATATAGGATTTTCCCAAGGGTAGGGGGTAGAGTGAGATAACCATGGTTATGCTTGGGTAAGGTCAATTGGCTTTGCTTTGTCCATAAATAGGGGGACAAACATTTAAATGGTTTCAAAAGGCTGGACCATTTCAACAAAAGTGAGTGATTTGTGTCCATTTTGTCTCCTTTTTTGCTTTGTTGAGGGAAATTAGATTTATTAATTAATTAAAGTAATTAAATTTAGCCATGAAGGGTAAGAGGTTCATTTTGATTTTTGTTTTCAACAACTATGTCATTAATTGAATTTAATCAATTTCGTAGTGTTTTTCCCCTTTTCAAGCCTTATTTAATCATTTAATCAGTTAATTGAATTTTCCTTTGATTTGAATTGCCTTTGTTCCATTTATTGATTTTTTCGTGCTATTTGATGATTTGATTGCACTTTTTGATTGATTTAAGCCTTTGGCCAATTTTCCGTGTCTACACTCATAATCCAAACAAATTTTAAAAATTCAACAATTATGTCAAGATAAACAAACAAGAAAATGTAGTTGTTGATCAAGTTGCTATTGCATCTCACAATTCCACTTCTATGTCCACCGCTTTTTGATTAAATCATACATTCACTCCTCTTTCTGAATCTTTACATTCTATTATGAATAGGTTGTTAACTACTAATATGATTACTTTACCTCCTATTTGACCTCTTTTACCTGCTACGATTGCATCTAAATCCTTTGATCCTAAATATTTTTGTCAATATCATCGTCAGAATGGTCATGATACTGAGAAGTGTTATTCTTTAAAATATAAGGTTCAAGACTTAATTGATTCTAAAGCCTTATCTGTTGATAATCTTGATGGTAGTGGGAATAAATTTGTTTCTCCTCCTAATCAAAACCTTCAAATCTATACAAATCCTTTACTTGCGCATGATACTAATACCATTGCTCAACCATCTTCTATGGAGATTGTGTATGATTCAAAGATGGATGATCTTAATCACATTGTTAATAAAGTGGAGAATTTTGTTCAATCTATATCTCCACCTCAACCTCAGCCTCAACCTCAAGTTCAATATCAACCCCAACCAAAACCTAAGCCTAAATTGAAAACTCAACCTAAACCTCGACAACAACCTAAGAATAAAAGACCTCAGGAACTCTTGATTACCTTTGATGATTCTGAGACTATTAAAGCTCCTAATGGTCCCCTTTACATTTATACTAGGATTTATAAGATACCTACATGTGGTTGTCTTGTTGATCCTACATCATTAGTCAATGCTATTACTAAAGAAAATCTTTTTATGAAAAATTTGCAACATGATTCTTATGATACATCTGATGTGTGGATTCAGACTTGTAATGGTTTTCTTTATCCATCATTTGGTTCTATTAATTTACCAGTTAAAATTTGTGGAAAAATTGTGAACACTACCTTTCTTGTTGTTCCTACTTCTGATCAGTTTCAAGTTAAGCTTGGTTTGCCATCGTTAAATGTCATGCATGTTGTTGCTTCACCTATCCATAAATGCCTTAAATTTGTCCATGATGAAGAAGTGAAGATGGTTAATCATAGTTTATATCAACCTTCTAGGCCTAGAGATTGTGTTGCTCTTGATTTCTTTTGGCCTTCATTACCTAATTCATGTCCTTCTCGACCTGATAATATTTTCTATTCATATCAAGCTTATAAGAATCGTAAGATTCTCGAATTAAGTGTACCTCCAGTGGCTTTAGTCATGGTCTTTTTCCTACACCTTCCATACCTCCTTTATCTATGGCTTCTACATCTGTTAATCAAGCTCCTAGTGTTGCATGTCAATTTGCTGAGAATCTTGGTAATCCTCCTATAGAATCTGTGAAGGATCCAGTAGTTGTTCTTCCTAGTTTTCAATATATTTCAAGTAAAGTAAAATGTAATCGATCTGCAAATGAATGTCGTAAAAAGCATTGTGATCATGCTAAAGCTCATAATCCTATTATTCCAAATTATTTACCTTCTTTTGATCAATCTATGCATGATGTGTTAGAAGAAGTTAATCCAAATGATGTTAAGATGCATGATTATGATGACTCTATTCGTATCTTAGATCCTATTTTGATTAATTTGGATGAAGAAGATACTATTGATGATACTGATGATGTTAATGATGAATAAGAGACTATTGACATTGACATTGATTTACCTAATATGCTTTCATCACAATTAACACTTACATCTAGTATCGAACATTGTGATTCTCAAGAGGATCCTTGTTTGGAACTGGCTATCATTCCTACTGTGTTGGATGTAGTCCCTCTTGTGAGTTACCCACCTTCCCTAAATGATATATAATGAGATTGGGAGAATAGGTGGCATGCTTGATTGGCTTGTCCTTTGTGGTAGCCTTTATTGTGTGTTTGTCTATTGTACTGTGCTTCTTTTGTATTGTGTTTGCTAAATGTTGTTAGATTCTTTTATACAACCCTTGTTACTTAGTTAGTGCAAGGTGATAAAAGGAATCAAACCTATTGTACAATTCCTCTATATGTATCTCTATTCTTCTATATGTTGTTTCATGCTATGTTTTAAATGTGCTATTGTTTGTAAATGTTTCCTTGTGTAATCTGCTTGGATTTGAGACATGGTAGCACTGATTCTTTTTGGTCTCCATGTCATGGTCTGAAAAGATTCTTCTATGTATTTCTTATGCGATCTTTCCTCCATTGTAATTGTAGTTCTAATTTATTTGGGGAATGATGTCAATTCATTTTCAATAATATCATATATATATATATATATATTATCTTATGATCATACTAACCCCATGGCAGGTAGATCCCTTCTGTGTTCTCTATATGTGTATGTGATATTTCCCTTGATTTGTCTTCGTCTGGGGGCATTTCATAGTGGAAACATAATCGCTAGAGTTGTTTATGTTTTTGTTAAAGCCATTGCTCCTGTTAAAGTGTTAGCAATGAATTTAACATGGATGCATATGCTCTGCTCACCTATTGCACACACACACTTTTTGATACACATATAATCTTTTTCAAGATACCTTTTCTCCCTTTTTGGATTAGTGACTAATCATTAAAGCATGGATTTATATTTTAGGATCTCTTGATCCCTCCAGTTTCAAATATATTTTTGATCCCTTAAGGTCAGAGGTGTCCTTAAGACTAGATCCATTTTGTTTTTGGTTTTTCTCTTATGGAATAGAATATTCCTAAGGGTGAATCCTTGATGGGTTGACTAGTGAGTAGCCACATTCACTAGGTGGTTCAATTCCATCTTTCTAGTTGCATCATTTCCTTGTGTGGTTCGCAATGCGACATAAGTTCTCATTGGGAGAGATAATCTCTCTCTCTCTCTCTAGAGATCTCTCTCTTATTGTGATCATGGAGTTGATGAAGAATTGAGTCCCTTGGGGCTTGTGGTTTCTCTTTTTCCCTTTGATTACAATAAGATTATCTTTTCATTATGATCTCCTTTACCAAGAGTTTGCATCGAGTCCATACTCTTGCTAAAGTGGGGGCTTAATGTATTGTCTTAAAATGGAAGCACTTACATGTTAAGAGTGTTTATCCCTTTGAGTGAGTGGTTTGGGGTCATGTTAATCACCTTGATCAGGTCTTTACATGTGTTTAGTTGTTTCCCCCCTATTCTTCTTCTCTCCTCCTTATTTCCATCCTTTTTCGGACAGTTTTCTCTGAGAATCTAGAGTTTTTGACTATCTAGGTCAAAGATGACCTGGTAGGGTCAAGGAAGACCTAGACCCTGACCTAGGGAAATATCTACCTCATCCCTGACCCCAGGTCCAATTTTTAGATTCTGAGAGTTACAAGATGTCGAGCTTCAAAAAGTTTCCTTTTTCCCACTTCTGGGTTGGCTATTTCGGGTTTCAAAATGGTAAATCCTTAAATTTCATTTAATTTGGGTCCATTTCTAGGGCTTAAGGTTAATTGGGATTTACTTCTCCAATGTCAGCCTTCTCTAGAGGTTTGTACCCTAGATCACTATAAAAGGAAGCCTTCCTCTCTCATTTTCTCCATCAAGTTTTTGTTGGAAAAATGGTCAGCACTCCCCTCAGGATTCATGACATGGTTTAATAGCCTCTTGTGTCTTCTATAAGTCTAGTGGTTGTATCAGGCATTAACAGGTTGATCTTTTGGTGCAACGGCAACTACTACTTGTAACAAGTGGTATCAGAGCTTGGTCACAGGTTCAAATCCCCTCGGGTAATGCTGAGGGGGAGATTGTTGGAAAAATGGTCAGTGCTCCCCTTAGGATTCATGAAATGGTTTAATAGCCTCCTGTGTCTTCTATAAGTATAGTGGTTGTATCAGGCATTAACAGGTCGATCTTTTGGTGTAACGGCAACCACTACTTGTAATAGTTTTCACATCTCATCTCATAATCTCTCAAGCTCTCAAGTGAAAGTAAGCAAGAAAGAGAAGGAAAGAAAGAAAAAATTCATTCATCTTCAAGCCTAGCATTCAAGCATTCAAGCATTCAAACATTCATCAAGGAGATCCATTGTTAGCCATTGAAGGATTCAATCTCTTTGGAGCCCCCTTGAAGATTTCTCCATCCATATTCATCCAAGCCTCTTCCTATGCAAAGATCCATTCAAGATTGGTGTTGAAGATCTAATGCAATTGATTTGAGACATCTCACATTTCTACATTCATTTGGAGCATACCTACTTGTGGATTCAAGGATTTGAATCCTCCACAAGGACTTCAACATAAGCAAGGTGAATAGTTCCATTTAATTTGTTTATACATATTACTATTTCAATTCAATTTCAAGGTTAATTCTTAAATTGGGGTTTAACCAAGGCAAACCCCCCATCCAAACAAAATAAAACATTTTTCTTATAAGTACAAGCACAGGACTGCAAATCAGAGCTTGGATTTGGATACCCTTTTCAGTGAACTTTCAAGATCCATGAACATATTTTCTATCGGAGCTATTTTGGGTCAAGGATGACCTTCAGTAGGGGGTAGGATCTTGCCCTGGGGTAAGACCTTGCCCCGCTATTTAGGTCAAGGATGACCTACCTCCCAAAAGAGAAAAGTTTTATGGGTTTTCTCCGTCTCAACATTTCCAGTCCAAAACAAGTTGCAGAATTGCCCGAAACTGTGCACGAACATCACAAATAAGCATTTTCCATATCTTCCCTATTTTGAGGTTAGTATTTGCCTTCTTTTTATTTCAGATTTCAAGCACATACTTTCTATAGTAGATTATAGGATTTTCTCCTTTCTTCATATTCTCCATTGTTTGATTCTTTTGTGCATTGATCACTTCTTTATGATTAATCCATTTGGATCTTTCCTTTTGGGAATTTGGATTGAGGATAGGTCCTATATTCCACCCCTATATCATACATCTCACCCATATTCAAATTCAAACCCTATTCATTTTGATGAAATACTATTTCATATAATTTAACTATTAGCACCTAGATTTTTTCACTCATTATGATCTAGCGGGGGATGTTTTCTAATCCATCATGTCTTGTCAATAGATTACGTATGGAAAAATAGGAAGTGTTCTTCTCTTTTTTCTCAATAATCTCTTTTGGAAATTGATCATATCCTTACATTCTTTTATATAGAAAATTATTAGAATAGTTACTAGTGGTGTTTGTATGTGCAAGATGAGTTGAGAGAAACAAAATAATCAAGTTCTTTATTTGTATGTTGGTCTTGAAGTCTACCATTGGCATGACTATAAGGGTTATTACACTAATATAAGGTAG
Source organism: Chamaecyparis obtusa (assembly GCA_027943335.1). Lineage (NCBI taxonomy): Eukaryota > Viridiplantae > Streptophyta > Pinopsida > Cupressales > Cupressaceae > Chamaecyparis > Chamaecyparis obtusa. Next base: position 1,224,859 of record BSBK01001817.1, on the reverse strand, counting down.
ATCCAAGGGAATATAAAAATAAGATTTCATATTGACAAGACATCATTTTGGTTTTCCCAAATGGAAATAAATTCTACTGATTAGTATCCTCGGTAGGAGTCAACCTAATAAGAATTTAGATGAGAAAACTAAGTGGTGGAGTGCATCAGGGAAAGATATATTGATAGGTAGATTTTAAAATTTATGAAAGAAATTAGCAGCTTGGTGTAAATGTAATCAATTAGCATAAGTAATACTGATGGAAAAATGAAAGGACACATGATCTGAAAAGAACACACTGATAAGATTCATTGATATAACAATGATAAGAGATAAAGGATTTATAATGTCTTGTCAATGGATGATAAGTCCATCAGTATGACCTATACTGATAGCAATTACAATAAATAAGGTAACATCAGAGAGATCTTACCCAATGAATGTCATCAAAATAACTTTAACTATCAGGAAGACTATTATGAAGCTTTTTTGACACCCAATGAGAAAATTGGTGTAATATATACCAATGGAGATATGCATAATTTAACACATTTGGTATTGGAGGATATATACTAATGGGATATAAACATCAGATAAGGCTATGTTGATAGTTCCATTGGCGTAAATTTACATTGCAAAGTAACAATATGAAAGTCACCTTGATGCCTGATAAAAAGATTAGTGTGACCTATGTCGATGGTGATAATAATGAACCTGTCAAAAAAATAAATCAAGGGTTTGGCCAATGGCGCATAAAATTAAGAATGATCATATGAATAACATATGTCAATCCCAATCATTGTCATATCAATTTTCCAATTTTCAAAAAGAAGTTGAGGGACACTATTTGATGCAAAGAGAGGATAGGAGGGGCCAAAACAATGGCACACCCTACCAGATCCCCCTTGCCCAACAACATGTAGAAGAAAACAACAACAACAGTGAGAGAGAGAATGTAGGATCTTTCTATATTATCATTCAAATTGGTTCATACATGCTGAGCTATAAGGCCTTCCTAGTTACGGCTAGATATTACAATGAAATATAGAAGTCCTCCAACATGTGAGGATCTATGAACAATCTCAATTATGCTATCTTCTATCTTCTATCCCCAAAAAGTGACTCCCTAAACTCTACCCAAAAAACTACATATATACAAGAGGCTACCAAATCAAGTCGGCCTTCAAATCCATAATCAATGGAAGGGATGACTAGATCAAGGTCCACACACTTCCCAATAATGGGTACCAGCATTAAATTTGCAACCCAAATTAATTGAACAAGTCAGCCTCAATAGAAACTCTAAAGAAACCCGTCGGTAAACAAGGGTTATCGAGTGCCAGAAAAGCATCACCATGCACCAAGAAATTCACCGAGCACCAAAGAGATAACAAAGTAACACTGGTGAACATAGGAAACTAAGCAACATTGAAACAACTTGGTCAAAGCAAGAACCGAGCAACACAAAGAAACTCAAATATGTTTTTGGTGACACAAGATTGCCAAGGACCTAAGATGCTCCTGCATCAAACACCTAGGTTTATTTAGAAATGATTCTCTAAATCATTCAATAGGTATGATCTGAGCTGCATCCAACTCAGACTATGAAATCCATGAACTATCTTTAATCAGACTATTCTTCAACTTTACCAAATATTCCATATACTATTTTCCTCTTGTACTTCTACCAATTCTTTGCTCCAAAATCTTCTCAACTTCTTCATTCTATTTCTTAGGATACTCCATTGGTATTGTCATGTCTTCATCAGGTTCATGATACTCAAACAAATCAGTAATGTTGAAAATTGGTGATATGTCCATGTCATCAGGTAACTCAATCTCATATGCATTTCCACTGTCTACTCTCTTCCAGCTTGATTTTCACATCTTCATGTAATGTCTTCATGTACTCGACAAAATTCACTCCTTCAGTAGTTCTCTTTCTTTCATCAGCAATATCCCTCAAATCAGATATACCTCTTAGTTGTATGCCATTCACAATCTCAAAGGGTGTTTTTCTAGTACTCCTATTCACTGAATTATTGTATGCAAACTCTGCTTGTGCCAACACAAAATCCTAATTACTCGGTGTGTCTCCAACTAAACATCTCAAAAGAATTTCCCAAACTTATGTTCACAATTTTTGTCTGTCCATTAGTTTGTGGGTGAAATGTAGAACTATATTTCAACTCAGTGCCAAAATTTCTTCAAAGAGTCTTCCAAAAGTATCCAACAAATTTATTGTCTCGGTCAGAGATAATACTCCTGGGTAATACATGAAATCTGAAAATTTCCTTAAAGAAAAGATCCACTACATGTACTGCATTTGATGTCTTTCTACAAGGTATAAAATGTGTCATTTTAGAAAATCTATCCACCACAAAAAATATAGAATCATTACCTCTAGCTATCTTCGGTAAGCCAAGAACAAAATCCATACTAATGTCAACCCAAGGTTTCTCAGGTACAACAATCAGTATATACAATCTAGTATTCTGACTTACTCCTTTTGCAACTTGACAAACTCCACAACTTTTCACAAATTTATGAACATCTTTATACAACTATGGCCAAAAGTATTTCTCCTTAAGCAAATTCAAAGTTTTATCAACACCAAAATGTCCAACCAAACTGCTACTATATTTCTCCTTTATCAAATTAGTTCTCATTGCTCCTCTTGGTATACACAACTAAATACCTTTAAACAACATACCTTCTTGAATGAAATATTCTTCCCATTTTGTACTCATTTGATCTTGAATAGGTGCTCTACACTTTCACCATGGATCAGAAAAATTAGGATCAGTTTCATACAAATATCTCATCTCATTAAAACCAAGAACTTCAATTTTCATCATGATTATCAAAGATCTTCTACTCAATTCATCAGCAACTCGGTTAGTGACTCCACTTTTATGCTTTATCACAAATGTATAACTCTGCAAATACTCAACCCATTTCATATGTCTCTGATTCAACTTATTCTGACTACCCAAATACTATAAAGCCTTATGATCAATATACAACAAAAATTCACTCAGTATCAAATAATGTCTCCATTTCTTCAGTGCTTGAACAATAGCATAGAATTATAGATCATACATAGAATATTTCCTTCTAGCATCATTCAATTTTTCACTAAAGAAAGCAATAGATTTACCTTCTTGACTCAACACAGCTCCAATAGCACTACCACTTGCATTACATTCCACTTGAAATACCTTATTGAAATCAGGCAATGCCAAAATAGGCAACTCAGCAACCTTCTGCTTCAGAGTCTCAAAACTCTTATCAGTTCCATGTGTGCACTTGAATTCCCTTTTATCTCCTCTCATAGTCTCAATCACAACATTACAAATTGAATTGAAATTCCTTATGAACTTTTAGTAAAAACTTGCCAAACCATGAAATGATCTTACCTCACTAGCACTCACAAATGTGGGCCAATTCAGAATAGCTTTAACCTTTTCAAGTTCCATCTTTAAACCATCAGCTAAAATTACAAATCCCAAATACACAATCTCCTCTTTCATGAATGAACACTTTTTTAGATTTATCAGAAACTTTTCTTCTTTCAATCTCTGCAAAAAATTTCTAACATGCAACAAATGTTCTTCTCTGGTCTTACTGAATATCAAAATATCATCAAGATATACAATCACAAACTTACCCAAGAATTTCTTCAAAATTTCATTCATCAACCTCATAAAAGTACTCGGTGCATTAGTTAAACCAAAAGGCATAACCAACCACTCATACAAACCTTCTTTTATCTTGAAAGAAGTCTTCCACTCATCACCTTCTCTAATTCCAATCTAATGATACCCACTTTTCAAATCAATCTTTGTAAAATACTTCACTCCAGTCAAACTGTCCATTATGTCATCCATTCTTGGTATAGGAAATCTATACTTCACTATTATCTTATTGATTTCTCTTGAATCGGTACACATTCACCATTCTCCATTATTTTTCAGTGCCAATACTAGAGGTACTACACAAGGACTCAAAATTTCTCTAATCAAACCTTTATCCAACAACTCTTGAATCTGTTGGTTCAATTCTTGATTCTCGGTAGGTGTCAACCGATGAGGTCCCTTATTCGGTAAACTAGCTCCAAGGATTAGATCCATGCAATGATCAATGCTTCTTTTCAGTGAAAAACCATTAGGTTAATTATCAGAAATGATATCACTATACTTGGTGAGTAACTTATCAATCTCCTCAAGGACACTATCCTCTTTTTTCTTACTTGATTTGTTAGGAATCACAACAAAACATACATCATTCTTCTTCAAATCCTTAACAAATTTTCTTCCTTCCATCAAACAAACTTTCACAGATGTGCAAACATTACTAATAGGTTCTTCAATCAAAGGTAACAATATTTGTCTTCTTCCATCATCCCAAATAGTATACTTATGCAATCTCCCATCATTATAGCATGTCTATCATATTTCCAAGGTCTACCCAGCAAAATATGACAACAATCCATAGGCATGATATCACACAAAACCTTATCATAGTACTTCCAATTTTCAAATTCACATAACATTGTTCACTTACCAAGAGTGTATTCTCATCTTTGATCCATGAAATTTGATAGGGCTTTGGATGTTCCAACCTTTTGAACTGTAATTTTGTGACCATCTCTTCAGATGCTAGATTCTCCGAGCTACCACTGTCAATGATTACCTTCCAAACTTTGTTATAAAATCTACATTTGGTCTTGAAAATTTTTTTCCTTATTGGATCTTCATTTTTACCTTCATTCCACAGTGCTCTTCTTACCATCAAGTTATTTTCTTTCTCAGGCTCATTTGGTGACTCTTCTTGCACCAAATCATTTCTATTGCTACCAGCATTCTTACTAGCATGTGTACATTCAAATGATCTATGTCCTTCTTCTCCACAATTGTAAAAAGTTCCTCATAAATTACCTCTTTTATAACCACCTTGGTAGTTATTGCCTCTACCTCTAAATGAACTTTCACCTTTCCACTTGGTCTTGCCTTTATCTAGATTTGTCTTTTCTAGTTTAGGTCTACCATTTTCACCATTATATCTACCTCTTCCTCTAGGGAGTCTACCACCTCCACCTCTTTGTCTTTGCTCATGTCTCTTGTTCAATTTCTCCTTAGCTTTCAATGCAAATTGATAAGCCTCTTTAATGTTCTCCATTTTGACCAAACTAATTTCTTCTTGGATGGAAACTCTCAAACCATTCCGGTATCTAGCAATTCTTTCCACATCATCCTCATCATGTCCAAATCTGATATCTAATCTATAGAATTCATTAGTATAATCCTTTACCGAGCTATCTTTCTACCTTAGACTTTGCACTCACCTAACTAGGTTAATCTAATAATCAAAAGGTAATAAATTTCCTTTCAATTTATCCACCATTTTATTCCATACCTTGATTTTGTCTTTGCCTTTCCTTTTCGGATCCAACTGTAGATTCTCCCACCACAAGGATGCATGAACTTTCAACTTTGTGCCTGCAATTTTCACCCTATTTTCCTCAGATACATTTTCATACTCAAAATACTTTTCCATCTCAGTGATCCAATCCATCAATTCATCTAAATCCAATTTCCCACTATACTCAAGAGGATTAAAATGTGGTGTCGAATTCAAACTTGTCAAAGCCTTCAAGAATCTTTTCTCACCTTGATCCATCATAGGTGTAGGTTCTGCTTCACCTTGTTCCACTTCAATTTCATCATCACTAACATCTTCAAGATTCCTTCCTCTTCTCTAGGCTATTTCAATAGCTTCTAATCTAGCAGCAAGTTGTCTCAACATGCATGCCAATCTTAGATCCGCATCTCACCTCCCATGAACCATCTTGAAAACCCTCTGCAATTGTAGGTCAGATCACAATATGCTACCCCACAATAGTTCAACTAGGGCTTCATAAGAAGGAACCTACAAACCTAGATCCATAGACCTAGATCCATATCTCACCTCGCTCTAATACCACCTGATGCAAGGAGAGGATAGGAGGGGCCAAAACAATGGCACACCCTACCAGATCCCCCTTGCCCAACAACATGTGGAAGCAAACAACAACAATAGTGAGAGAGAGAATGTAGGATCTTTCTATATTATCATTCAAATTGGTTCATACATGCCAGGCTGTAAGGCCTTCCTGGTTACGACCAGATATTACAATGAAATATAGAAGTCCTCCAACATGCGAGGATCTATGAACAATCTCAATTCTTCTATCTTCTATCTTCTATCTTCTATCCCCAAAAACTGACTCCCTAAACTCTACCCAAACAACTACCTATATACAAGAGGCTATCGATTCAAGTTAGCCTTCAGATCCATAATCAATGAAAGGGACAACCAGATCTAGGTCCACATGCTTCTCAATAATGGATACCAGCATTAAATCCACAACCCAAATTAATTGCACAAGTCAGCCTCAATAGAAACTCAAAATAAACCCATCGATAAACAAGGATTATCGAGCGCCAAGAAATTCACTGCGTGCCAAAGAGATAACTGAGCAACACCGGTGAACATAGGAAACTGAGCAACACTGAACCAACTCAATCAGAGTAGGAACCAAGCAACAAAAACAAACTCAAATATGTTTTTGGTGACATAGGTTTTCCAAGGACCCGAGATGATCCTGCATCACTATTAAATGATCAAGTCGACACAATTTAATAAGTTGATTAATTTACAAATTAGTGAAATAAATACATTTTACAAGCACTGGAAGTTAACTGATACTAGAATAAAAGAAGGAGAAATTTTCAGACCATGGGATTATAGAATTTTAGAATTGAAGAAAAATTTGCATACAGTACTATTAGAAAATGGATCCATCTAGTACTTCTGGTAATAAGAGACCAATATGAGTAGAGCAGGTACTAAAGCAATTGATGAAATCAATGAATTCATTTCAAATCATGTATAATTCACTAAGAACTTGTATTTGAAGTATAATGAGTTTAGATTTGTAATTAATAAGGGATTTCCAAAGCTTGTTTATCATAATAAAAATTTGAAGGATTTAGATATATGGATGGGAGAATGTCAAACTATCCTTGCAACTTCCCTGGACACTACTCATGTTGATGGACCAGACATAGAAAGGACCACAACACAAATGGGGCACTTGAATTACTTGGATTACATTGCCAAGGATACCATATATGATGCAAAAACCTATGTTTTAAAGGAATACCTAGATCACATTTAGAGTTGTGGAACTATATTGGAAGATTGATTCTTGTTGATGATCTTTTTATACAATTTTGATTAGTTAGGTTAGTTTTCATGTAGTTTCAAAATATTTGTTGTACCTTTTAGGGGAAATGAATGTCTTTTCACCCTTGTAGACTCCTCTATTATATAAAGAGGGTCATTTTGTAATGCGAGGGGTGACACTTTTAGGATTGTTTTAAGAAGTATACAAAGAATGCACAAATAGAAGTTATTTTTTATATTTTGTATCTAATTATATGCAACTCTATTTCTAGAATTATTATAGCATCATAAATTTCTCCTTTCAAAGGTTTGAAAATTATTCTTATTTGATTTATTTATTGCGATATCTATTTCAAGAAAATAGGTACTAATTATGCTATCTTGTGGATATTACAACTAGGGGTTGTTGTTGCACCAAGATGGACCTATTAATGCCTGACACAAATACTAGACTTATAGAAGAGACATGAAGCTAGTAGACCATGTCACAAATCCAAAAGGGGGACATTAGCAGTTAGTCCAATAATCTCCCCTTGGTGTCACCCAAGGGGATTCAAACCTGTGACTAGACTCTGATACCACTTGTTATAACTTGGGGTTGTCATTTCACCAAAAGATCGACCTATTAATGTCTAATATGACCACTAGACATATAGAAGATACAAGAGGTTGTTAAACCATGTCACAAATCCTGAAGGAAGATGTTGGTGGTTAGTCCAACAATAGAATGATTATTTCAATTATGTTATAGTTTGAATATCAGAATTAATACTAGTTTACATGTTATTTCTATCTTATTATCCTTTTCTAAGAAAAATTTAAAATCAGTAAGACTAATTCTAGCATATTAGTTAATTTGAACACATAGAGGCCTTTTAGGTGACACATTTGTTCAACCAACAAATTTAAAAAGTGTCTCATAAGGTTAAACATAACATCATTAAGGCATAATTTCATCATCCAAGGAAGAGAAGGCACTAGTCTTGCATTGATATTAGATTTTGGTTGGCATAATACATTCACAAAGCATTTTACTTTATGATTTACATCCAAGCATTCATATATTCAATTACAAACAATTTTTTTAAGAATTCAATCATACCGTTAGAAATGATTTGACATTAGAAGAATTCAAGAAACTCGTAAGAATTTTAATTTGATTTCTCTCGAGAAATATTTCCATCTTGAGATATCGTTTAGAGAACTAATTCTATCTGCTATAAAAATCCTTAACTAGCAGATAGTGGTTAGGTATAGGCCCACCCACATTGGTTCTGCATAGCCTAAAGTGTAGGGGAAGAGGATCATAATCGATCATTCTCATTAATTGGCCAATTCATGTGGTATATTTGATCATAGAGTTTGGAAAGCTCTTAGAATTTTCCAATATGTTGATTTGGGAACCAACAAATTTGTGAGTTTACTAGGGAATCATTCATAGAGATATTGTTAAATTGGATCTAGAAACTCTGGTAGTAGATTACAAAAAAATTCATAGTTCAAAATATGTGAAAGCACTCTCCTAGATAATAGAGATCATAATTTTGATAATAATTTTCCTCTTAAAGAGAGGTGAGGACTCTACATAAGCACACATGATATATGAATGAAGTGACTTGTGAAAGAATAAGGGAAGACTCAAGCCACTTAATTCTAAAGTATATGTGGGGAAAAAGGTCATTCACCAAATAAAAAAATAGCCACATTGAATTGATCCCAAAAAGAAGAAGTAAATTAAGAAAAATAAAGAATCCAAATTCAGAAAATGCATTTGGACCGCTTAAGATTTCCTCCTAGAGAAAATAATGTTTGCGATGAAAATGGTTTTATCACTCTTAAGTGAGCATGATGTTGAAAATAATGATTTTGATGAAAAAAGAAATCCTTGAAATATTAACTATAATGAGAATTCTAAATATCTTACTCCTTGGCGCTACATAGCAAATCAGGAAGAACTAGCAGAAAATCAAAATGAGAATGTCCAAAGAGTAGAAGGAATATTGACAGAGCTACTAAATATAAAAGACATCCCTAATATTGAAGAAATAATACACAGATTTCTAAATAAGCTCCCACAACACTCTTTGGATGAACATGGGATCAATATGAGGATAAATTTCAACTCACCAAGTACAAGTAGGGATGAACAGAGCAGGCAAGATAAAGTGCCTAAATATTATCCACTGCACAATAGGGGAGAAGGTGAACAAGGTTTTAGAACTGAATGAATTAATCCCCTTTTTTAAGCCAAATAGCAGAGATAAATGAGGAAATTACCAGATTGAATAGAGACAAAGAGGGCAATACAATGGTGGTGGGAAAAATAAATATGGGGAACTATATAACATCAATGGTAATAACTATGGAAGATAATATAATTATAACCATAATAAACAAAATAACAATGGATATGACAACCAAGGGGGTTGTAACCAACATAAAAATGGGCATAGAATTAATAATAAAGGTGAAAATCAAGAAGGTATGAGAAGAACTTTGGTAGTTGAAATATTATATGAGTTAGAATTCACTGGAATAGTAGGATATCCTAATGTCATTCAAAATTAAGGGAAAACCATTATCCCAAAGATTTGATGCAGGAGCAGCTCGAGTCCTTAGTAATCCCGTGTCACCAAATAAACATGTTTGTGTTTTCCTGTGTTGCTCAATTCCTTCTTTGACTGAGTTGGTTTTGTGTTTCTCGGTTTCCTTTGATTACCAGGGTTGGTTGATTATCTCTCTGGTGCTCAGTGATACTTGTCTGGAACTCAGTTATCCTTCCTTACCAAGTTATTTGTTTTAGTTTCCTGTTGAGGCTGACTCTTATAATTAATTATGGTCATGGATTTAATGATGGAATCTATCATTGGGAAGTGTGTGGACCTAGATCTGGTCATTCCTTTCTGTTGATGGTGGATCTAAAGGCTGATTTGTTTGGTAGCCTCTTGTATATAATGTAATCCTTGTTTTTAGTTTGGGAAGAGTTCAAGGAGGAAGTTCAGTTAGAAGATAGAAGATAGAAGTTTGAAGATTGTTTCAGATCCTCGCATGTTGGAGGAATTTTGTACTTGATTGTAATATCTAACGTAAACTAGGAAGGCCTTACAACTCAACATGTATGAATCAATTGAAGTAAATATATGAAAGATATATGCATTCTCTCTCCCACTTGTATGTTTGTTTCTTTTGCATGTGATCTCTACAAGGTGGATCTAGTTAGGGTGTGCCTTTGGTCCCTCACCCCATCCTCCCTTGCATCAATTGGTATCAGAGCAAGGTGATAACTGGATCTAGGTTTATGAATCTAGGTTTGAGGGTTCCTTCTTGTCAAACCCTAGTTGATTTGTTGTGGGGTAGAAGATTGTGATCTAACCTGCAATTGCAGAGAGTTTCAAGATGGTTCGTGGGAGGTGAGATGCGGATCCAAGATTGGAAGACATGTTGAGACAACTTGCTGCTAGATTAGAAGTTGTTGAAAGAACCTAGAGAAGAGGAAGACATCTTTAAGATGATAGTGATGATGAAATTGAGGAAGAACAAGTTGATGTAGAACCTACATTGGTGATGGATCAAGGTGAGGAAATATTGTTGAAAGATTTGACAAATCTGAAGTCTACACCACACTTTAATCCTCCTAAGTATAGTGGAAAATTGGATTCTAATGAATTGGTGGACTAGATCACCGAGATGGAAAAGTACTTTGAATATGAAAATGTACCTAAGGAAAAGAAGGTGAAAATTGCAAGCACAAAGTTGAAAATTCATGCATCCTTGTGGTGAGAACATCTGCAGTTGGACAGAAAGAGGAAAGGCAAAGACAAAATTAAGGTATGGAATAAGATGGTGAATAAATTGAAAGGAAATTTTTTACCTTGTGATTATCAAATTAACGTAGTTAGGTGAAAGAAAAGTTTGAAGTAGAAAGATAGCTTGGTAAAATAATATACTAAGGAATTCTACAGATTAGATATTAGATCTATACATGATGAAGATGACATGGAAAGATTTTCTAGGTACCTAAATGGATTGAGAGTTTCTATCCAAGAAGAAATCAGTTTGGTCAAATTGGAGATCATTGAAGAGGCTTATCAATTTGCATTGAAAGCTGAGGAGAAATTGAAAAAGACATGAGAAAAGACAAAGAGGTAGAGGTGGTAGATTCCCTAGAGGAAGAGGTAGATCTTATGGTGAAAATAGTAGATCTGAACCTGAAAAGACAAATCTGGATAAAGGCAAGACTGAGTGGAAGGTTGAAAGTTCATCTAGAGGTAGAGGCAGTAACTACCAAGGTGGTTATAACTGAGGTGGTTTCCAAGGAACTTTTTTACAATTGTGGAGAAGAACGACATAGATCATTTGAGTGTACACATGCAAGTAAGAAGGTCGATAGCAGTAGAAATGCTTTGGTGCAAGAAGAGTTACCGAATGAACCTAAGAAGTAAAACAACTTGATGGTAAGGAGAGCACTTTGGAGTGAGAGTAATAAGGAAGATCTAGTAAGGAAAAGTTTGTTCAAGGCCAGATGTAGAGTTTCTGATGAAGTTTGGAAGGTAATCATTGATAGTGGTAGCTCATAGAACTTGGCATCTAAGGAAATCGTTACAAAGTTGTAGTTGAAAAGGTTGGAACATCTGAAGCCCTATCAGATTTCATGGATCAAAGATGAGCATACACTCTTAGTAAGTGAACAATGTTATGTGAATTTGAAAATTAGAAAGTACTATGATAAGGTGTTATGTGATATCATGCATATGGATTATTGTCATATTTTGTTGGGTAAACCTTGCCAATATGATAGACATGTTATATATGGTGGTAGATTGCCTAAATATACTATTTGGGTTGATGCAAGAAGACAAATATTGTTATCTTTGATTGAAGAACCTGTTAGTAATGTTTGCACATCTATGAAAGTTTTCTTGATGGAAGGAAGAAATTTTTTTAAGGATTTGAAGAAGAATGATGTATGTTTTTCTGTGACTCCTAACAAACTGAGTAAGAAAAGAGAGGATAGTATCCCTAAGGAGATTGATAAGTTACTCACCGAGTACGGTGAGATCATTTTTCATAATGTACCTAATGGTTTTCCATTGAAGAGAAGCATTGATCATTGCATGGATCTAATCCCTAGAGCTAGTTTATTGAATAAGGCACCACATTGGTTGACACCTACCGAGAATCAGGAATTGAACTGACAGATTCAAGAATTGTTGCTGAAAGGTTTAATCCGGGAAAGTTTTAATCTTTGTGTAGTACCTGTTGTATTATCACCTAAGAAGAATGGAGAATGGAGAATGTGTACTTGTTCTAGAGAGATCAACAAGATAACAATGAAATATAGGTTTCCTATACCGAGAATGGATGATATAATGGACCGTTTGACTGGAGAAAAGTATTTTACCAAAATTGATTAAAAAAGTTGGTATCATTAGATCAAAATCAGAGAAGGTGATGACTGGAAGACTGCTTTCAAGACAAAAGAAGGTTTGTATGAGTGTTTGGTTATGCCTTTTGTTTTAACTAATGCACCAAGTACTTTTATGAGGTTGATGAATGAACTTTTGAAGAAATTCATTGGTAAATTTGTGATTGTAAACCTAGATGATATTTTGATATTGATTAAGACTAGAGAAGAACATTTGTTACATGTTAAACAAGTATTGTAGAGGTTGAAAGAAGAAAAATTGTTGATAAACCTTAAAAAGTGTTCATTCATGAAAGAGGAGATTGTGTATTTGGGATTTGTGATTTTAGTTAATGGTTTGAAGATGGATCCTAAAAAGGTTGAAGCTATTTTGAATTGGCCTACAACTGATAATGCTAGTGAGGTAAGATCATTTCATGGTTTGGAAAGTTTCTACCGAAAATTCATTAAGAATTTCAGTTAAATTTGTAATGCTATGACTAAGACTATGAGAGGAGATAAAAGAGAATTCAAGTCGACACATGGAGCTGATAAAAGTTTTGAGACTTTGAAGTAGAAGGTTGCTGAATTTCCTATATTAGCATTGTCTAATTTCAATAAGGTATTTCAAGTGGAATGTAATGTAAGTGGAAGTGCAATAGGAGTTGTGTTGAGTCAAGAAGGTCAACCTGTTTCTTTCTTTAGTGAAAAGTTGAATGATGCGAAAAGGAAATACTTTGTGTATGATCAAGAATTCTATGCTATTGTTCAAGCACTAAAGAAATGGAGATATTATTTGATACTGAGTGAATTTGTGTTGTATACCGATCATTAAGCTTTACAGTAGTGGGGTAGTTAGAATAAGTTGAATCAGAGACATATGAAATGGGTTGAGTATTTGTAGAGTTATACATTTGTGATAAAGCATAAGAGTGAAGTCACTAACTGAGTTGCTGATGCATTGAGTATAAGGAGATCTTTTTGACCGAGATGAAAATTGAAGTTCTTGGCTTTGATGACATAAGAGATTATTATGAATTTGATCTTGATTTTTTTGAGCCATGGAGAAAGTGCAGAGAACCTATTCAAGATCAACTAAGTACTAAATGGGAAGAATATTTCATTCAAGAAGGTATGTTGTTTAAAGGTATTCAGTTGTGTATACCGAGAGAATCAATGAGAACTAATTTGATAAAGGAGAAACATAGTAGTGGTTTGGATGGACATTTCAGTGTTGACAAAACATTGAATTTTCTTAATGAGAAATATTTTCGGCCACAGTTGTATAAAGATGCTCAAAAATTTGTGAAAATTTGTGGAATATGTCAAGTTGCAAAAGGAGTAAGTCATAATACTAGATTGTACACACTGATTTATGTTCCTGAGAAACCTTGGATTAATATCAGTATGAATTTTGTTCTTGGCTTACCGAAGATAGTAAGAGGTAATGATTCTATATTTGTTGTTGTGGATAGATTTTCTAAAATGGCACATTTTATACCTTGTAGAAAGACATCAAATGAAATACATATAGTAGATCTTTTCTTTAAGGAAATTGTCAGATTGCATGGATTACCAAGGAGTATTATCTCTGACCTAAATAGTAAATTTGTTGGATACTTTTGGAAGACCCTTTGGAGAAATTTTTGCACTGAGTTGAAATATAGTTCTACATTTTACCCACAGACTGATGGATAGACAGAAGTTGTGAATAGAAGCTTGGGAAATATTTTGAGATGTTTAGTTGGAGACACACCGAGTAATTGGGATTCTGTGTTGGCACAAGCATAGTTTGCATACAATAATTTAGTGAATAGGAATACTGGAAAAACACCTTTTGAGATTGTAAATGGCATACAACTGATAGGTATATTAGATTTGAGGGATATCATTGATGAAAGAAAGAGAAGTGTTGAAGGAGTAAAGTTTTTTGAGTACATGAAGACATTACATGAAGATGTGAACTATAAGCTAGAGAAAAGTAATCAAAAATACAAAGACAGAGCTAATAGATCAAGAAGACTTAAGAATTTTGTAGTCAGTGACGAAGTAATGGTTCATTTGAAGAAAGGCAGATTTCCTATTGGAACATATGGGAAGCTGAAAATGAAGAAATTTGGTCCTTGTAAGATTTTGAAGAGATTTGATAGTGGAATTGCTTATGAGATTGAGTTACTTGATGACATGGATATATCACCTATTTTCAACATTTCTGATTTGTATGAGTACCATGAGTCAGATGAAGAAATGATAGTACTGAATGATTATCCTAAGAAACAGATAGAAGAAGTTGAATAGATTTTGGAGCAAAGAATTGGTAGAAGTACAAGAGGAAAACAATATATGGAATATCTGGTAAAGTGGAAGAATATATCGATTGAAGACAGTTCATGAATTTCACAATCTGAGTTGGATTTAGCTCAAATCATATATGCTTCATGATTCAAAGAATCATTTTAATTAACCCTAGGTGTCTGATGCAGGAGCATCTTGGGTCCTTGGCAATCCTGTGTCACCAAAAAAAAATGTTTGTGTTTTCCTATGTTGCTCAGTTCCTTCTTTGACTGAGTTGGTTCAGTGTTGCTTAGTTTCCTTTGTTTACTGGGGTTGGTTGGTTATCTCTCTGGTGCTTGGTGAATTTCCCTGGCACTCAGTGATGCTTTTCTGGCACTCAGTTATCCTTGCTTTTCAAGTTGTTTGTTTTAGTTTCCTATTGAGGCTGACTCTTGTAATTAATTATGGTCATAGATTTAATGATGACATCTATCATTGGGAAGCATATGGACCTAGATCTGGTCGTTCTTTTCTGTTGATGGTGGATCTGAAGGCCGACTTATTTGGTAGCCTCTTGTACATAATGAAATCCTTATTTTTAGTTTGGGAAGAGTTCAAGGAGGAAGTTCAGTTAGAAGATAGAAGCTAGAAGTTTGAAGATTTTTTCAAATCCTGACATGTTGGAGGGCTTTTGTACTTGATTGTAAGATCTAGCCTAAACTAGGAAGGCCTTACAACTCAAAATGAATGAATTAATTGAACTAAATATATGAAAGATATATGCATTCTCTCTCCTAGTTGTGTGTTTGTTTCTTCTGCGTGTGTATTTTCCTTAGGCTCATCAGTTGTTTATTGTGAGGGAGGCTCATCAAGAGACAAATCATTTATGTTATATGGAGGATCTGGGTAGGCTGGGTGAATCGGAGAATCAATTGTTGTAATACCCAAAAAATGGGCTATAGGTTCATTTACCTCCTACATCTTCAATTCGAACGAAATTGACATCAAAGTCCTAACCTAAGGCACATCTACACATTATCGAATCCTAATTGATTTTATTCTTAATTCTACATCAAGGAATATTTCCTAAATATTCCTAATTTATCTAATTATCTTTAATTAAATATTATTTGACAATAAATGTTATTATTTATCCTAAAGTTGATTAATTGAATATTCTGAATATTTAATTAATTAATTTAATTATGTCACTTAATTATTTAATTAGATTTAATTTTATTTATTCCTAATTATATTATTTAATTTTGACAATAAATCAAATCTCCGACAAATAATTGATTAAATATTTATTTAATTGATTAAATCCAAGTTGTCAATATTCAATAATATAGTTTTGAATAAAAGTTTGATTAAAATAATTGATTAACCCATAAATCAATTATTTTAAATTTAAAATCAGTTAAGTTGAAGATAAATCACTTTATTTATTTAATTAATTCATGATTATTCGTGCACATTCAAAGAGCAGTTAAACTTTAAATCAGAAAATCAATTCAAGTTGTTATCTTTTCGAAACTCAACATCTATTTTGAGTTCAAAGTGATGGAATATGGATGAAGTGACTGAGAGGGGGGGGGTGAATCAGTCAACCATAAAACACTTCACAATTAATTCTTTCTAGATCCCTTAGGATATCTTAACAATGTTATCTGTTTTAGCACTCGGTAAATAGATTGCAGTAACTTTGAAGATGCAGAAAGTATTAGCAAAATTATCTTTAGATATTCATCAGCACATGTATATGATTGAGAAAGCAATTAAGAACACAAGAGACACAAGATTTAACGTGGAAACCCAATATGGGAAAAACCACCAATGTATCTAGATACTGATTTTCACTTTTCTGAAGTGATGCCCGATTAGAAGCCAACCCGGTAAAAGGTTACAAAACACACTGTTAGGTGTGACCTTGTTAGAGGATTTAAAACACCCTGCTAGGAGTGGCCTGGTAAGAGGTCTTGAAAACAATTCAATGGAATTATCACCTTGTTAGAGGATTTACAATATGGTTGTTAAACCAACTCGGTTAAGAGATTTAGAATTCACTGTTACAATGATAAGAAGGTAACAATGAAAAAATGACCTGTATAATAATGCAACTGTCTTGCTGATTACAGATCTCTATTCTGCATAAGTCTAATCCTTTCTGATCGAATAAATCTCTGCTACACCTCAAGGATATCTGAACATCCTTCACAAATTCGCATACACCTTTCCTGCTTTTCTTCTGTAAATCTTCTACTGTATTTCTTTTTTTTTCACATTTGACCTTTTATTTATATGATTTTAGATTTGTCAAATCGACATTATTTAGTATAACAGTCGGCTGGATTAAGAAAACTCTATTTGCAAAAATCCTTCAAGGGCCGACAGTGCTCAGTGACCATAACTTTCTATAATCTTTCAGAGACTGAGGGAACTCGGTAAACACCAACAATCTTTTTACCTTTGATAACCGATTGAACTCGGTAAACACTAACTTTTTTTTCGATAACTGAGTGAACTCGGTAAACACTAACTTTTTTTTTGATAACCGAGTGAACTCGGTAAATACTAAATTTTCTTTGCTAACCGAGTGAACTCGGTAGACACTGCTTTTCTTCGATAACCGAGTGGACTCGGTAAGCACTAATATTCCTGTCTGGCAGACCGACTGAGCTCGGTAGGATCTAATTGCTGTGGACTATGACATTGTGTGACATCAAAGACAATACATAATTGAGTAGCAATTTCCTTCAGACAATTGTTTCCAACAATCTCCCTCTTTGGCATTGATGGCAACACAATATGTCATATCATAAGAAATTTGAAAGAGTTAGCTCGATTCAGATTCAAATCTCCCTCTGTCAGCAAACTTCCTATATCCTGAAAATTCTTCCTTCTTACTATTGAATATTTCTTGAAGTAATAGAAAAGGCATAGCAAACACTCCCTCTTTGACAACACATGCCAAAGACAATTCACATATTACCGGTGAAAATTAATGTACCTCAAGTACTGATTCATATGCAATGATTCCTTGAATATGCTGCATCAACAGGTTGATTTTCAATCATGTTCTAGTTGATGCATCACTAAAACTGTATTTAGTGAGCCTCGAATAGGGGAATGACCCCTAACTTACCTCTTAGATACACAAATGCATCCTTAGGTAATGGTTTGGTAAAAATGTCTGCAATCTGTTCTTTTGTATGAATATATTCTAATCTGATTTTCTTGTCTTGCACCAATTCTCTGACAAAGTGATATTTAATAGCAATGTGCTTGGTTTTGGAATGCATCACTGGATTCTTAGAGATGTTTATTGCACTGGTATTGTCACAAAATATAACAACTGGTTCTTTGATTTCAACCTTCATACCTTCTAATAGCTGTTTAAACCAAACAATATTTGAACAGTTTACTGCAGCAGCAACATATTCTGCTTCAGCTGTGGATTGAGATGTGCAATTCTGCTTTTTACTAGTCCAGGATACCAGTCTTTTTCCAAGAAAAAATGCTCCACCACTTGTGCTTTTTCTGTCATCAATTTTTCCTGCCCAATCAGCATCAGTAAACACTTTCAAGTCTAGATTGCCTCCAAATTTATACCACAAACCATATTCTTCAGTTCCTCTTAAGTATCTTAAGATTCTTTTGATTGCCATCATGTGATTTTCCTTAGGTTTTGCTGAGAATCTAGCTACTATACCGACTGCTAAGGCAATATCAGGTCTTGTATGTACTACATACTGCAATTTTCCAATCATAGATCGGTATAGGGTCTGATCAACTTCTTTTGAATCATCATTTTTGGTAAGTTTCAGTCCAGTACACATGGGTGTACCAACTGGTTTTGAATCTTCCATACCAAACTTCTTAAGTATTTCCTTAATGTATTTGGATTGAGTAATGTATATACCATTCTTGCTTTGCTGAATTTGAAGACCAACAAAGAATTTTATTAAACCAAACATAGACATTTCAAATTCTTTGTTCATTTGTTCTGAAAATTCTTTGCACTGATCCTCATTCCCTGTAAATATAGTATCATCCACAAATATTTCTACCAATACAATTTTGTCATTCGGTCCTTCTTTAATATACAGATTACTGTTATCATTAGCTCTTTTGAAATTAATATGAATCAAATAGTTATGGAGTCTTTCATACCATGCTCTAGGAGCTTGTTTTAAACCATACAATGCTTTGTGTAACCTGCAGACCATGTCCCTTTTATCCGGATCAACAAAACCTTCAGGTTGTTCAATGTAGACTTCTTCATCAAGAATTCCATTGAGAAATGCAGATTTTATATCCATCTGATATACCTTAAATCCTTTGTGTGCTGCATAAGCAAGTAGAGTTCTTACACCTTCTAATCTTGCAACAGGAGCGAAAGTTTCTCCATAATCTATACCTTCTTCTTGAGAATAACCTTTACATACCAGTCTAGCTTTGTTTCTAGATACTTGACCATCTTCATTCAGCTTATTACTGAATACCCATTTTGTTCCAATTACATTGTTATCTTTAGGCCTAGGTACAAGAGTCCAAGTTTTGTTCTTTTGTATTTGTTCTAATTCTTCATTCATTGCTTCAATCCAACTTTCATTTTCCAATGCATCTTTGATATTTCTAGGTTCAAAGTCAGTAAGCAGACATGTACCTTTTAGCTTGCTTCTTGTCATAGTACCATCTGATTTGTTTCCAATAATTTGATTTGGTGTATGATGTCTTCTGACATATTTGGCTAGTATAGGTTCCTTGCCTTTTGAATGATTCATGCTGTTGTCTTCTAGGATCTCTTCTTCAGGTTGCTCGGGCTCGGTAGATATTTGCTCGGTAACTTCAGGCTGAGACTCGGTCTGAATTCCTTCCTGTGACTCGGTTTGAACTTCTTCCTGTGACTTGGTTTGTGACTCGGTAACTGTGCTCGGCTCGGTAGATATAGTTTCCTTACTGATAGTTGTGTCTGCCAATATTTCAGGTTCAATGTAAACGAATCTTCTGTAGTTCTCAGGTTCCCTTTTGCTTTCTTCCTCAGTCTTTTCTACAAACTCATCAAATTTTACATGTATACTTTCTATGACTTTGTGAGTAGATAAGTTCAGACATTTGTATGCCTTTCTTTTGCTAGAATATCCTAGGAATATTCCTTCATCACTTTTCACATCAAATTTATTTCTTCTAGATTCTTTTAAGCTATAACACTTGCTACCAAATATTTTCATGTAACTTACATTGGGTTTATAGCCATACCATAATTCATAAGGAGTTTTGAATGTGTCTTTCTTCAGTTGTACCCGGTTCAAGGTATGAACTGCAGTGCTGATAGCTTCCTTCCAGTACTTTATAGCGATGTTCTTTTCTATCATTAGAGTCCTTGCACAATCCATAATAGATCTGTTTCTTCTTTCTGCTATTCCATTCTGCTCAGGAGTTCTAGGAGCTGATACCTGTCTTTTGATTCCTCTTTCAATGCAAAAGTTGTTAAAATCATGGGAGATGAATTCACCACCTCTGTCTGATCTTAAGCATTTCAATCTTTTCCCTGTTTCCTTTTCCACTCTTGCTAAGTACCATTTGAAATTTTCAAATGCTTCTGATTTTTCTCTTAAATACATAATAGTCATCATTCTAGAATAATCATCAATGAAAAGAATAAAGAATTTATCTCCAGTATAGCTTTGTATACCAATAGGTCCACATAAATCAGTATGCACAATTTCCAAAATTTCTTTAGACTGATAGTTCTTACTCTTGAAACTAGTTTTACTCATTTTGCCAATCTGACAATTCTTACATAGACCAGTGTCAGGTTTCTTCAAAGTAGGAATGCCTCTAACCTTCTTGAATTTGCTTATTTTTATCATGTTATCAAAATTCACATGACATAACCTTTTGTGCCATAGCCAACTTTCTTCTATTTGAGAAATAAAGCATGAATATTCACCGAGATCAAGATAAAATAAGTTACCTTTTGTTTGTTTGCCTGATCCAATGAGTTTTCCTTTTCCATCCAGCAGTCTTGCTTGACCATTCATGAATTCAACCTTGAAACCAGTGTTGATTAGCTATGCTACACTTAGAAGATTATGTTTTAGTCCTTCAACCCAATAAGCATTATCACATGTGAGTTCTTTGGTTAATGAGATTCTTCCTTTTCCTTTTATACAACAAGGTTCATTGTTTCCAAATCTTACATTACCACTGTCACAGTCTTCTAGATATTCAAATTTTGTCTTGTCACCAGTCATGTGGTGTGAACATCCGCTGTCTATTATCCATATATCATCTTTGCTTATATGAGAAATAAGTGCCATCTTATCTTCATCATCATCAGATTCATTTTTTATAGCAATAAAGACAATTTCTTCTTCACTATCATCAGAATCTTTAGCCATAAAACATGATTTCTTACCTTTATCCTTGTATGATTTGAAATTCTTTTTTCCATAGTACTTGTGACTTCTCTTCTCTTCCTTGACTTGCTTGTTTGGGCACCTAGCTACAATATGTCCAATTTCTTCACATGAAAAATAGATTAAAGGATTTTTACCTTTATATTTACCTTTCCCTCTAGAGTACTTCTTTGCAAGTAATGCTTCTACAATTTCAAGATCACTATCAGAACTTTCTTCTGATACTTCTTCACTTTCTGACTGAACTTCTTTAATTTTCTTGTTCTTCTTTAGTGAAACCTTGGCCTCAAATGCTGATTCAATATTTTTGGAATTTGGAACATAGTTGTCATAGTTGTCTAATTCAAAGGCTATCAATCTTCCAACTAAAGCATCCAAAGTTATATTGTGGTTTGTTTCACATCTTCTTTCTTGAATAGCTGATACTCTTATTGCATAGATAGGGAGTAATGTTCTGAGTACCTTACTTATAATAGTCTCATCTGAGATTGTTCCTCCAGAAGCTCTAATTGCACTTACACTTGCTTTGATTCTTTCAACATATTTTGCAATGTTTTCATCTTCCTTCATATTCATCTTGTCAAACTGTCCTCTTAGGCTTTCTGCTTTGGCTCTTTTCACATTTGCATCACCACCATATATTTTCTTCAGTGCCATCCACATTTCATATGCAGTAGTGTAGTCTTTAATATCATCAAATTCTTCATAGCTGAGAGCAGATGCAATGTCTATCATCATGGTGTTGTGAGTCTTTTTATCTGCAATGTCTTCAACAGTTAATGCGCCATTAGGAATTGTGTATTCTTCATCAATGTATTTGCATCCTGAATCACCAATGGAAGCCAGATGAAGTCGCATGAGACCTTGCCATGCTGAAAAGTTATCTCTATTGAGCTTTGGAATTTCCCTCTTGTAAGACATCCTGATCTTTAGCTTAGGTCTTTGAAACCCTTCCTACAAGCACCAAAAGCTCTGATACCAATTGATGGAATATGGATGAAGTGACTGAGAGGGGGGGGTGAATCAGTCAACCATAAAACACTTCACAATTAATTCTTTCCAGATCCCTTAGGATATCTTAACAATGTTATCTGTTTTAGCACTCGGTAAATAGATTGTAGTAACTTTGAAGATGCAGAAAGTATTAGCAAAATTATCTTTAGATATTCATCAGCACATGTATATGATTGAGAAAGCAATTAAGAACACAAGAGACACAAGATTTAATGTGGAAACCCAATATGGGAAAAACCACCAATGTATCTAGATACTGATTTTCACTTTTCTGAAGTGATGCCTGGTTAGAAGCCAACCCGGTAAAAGGTTACAAAACACACTGTTAGGTGTGACCTTGTTAGAGGATTTAAAACACCCTGCTAGGAGTGGCCTGGTAAGAGGTCTTGAAAACAATTCAATGGAATTATCACCTTGTTAGAGGATTTACAATATGGTTGTTAAACCAACTCGGTTAAGAGATTTAGAATTCACTGTTACAATGATAAGAAGGTAACAATGAAAAAATGACCTGTATAATAATGCAACTGTCTTACTGATTACAGATCTCTATTCTGCATAAGTCTGATCCTTTCTGATCGAATAAATCTTTGCTGCACCTCAAGGATATTTGAACATCCTTCACAAATTCGCATACACCTTTCCTGCTTTTCTTCTGTAAATCTTCTGCTGTATTTCTTTTTCATTTTTCACATTTGACCTTTTATTTATATGATTTTAGATTTGTCAAATCGACATTATTTAGTATAACAGTCGACTGGATTAAGCAAACTCTATTTGCAAAAATCCTTCAAGGGCCGACAGTGCTCGGTGACCATAACTTTCTATAATCTTTCGGAGACCGAGGGAACTCGGTAAACACCAACAATCTTTTACCTTCGATAACCGACTGAACTCGGTAAACACTAACTTTTTTTTCGATAACCGAGTGAACTCGGTAAACACTAACTTTTTTTTCGATAACTGAGTGAACTCGGTAAATACTAAATTTTCTTTGGTAACCGAGTGAACTCGGTAGACACTGCTTTTCTTCGATAACCGAGTGGACTCGGTAAACACTAATATTCCTGTCTGGCAGACCGACTGAGCTCGGTAGGATCTGATTGCTGTGGACTATGACATTGTGTGACATCAAAGACAATACACAACTGAGTAGCAATTTCCTTCAGACAATTGTTTCCAACACAAAGTTGATCTAAACTTCTGATTTGAGTTAAAAAGTTGTTCTTGCATGATTTTATGAGTTATTTATTTCTAATTTCTTGTTAACTCAAAAATCAACCTAAGTTCATCAAGAGTGATTTATGACCTTTTCCATGCATCCTCAAAGCCCTGGATTTCTATAAAATCAAGGCTTCAGCTCTTCTAAAAGCATCCACATAATTTGCATACTTACTCTGGCGAATTGACATCAGAGGAATCATCAAGCTTCTTGCGAATCAACATTTTGTGAGATCAATCTTGTTTTCAATTCATTCTAGTTTCATATTTCATATCATTGTTAGCTTAATTTGCATATCATTTCAATCCATTTAGATTAATTTATTATCATTTTTTCTCATCTTACTGCATCAAAAATTAAAAAAAATAGATTAATTTACATTCATATTTTATTGCTTTCATCATTTAAATCCTTTGCTTAGGTGTTGCATTGTCACTGATCTTGGTCTAATATGAGAATATCATACTCACACCTACTAGAAGGCAATAAATTGTCTGGTTAGCTATATTGTTCTTATTTGCATATTTTGATTTTTGCTAACCTCTAATGTTTTACTGAAATGTTGTGTCTATAGCTAGGTACAAAATTCACACACACATTTCTGGTGCCCGCCGTGGGGCAACCCAACTTTACATGCTGATTTTTTTATTTTTTTTTGGAGCTAAAACCCTAAAGTTTCAAAGATTTAATTTTATCTCCAAAAAGGCTTAGATTTTTGGTCTGAAATTTTTTTTTACAGGTTGGAGACATATTAGGGAAGCTTCAATAAACAAATTTAGAATTTTCTGAGATGTTCTGAATTTTTAATAATTTTTTCTTGATTTTCTAAAAAAAATTAATTTTTGACGCAAATCAGCATATTTTTCACAAATGTTTACATTTTAGGAAATTTATTTAAATTCTATAGGGGGTCCATTCTTTGTGTTTTAAATTTGGATGCAATATAATAGCTCAAATAGTCAATTTACAAAAACTGGTTTGTTTTGGTAAAATGGGTCTCTAGGGCACAAATGAAGAGATTTTTCTAAAATTTATATATTTTTGGAAAGTTCTCTATTTTCTAGCAGAGGTCTCTATTTTGCATTTCTATTTTTGTGGCTGAAATCAGATCTTGTTGACTAGGTCAAATGCAACAAAAAAAATAAAATTTTGTGATGGGTATGCACTTATTTTTCACATGGTTCAATGAATGATATGAGTTGTCATTTGGATTAGTTGCTAGTTATTATTTCTCCTAATAATTGATTTTCTGATCTAACCCTAAGGTTTTCATAAGTTGAATATATGTTGCATATCTTGTTTGCTTGTTTTCTTGTCAGAGAGTTTGTGGCTTGCTTGCGCGGGATTGCTTAACAAAGCTAAAAATTAGGTAAAATCTACTAAGCGCATTGTGAGGGAATTTAGGTATTCTACTACATTTGAAAACATTTCAATTTGGACATAAAATGAACATCTCACATGTCTAGCTTGAGTGCCTTTTCTGCTTTCATAAATCGGACTTCAATTTTTGGGCTATCAAATGAACATAGATTTGCTTTTTGCATATCTGTTACACATAGTAAATAGGTCATATGAATACTATTTGTGGATGATCTTGATAGATTGAGCTTCTTTCGCTTGTTTATTCATATGAAGCTCCCCTTGATGAAGGATCCCCTTGTAGGTAGGGAAGGTACTAAGAAAGTCTCATGTTCTACTAGATTCGTGTGTCTTCAACTTTTGATTGATACATTCTCTCTCCAGAGAGGTTGATAGATCATAAGCGGTTGACATTATAGATCTTTGTGAGATAATCTTGGTCTTAGCATGTCAGATTAATCTATCTACTTTATCTTGGTGAAGTGAAGAGGTTAGGGGATTATGCTCTACTTCCTTTTTCAATAGTACCAGAAACCCAGATCTTTGAATCTGATCTAGTCCCCCTGTGGTATCTTTTGTGAGTCACATTTAGAGAGGCTTAACCATAGCGGATATTCCCTTAATTGGGTCAACCATGTGGATGGAACCTCAAGTGGTAATAGCCATTTTCTTCATGGTAGCAGCAGCCGCTATATAAATGTCCTTGTGGAGGAAATCTTCACAGGTGTGGTTTCTTGTTGGGCTGTTAGATCTCCTTAGAAGCTCCTGATTGATTAATTTCTCAGACTGTGTCAAAACCCCAATGTGCCTAGATTGGATTTCACCCTCTTGAGATCATAAAATTTGTAGAGTCAGACCATTACTAGAAACCCTAGTGAGGACAAATTTTTCATTTTCTAGGAATATGTGCGTTATTGAAAAAAATTTTGGAACATACACAAGTAGTATTTCTAGGGATTAGCACAATAAGTCACTATTTCTTATTCATACGCAAGGTTTCTTTTTCCCTTGTTCATTATTTTTAGATGATTGCTTGCTCCCCTTGCTTGCTATTCTGCATGCTTGATATCTACTTGGTTACTTGAGACAAACTTTTACACAAATCTTCAAAAACTAACTGATACTGAAAAACTAAAAAATTGCAAATCTGAAGCAAAAATCCTTTCTAGTGTCAAAAGTCATCCTAAAATTTCAAAACTCATATCAAAGCCAAAGTCAAAGTTGTTAGAGATTGGTCAAATTTTTCAGAAATCCAATTTTGCAGCCTATTTCCAGAATCTGTCAAACAAATCATTGTGTCAGAAACAGAGAAAAACCTATAATGAATATATTAATTTTCCTAAAGTGGTCACTTGAGTTTGATTTAGCCTTCTGAGTTATCGATTTGAGTCTTTTTCATCTTGTGTCAAAACCTTGTCAAAATTATCTTCAAAATTCAATCTTTTTACTAAATGGCTAAGTGTTGCGAGTTCATGCTCGCCATCTGTTGGGCATCTACCCACACTACTGTAGCACAGTATCCTTCATTTATGTCTGATCTATTCTTTAATCAATTCAATCTTGACAAGGTTGCATCATTCGATCTTCTAGAATCAGTTCATTCTTCAGTTGTCTTCATCTTATTCTTTGGCTTCACCCAAGGTTAATGGTGGAAACTAGAGCTTTGTCACACAAGAAATCTAGAGAGGTATCCCATACAATACCTCTGAATACTCTCCAGGCTCCAACTCTTGAAAAACTCTACAATTCTAGTCTTTACAAAGACAATGGTCTTGGCAATTTTTGATTGAAAATTGGTTACATACCCCCTCCATCAACTCACAGAGGTAATCAACAAACCCCACCTCAATCTAATCCAAGGAGCCCTAAAACTCCTAACATGTCTCATGGAGGGACACATCATGGGTCTCAAGGACACTAATCTCAACACAGTATGGATCAAGAACCTACACCTTCTGAAATTGTTTGATATCAAAATGATGATGACTTCAAAAGAATGATGAAACATTTCTTGAAGGAAGATAAATAAGAATACTTTCTAGAGTTAGCTCATCAAGGAGCTAAACTTCCTCCAAACTTTAATGTGGAAGATATCATTACACATGAGGAAGAAACTCCTATCATGGCTATGATGAAACAGATGCATTCCATGCAAGTCAAACTTAACAAACTTGAGAAAGAAAAGGAACCTAAAGAGTTCTCCATGGAGGCTCTATGTCCTTTTCCATTTGATAAAGACTTGTACATGCTGCCATTCCCTAAAAGAGTGGAGATGCCCAAATATGATAAGAATGATGGAAACTCTGACCCTCAAGATCATGTCAGAGAATTATGTACTCAATCTATGGAGTTTATGAATGAACCAACCTACTTAATGCATTTTTTCCCTTGATCTCTAGGAGGAGCATCCATTCATTGGTTCTCTAGAATGCCCCCTACTATCAAAACTTTTGAGGAGTTAATCAAACTATTCTATCAACAATACTCCTACAATATTCAACATTCGGTCACCATGATCGACATCTACAACCTGAAACAATATCCAAGAGAACCATTCTTGACATTTCTCAAATGGTGGAGGAAGAAATTTTCTCTATATGCTAGACCTATTCCAGAAACTAAGAAGCTGGAAATCTTCATCAATAATCTTGTTCCAGAAATCAACTACCCTTTACAAATGAAAAATCATACATCTTTTGACAAGATGGTAGATAATGCGAACAAAATTGAGAAAGTACTTGTGCAAAAAGGAGACATATTACTTCAAAAAGACAAGTATGAATCTGGATCTAGTTCTAAGGACAAGAAAAAAAATTGGAACAAGAGTAAAGGCATTGTCATAGATGCCGTTGTTGATAATATTTGTGCCCCATCTAAGACACCTACTTTCAATCTTACTGTTGGTACTGAAGCCATCAAAGCTTCTGAAGCTAAAGCCACAAATTCCAACAACAAGTCATCTGATTACAAACCTTGGGCTATAGATCCTAATTGCAAATTCACTCCTCTTGGAGAATCCTTGGAATCAGCCATGAAAAATCTGTTGGCAAACTAGATCATCTACTTGCCTGAGATGAAAGTCTTTGATCCAGAACCTAAATTGAAATGGTGGAGAGAGAATGATTTCTATGAATTCCATCACAATAAAGGTCATAAGAATAATAACTATATTCACTTGAAGCACATTATAAAAGACAAAATTGATAATGGTGACATCATGATTGACAATCATAAGAGCAATAATGATCATACAGCATTCACAGAACCATTTCCTAAACATAGTAAAGAAGATTCTTCTTCTCAACCTAATATGGGTGCTAAAGTCAATTATGCCTACTCAAGAAACAATGTTGTTATCAATATGGTTGAACCATGCCTATCTGAGCATTTCAATGTCATCACAATTGTAAGAAGAGATTGAGATAATCGATCAACTAATGCAGTTACTCGATCACAAGCTTAGACACACCTACAAGGACAAATACCAGATTCATCAAATGTCCCTAAGGTGACTCTCAATATCTCATCTACTTCTAAACAGAAGGCTACATCTAAATCTTTAAATCCTAAAGACACAAGGCATACTTCATACAGTATTTTCCAACAACTCCAGCACACAAATGCTAAAATCTCCATGTTTGAGTTGCTTCAGATATCTCCAGCTCATAGAGCCATTCTAGACAAAGCTCTGCTCGAATCCAATGTTCGTGATGACCTTGATTTAGATAGATTTCAGACTATGGTTGGTCATCTTACGTCTCCATAGTACATTTCCTTTTTAGAGGAAGATGATAATTCCTTGAGTCATCTACATAACCAGCCCTTGCATATTGAATTCTTGATCCAAAACTATCATGTCAAACATGTGTTGATAGATGGAGGTGCTGGCCTAAACATTTGTTCTTTCATCTTGATTACACAATTGGGATTTTTAGAAATGGCCATTGATCCCAAGAAGAAGATAACTATCAAAGCATATGATGAGAAAGAAAGATCTTCTAAGGGAACTTTTGTCCTACCTATCAGAGTAGGTCCTGTCATCAAAGATACTATATGTCAAGTTCTTGATCTACCTTTGGCTTACAATATCCTCCTAGGAAGACCCTAGATACATGACATGAAATCCATTCCCTCTACATTCCATCAGTATTTGAAATTTCCTTATGAAGGAGTTGAGGTGATGATTCCAGCTGATCTATATACAACTTGCAATACCTTGAAAGAGAGTGCAGATAAACTTGTTCCCAATAATAGAGAATCTTCCACTAAGCAGCTAGACATTACTTCAACCTCCAAGATGGAAGACATTTCTAAAGAGGTTAAAATCAAAGAAAATGGTATGGGAGAATATACTATAGAGCTAGTCTTATCTTTGACATCTCTCCCTATCTCTCCTAAGTCTTATGGACAAACTCTAAAATAGTCCAAGCTCAAATTTAAAGAACCTCTTGAAGCATATAAAGGAAATTTTGTTGCAGAACAAGTATCTAAACAAGAGGATGAAGAGGATGAAGCTATGCTTGCATGGCTATACAAAGATGAACCTAAATCTCAAGTTGTTCAAAAATGTGATGCTAAAATACCAAGTATCCCTTCTAAGTCATATGGCCCAGAGGATAAATTGATCACAAAGATGGGATATAAAGGAAAAGGACCTCTAGGACTATAGGGTAAAGGTCTTTTGTCACCTCTTGATCATCATGGTAGAGAAAACAAGAATACCATGGGTCTAAGATACACTAAGAAACCTTTCTATCTCAACAAGAACTCCCCACATGTTTTAGAACAGATTGAGCCTTCAGTAGCAAATCAACTAAAGGGAGAAATGACACAACAATGTGATAGTGATGATTCAAACACCACTGATGAGCTCATTCCTTATGAGTGTTTTCCTAAAGAAATAAAAGACCTCCTTGAAGCTAAAGATGATCCAATAAAAAGAATTAATGTAGTAGAAACACAAGAACCTACTATAGAGCAAGAGATAGTTGCAACACAAGAACCAGCTAATCTCGAAGGTAATCAAAAAGGGGAAGGTGGTAGTTATTCTGAGATAGATTCCCATGAGTATGAATTCAAACCAGAATCTAAGGGTAACCCTTCTTGGGGTATTCATCCTGACTTTACTCATGTTCTCAAATTTCCTAGAGGTCTAGATGAAGAAATAGAAGATGAATCAAATGACTATGAGTGGGGAGTCATTCCAGAACCAGATGAACTTATTATAGAACAGCATGTTGATGTTATTCACCAATATGCACCTCAACCTAATGTATGTCTAGAGTGAAATGATGAACTTATTGAGTTTGATCCACCAATAGCTGAAGTGGATTTCCACAATGACATTGAGCCAATTAATGAATTGAATGTCTTAAGTTGTAATATCACCTTTGAACTCGAGCATCAAGTTAGGACCAATGATGATAGATCCATATCTGTAAACACTCTTTCCCAATCTTTCATCACTTTGACTATCCAACACCTTGACCTTCTTGACATAACATCCACCAACTTGAACCAAGGTATTTATACCTTTCCCAATGACTATGCCCTTTCTTGCTACCTAAATGAAGTTGAACCTATGAGGACTTCCATCAGTGAACCAAGTGTTAGCATGATGGAGTTGGACATCAAGTATCTTAGTCAGAAAAATAAGAATAAGAATAAAAAGAAAAGGAGTTTTGAGGGTGAAAACCACTTCGTGGTAGTCTCAGAACCTACAAAAGTAAAAATAAAAGATTTATCTAAAGGTGAAAATCTCTCTGAGGCACCTAAGGATGAGATATTTGATGTCCTTTTGAGTCATTTATAGGATAGATCTCTAGTTCTAATTGAGCCCACTCAATCTATCAATTTGGGAATAGCAGAAGAACCACAGTTGATCCATGTAGCACAATATTTATCAGAGGAAGAAAAGCAAAAATTTACAACATTCCTAATAGAGAAGAAGATCAACTTTGCATGGAAATATTTAGATATGCCAGGGTTGGATCCTGATCTTATAATGCACCATTTATCTATAGCTCCAAACGTTAAACCCATTAAGAAAAAATTGAGAAAGATGCATCCACATGTTGCACTCTTAGTAAAAGCTGAATTAGAGAAGCTCCTAAAAGCCGCATTTATCCAAGTTATTGATTATGCGGAATGGATCTCTAATATTGTACCTATTTCTAAACTAGAAAAATCAATAAAAGTATGCACTGATTTCAGAGATGTAAACAAACCATGCCCTAAGGATAATTTTCCATTATCGAACATTGATATGATAGTAGACATGACTATGGGCTTTGAGATGTATTCTTTAATGGATGGTTTTTATCGATATGATCAAATAAAAA
Source organism: Chamaecyparis obtusa (assembly GCA_027943335.1). Lineage (NCBI taxonomy): Eukaryota > Viridiplantae > Streptophyta > Pinopsida > Cupressales > Cupressaceae > Chamaecyparis > Chamaecyparis obtusa. The sequence continues at coordinate 1,193,611 of BSBK01001817.1, read as the reverse complement.
TTGCTCCAGAGGATCAAGAGAAAACTACTTTTACATGGGCATGGGGTACCTTCTGCTGGAATGTCATGCCATTTGGGCTTAAGAATGTCGGTGCTACATATTAGAGAGATGTGACTTCTATTTTTCATGACATGATGCATAGGACTATGGAGGATTATGTTGATGATACTTTAGCAAAATCTATGATTAGAGGTGAACATCTAAATAACTTGAGAAAGATACTAGACAGAATGGAAAAATTTAGTCTCAGATTAAATCCTAAGAAGTGTGCTTTTGGTGTCACTTCTAGAAAGCTCTTAGGATACATAGTTTCAAAGAAGGGCATTGAAGTTGATTCAGCTAAAGTAAAGGCTATAATGGAGATGCAACCTCCCAAGAACATCAATCAAATGAGGACATTGCAAGGTAGATTTCAATCTATCAGATGCTTCATATCTCAGCTAGCAGACATATCACAACCTTTTACAAAGACATTACATAAAGGTGTGACCTTTGCATGGAGCAAGGAATGTGAAAAGAAATTTAATAATATCAAGAAATATCTATCAAATCCTCCTATCTTGATGCCTCCCATTCAAGGGAAGCCTTTGATCTTATATGTCTCCACTACAGAAACATCACTAGGGGCATTACTTTCACAACATGATGAGAACAAGAAGGAAAGAGCTATATACTATATCAGTAGAACATTGGTCTCATATGAAAAGAACTATTTAATGATTGAGAAAGCTTGTCTAGCTTTGGTCTTTGCATCATAGAAAATGAGACATTATATGTTGGCTCATACTACACATTTCATATCTAAGATTGATCCACTAAAGTACCTACTAAGCAAAGATGCCCTCATGGGTAGATTAGCCAAATGGGTCATGCTCTTAAGTGAATTTGACATTGAATATGTTTAAAGAAAAGCTATTAAAGGCCAAGTTATTGCTGATCAATTAGTAGATGCACCTTTATTTGATGATACACCAATGCAACTGGAATGCCTAGATTCCTCTATCATGAATCTTTCTTCTAGAGAATGGTAGTTATTCTTTGATGACTCCTATACACATAATGGATCTGGAGCAGGAATATTGTTCATAACTCCTCAAGGATACTCAATCCCAAAAGCATTTAGAATCAAGTTTCCTTGCACAAACAATATTGTTGAATATGAAGCCCTTCTTAATTGCATGAAAATGGCAATTAAGTGGAGAGTAACAAAATTACACATTCATGGAGACTCACAACTTGTAATCCATCAAGCCAATGATGTGTACCAAACTAAAGATGAAAATCTCATTCCATACAAGAGAATGGTAGATGATCTAAAGAAGTATTTCGTATCTATCACATTTGAGCAAATACCTAGAACAGAGAATAAGGCTGTTGATGCAATGGAAACATTATCTACTTTATTACAGTATCTTGAACATGAGCTATGCTACGAGTTCCTGGTGGAAGCACTATCTTATCCTGCATATGACTCCCCTAAAACTTGGATGATTTGCACTGTTGTAGGTCATGATTCATCTAGATACAAAAACCTATTCTCCTATCTCAAAGACCAAATCATTCTTGATACCTTTAACCATCATGAAAAGAGATACCTTATCCACCATGCCTCCTGGTATGTCATCATTGGTCATGATCTTTACAAATGAGGTCTAGATGGTATGCTCCTTAGATGTTTAGAATGGGAAGAGTCTCAACATGCATTAGAGGAAGTCCATGAGAGTATATGTGGGTCACACTCAAATGGTTTAACACTAGCTCAAAAACTTATTAGGGATGGGTACTATTGGCCGACAATGGAGAAAGAGTCTATCAAGTTTGCTAAGAACTGTCAAAAGTGCCAAGTACATGACAATTTAATTCATGCTCCAGGGAGAGATCTAATTCCCTTCACTACACAATGGCCTTTTCATCAATGGGCCTTTGATCATATAGGAGCTATACATCCTCATTATTCTAATGGACATACCCATATAATCACAGCTACAAATTATTTTTTAAAATGGGTAGAAGCAGTCCCTTTGACACAAGCAACTAGTAAGAAAATATCTATGTTCATCTTAAACTACATCATATGTCAGTATGGTATTCCACATTCTATAGTCACAGATAATGGTGGGAAATTTTAAAAAAAAGACCTGGATGATCTATGTGCCAAATTTAAGATTACACAACATTGGTCATCTATCTACTATCCTCAAGGGAATGGACAAGCCGAGGCTTCTAACAAGAATCTATTGAAAATATTACACCGTACAGTTAATAAGATAGGAAGAGACTGGCATCTCATGATCAATCTATCTATCTAGGCTTATAGAACAAGTATCAGAATGCCTATTGGGGCTACACCTTTTGCTTTAGTTTATGGGTCTAAAGCAGTACTACCTATTGAGGTCGAAATCCCATCACTAAGAATCATAATGCATAGTCTAGTAACTGATGACTACTACAAAGCATCTAGGTTGCAAGAACTTGAACTACTAGATGAGCACAGACAAGTAGCATATGATCATCTCATAGTATATTAGAAGAGAATGTCTAGAGGTTACAACAAGAAAGTCAGACACAAAGAATTTCAGGTTGGCGATCTAGTGTTGAGAGAGAATCCTAAAAATCAATCACATAGAGAGTACAAGGGGAAGTTTGAACCCAACTAGTGGGTCCCTTTGTTATCACTGCTACTTTTGGCGCTGGTGCCTATCAACTCTCAATGACTAAAGGAGAATAGCTCCAAGAACCAATCAACATTCTCCATCGGAAGAAATTCTATGCCTAAGGCATTCAGTCTATGGTAAAATGTCCTGAAAAAATCTTTAAAATTGGAAAAAGTCCTAAAAAAATGAACATCATGGTGAAAACCTAGCAATAGGTGCCTTGATGATTCACAAAAAAAGTAAAAAAATATCAAAAGTACAAAAAAAATTGGGAAAAATAAAAATACAAAAAAATGAGAAAAAGAAAAAGTGCCTTGGTGAAAACCTAGAAACAAGCGCCTTGGTAGCAAAAATAGAATCTCTGCCAAGATGGTGAAAACCTAGAAAACAAGCGCCACTTGTTTCAAAATGCTCCATCTCTCAGCGCAACCTTGGTCTTTACCAGCTTTCAATCTTGCTTTAATATGTACATATCTCTTGGTTTGTTCCCACATTCCTATTTTCAATAAGTCAGTCTGTACACCAATTAGCTAAAGCATCGGTATCCTATCGATGTTCAAACTTGGGGGAAATCAAAGTCATATCCTATGGCTTCCAATGTATCTTAGACATATCATATCTAGTCAGAGTCCTTTGAAGCTTCATCCAAGTCAGTTAGTCAGTCTCGTCTCCAGAAAGGATTTTGCATCTACAACAACGCAATCAAACATCAAACACAAACTGAAAACAATATATGCTTTTTACATGCTTTTATCTCCTTGTATGCTTACTGATTCACATTGAGATTTTTGCATATTTTGTTCCCATGAGCTCTTCGATGATGTCCTTTATAGGATTTAGAGAGTGATGACTGGGGCATAATCTTTTCTTTATTTTCTTCTTGTATGTGAAAATCTAACAACTTTGGAAATTCTAGATTGAAATGGTGTCCGACTGTAAGAGCCTCTATCTCGAATTGGATGGCCATGGGTACCTCAACCATTCATACCCAAAAAATTCAAGGAAGTTTGATCTAACTATTGTCCTTTTTGAGTGAGTTCTTTCTCCTATTGTGAAATACGATCTGACCTAAGGATGTGAATGATAAAGGGCCACTAAGGGTAATTCACATTGGATTTAGAATGATCTCTTAACTACTTGATGTGTTTGTAATGCAAGGCATATTCTAGTCATCATGATGTCTATGTTTTGATGCTCATACAAATCGCTATATCAAAATGGACATGATATTCAAGTCATCTTGGCATTTGTGCCTTGGTGTTTATATCTAATCCGACATTCTAAAAATAAAATCAATATTCATATGTCCATGGTTGCCTAACCAGTGGGTGTTGTATTGATTCCTGCGCATACAAATCAATATTCATATGTCTATGGTTTCATAACTAGTGGGCATTGTATTGATTTATCCAGTTACCTAAAAATTTTAATGATGATAACAAATTGCCACATGATCAGTGATGAGGTCCTAAGTCCTAGGTTTGCATTTCATTCTGCATGTCATTTTGCATTTTGCACTTTGCATGGTCTCACAGATTGCTTGAAATTTTATTTTTTTTTCAATCACATCTTCGAATCTAAAAAGAGCTGAATCCTATAAGAAGGTCCATCCAAAAAAATAGAAAGTACAATCCATTTTTGGGATCAAAATCAAAATCTAAGATCATTTATAATGCCAACTGCTTGCATAATCGACCTTCTAATCATCAAAGAAATCTAGAATTCAACTTAACTGATTATCTTACATCAAACTATCAAAATTTCAACTTGGTTAACCATGGTTAACTCATGGTCAAACTTGGTCTCCAGGACCTATAAACAATGTAGAACATGTTCCCAGACATGTATAACCACTTCTCAAATCAATTAACATGCTTCTAAACTATAAACCCTGACTTTTCTTGTCAAATTTCAATTTTAATCCCAAAGGGGGCATGGCATTGCACATCATTCAAAGTCTATAACTCAATTCCATCAATCAATATTTCCTTAGTAATCAATAAAATAACCAAGTCTATTTTTTGATTCATCTAAAGTCCTCATCACTTGGGGCAAATCTATCATTTCTTGGGGCATATCAGATTCATCTGGTATCCTAAATCTATCTTGTAAACTGTACCAACTTTTCATAACTATCGGTTCATTAGTGTCATTTCCTTGTTTCTTCATAACTGATGGGTTCAGGATGTGATACCAATATGATTCATCTTTGAGGACATTCAGGTCTAGAATCAGTCACTCACTTCTTCACAATCATAAGGTTGAGAATCAGGCATTTTGGCACCTTTTCGTAATCATCGGTTCATTTTTTATCTAGCTAGCATCATCTTGATTCCTAGTCATCCTAGGCCTGGATCAATATCTTTTTTTCCAATCTTTTAATCAGTTTCTGTCTCAAAATCGATTCATCTTTCAAATCTATTTCATACATCTATATCATACACAGACTGTTCTTTGAACCATTGCGCTTCGCACAGTAATTCAAAGAGGGGGAAAATGTAATACCTCAAAAATGGGCTATAGGTTCATTAACCTCCTACATCTTCAATTCGAATGAAATAGACATCAAAATCCTAACCTAAGGCACATCTACACATTATCAAATCCTAATTGATTTTATTCTGAATTTTGCATCACGAAATATTTCCTAAATATTCCTAATTTATCTAATTATCTTTAATTAAATATTATTTGGTGATAAATGTTATTATTTATCCTAAAGTTGATTAATTGAATATTTAATTAATTAATTTAATTCTATCACTTAATTATTTAATTAGATTTAATTCTATTTATTCCTAATTATATTATTTAATTTTGACAATAAATCAAATCTCCTACAAATAATTGATTAAATATTTATTTAATTGATTAAATCCAAGTTGTCAATATTTAATAATATAGTTTTGAATAAAAGTTTGATTAAAATAATTGATTAACCCATAAATCAATTGAGTTAAAAATAAATCACTTTATTTATTTAATTAATTCATTATTATTTGTGCATATTCAAAGAGCAGTTAAACTTTAAATCAGAAAATTAATTCAAGTTGTTATCTTTTCGAAACTCAACATCTATTTTGAATTCAAAGTTGATCTAAACTTCTAATTTGAGTTAAAAATTTGTTCTTGCATGATTTTATGAGTTATCTATTTCTAATTTCTTGTTAACTCAAAAATCAACCTGAGTTTATCAAGCGTGATTTATGACTTTTTCCATGCATCCTCAAAGCCCTGGATTTCTATAAAATCAAGGCTTCAGCTCTTCTAAAAGCATCCATAGAATTTGCATACTTACTCTAGTGAATTGAGATCAGAGGAATCATCAAGCTTCTTGTGAATCATCATTTTGTGAGATCAATCTTGTTTTCAATTCATTCTAGTTTCATATTTCATATCATTGTTAGCTTAATTTGCATATCATTTCAATCCATTTAGATTAATTTATTATCAATTTTTCTCATCTTATTCCATCAAAAATAAAAAATAAAAAATAAATAGATTAATTTGCATTCATATTTTATTGTTTTCATCATTTAAATCCTTCATTTAGGTGTTGCATTGTCACTGATCTTAGTCTAATCTAAGAATACCATACTTACAGCTACTAGAACGCAGTAAATCACCTAGTTAGCTATATTGTTCTTATTTTCATATTTTGATTTTTGCTAACCTCTAATGTTTTACTAAAGTGTTGTGTCTATAGCTAAGTACAAAATTCACACACACAATTGTAACATAGTCAACATGAGAATTTGCAATAGGTGTCTCTAATGGGACATCTTGACTTATTGTGGTAACTTGAGGGACTTGTACCCTCATCCTGGAACTCCTTCTCAAAGGGGTTTCTTTTTTTTCCACCATTTTCTTTTTACTATCTTTCTTTGGCCTTTGTGCTGCAAGAGTAACTGCTACATGAACCAATTTTCTTTTTCTACTTTTTGAGGTTGTAGGTTTATTGAGTACAACTTTAGGAACTAAGGTTCCTTCATTAACCTTTCATTTCCCTTTTCTTTGAGATAGGGTATGTACATTATCACTTAGGATAGGAGAAGGTTCCTTCTCTTCAATATTCTTAGACCCTTTTTATTGGGGTATTTCAATAGGGTTAGGGGGTATTTCATTTCTAGGAATTAGCTCCTCAACAGGATCATTCTAGGGCTGCAAGGTTTTGTTCTTAACAAATTTTTTCCATTGTAGAGGAGAGACATCCCTAAGGGCTCTTTCAACTAGAATTTTGATTAGGGCATGATGGGAAATGGAATTCATTTTACCCTTTTGAGTTTCCTCAACATTGATACTTAGCATGTTGTACAAAAAGTTTAGAATATTTACTTGAAGATTATTCTTGATACAAATAAGTAACTTGAAATGATGTGCATGTAAATGGGAAAATATCCCTTCACATATGAAATACTTGATGATATGTGTAGCCAACTCATTGTATGGAATAGGTAGTGGCATTCTCTTTCATCCTTGCTTATTTACTTCCAGTGGAGGGTTGGAAGGTTGGGTGAATTGAGCTTGTGTCGACTTGGCATCATGGTCATTGGGGTAATGCTCCCCAACTGCTGGCAAGCCCGTCACCTCCACAATTATTTCCTGTATTGATAGAATAGTCACTCCCCACAGAGTTTCTTCCCCTTCTTCAAATGTATTCATGAAATCTCCTTCCACTTCTTTGTCAAACTTTGTTAATTTCAAGAAGTAACCTAGCCATCCGCAGGTATCAAATCTATGAACATCTTCTACATTAGTCAATAAAATGGTATGAACCACAGGTTCATGCCCCATCAGTTGTCCTCCCATTATGCTGAATTCTACCTTCAAAATTCCTCTGAAATTATTTCTCAAATTCTTTCTCAATCTGCAATTTCACAACTTCCTTTTTCTCTGAAACCCCAAATATTCTAAATTCCTATGAAAACCCCCTTTTATTTAGCTCATAACTACACTTCACTTCAACTCCCTTCAATATTTTTGTCGCACTATTTTTGAAAATTAGGTAATACAAATGATAATGACACTTGATGGTGGGGAATTATGTTTCTTTTAAGTGCAGCTAATCCTTACATAAATTTGATTATGTCACCTAGCGTAGGAATCAAGAATAATCTGAGCAATTAAGTATGACAATTTGTGCAAACATTACAAGGACCTGATGACACATCACATAAGTAATAATTTGGTTGACATGCAATCTAGTTTGAAATGATAGGTATAGGAAATAACAACTTGGTAAGTAATACACTTTTTGCCCCCGTACGAAAGAAAGACTATTAGGAATAGTCCCAAGAGATAACTAAGAGGGAGGGGTGAATTAGTTATCTAAAAGATTCAATTCTTTATCCAATTAAGTATAGAAGAACATTAAGAAAATACACAACAATATAACACTTAACACAACACCAAAATTTTGGTTACAAGGAAACCCAAATAGGTAAAAACCCCGGTGGGAATTAGCACCCATTATAAGCTGCACTAGAGTATAATGATCCCTATTGGAATATCTTACAACCCTATTAGGAGTTGATTTTTACAATACATGAAGTATAGTGACTTGGTTAAGGTTTTGACCCTATTAGGAGTCTTTTAAAAATAACCTTGTTAAAGGTGAGGACACACTATACAGGAGCACACTGCTCAAATGGTGAAGGTTGCAACCTTCTACACAATAGATACATGCTATATCTAGATCTTGGTGAACTATGAATTAGACCTGTTGTCTTAATCATTTCCAATGAGTAGCATACACTCTCTTCTTCTTCACATAGATCTTCAACTGATCTTTGATGTAGCTTTACTGGCTCAATACATTTGCACCTTCTTCTCTCTTCTCTATCCTCCTTAGCGATCACAACTGATCGGCTATAAGTAGCCTTCTCCAAAATATATAATCAAGTTGGCCTATTAGAACCTTCTTGAAATCATATTAGAGAAATAATATAACTCTACAATAACATCTTCAATGGCTATACTGAGCACGCAACACAAATAGGACTGTGCAACTCAATATGAGTAGATGCGTCACTTCACACTGTCGACTCCACAAAATTAACTAAAACTTTACTCTCAATTTGAAATACATTATGCACTCTTAACCAAGAAATCTTAACTTATAACCAAGAACTAAAACAAACATGCATACCATAATGATAGGCGTAACCACTAAAATAATATAAATAATGTCGGCTCTACCAGATAATCTCCTGAAACTGTAATTGGAAAATAAAAACACCATAATTCAACTTATACTACACAAATAACTATGCATCCATGAGCATAGCTTCACTATGATGTATATAACACAAATATAAATGCACAAGGCTCTATCATAATCATACTGGGAATTACATCCAAAACTTTACTTACAATGCTCTCAGAAATACTGCTGTTACAAACAACTGCACAATTGTCTGCACTCAGAATCAACCTTTGGATCTATGATATCATGCTGATAACATATCCATAAAACATATGATCAAGGCTCTTTGCATAGAAATACAATGTATGCACTTACCATATGTTGTCATCAATGACAAGCATACAATCAACACTAGCTTGTTGGAAAATCTCCAACAAAGACAAGTGTCCACACTTGTCCTCCTTCGCAGGGGAGAGAAAAATGGTGTAATGCTATAATATATAGACACATGTAGTACTAAATATAATTGCCAAAATCTATGTTTTAAAATTGGAAATAAATTGAAAACATGTACCTGTCATTATGTTTCTGTATGCACTTAAAGGATGAGAATTGGTTGTGCCTTGAAATTGATTGTCCCTGAATGAATTTATGTGGTGACATGGAATTTATTGAAAGCTTAGAAAATTGAGCAAAGTGGGTGAAATGGAATTTGTATGGGTGGGAGGTAAAGAAATGAGGTGTATTGGAAAGACAATTTAAGAAGGTGAATATGGAATGAGACTTCATTTAAAATGAATTTTTATTATGGATGTACTTGTTTCTATGCTAGGGTGAAGCTGTAGGAAGAAGGTTGTCACCTTCTACTATAGGAGTGATTACCTGTGTTAGCTTTGGCTCATCTTCTTGGAATTGTTGCAGGAACTCTATCTTGGTTTATGGCTGATTGTATAGATATAGTCTATGGCCATTGACCAACAATTTTAATTGTACTAGGTCAATTGTTGTCATTTGAACTGCTCCATTTGTGAAAACATGTGTTAGGTCATAAGTCTCATCTTCTTGGACACATCTCCTCATAACCTTGTTTGGGCCAGCATAAAATAGTGTGTTATTGATGAAGGGTGCTCCCCTTAATACCACAAACACATAACAGAAATAGAGAAACAACAACGGTAATATGCAAGAACAAAAAATTGGCTTCTTATTATCTCCACAAATGTGGAATTACAAACTTTTAGAATTACAATATGAAAAGCCACATGGGCATTCCCTTACAATATTCTGTAGGAAAAAGCCTCGAATCAATACCCAGATCTACTACCCAGAACTATTCCGAACTACCTAAGACAATAATACAGCCTTCCTTATATAGGCAACTTTCCATCGCCTGGGAAGGTTCCAGAATTTTAGCCAATAAGGCCGAAAAACTTAGAATTATTTTATTTTACATTTTATTACATCATAGTCAGCTCAAGATAACCTTTGAAACCCGAACAGAAATTTTGAAGAAAATTATTTTCCGCCATTTCAGGTGGCCCAACTTCCGAAGACCATAAGTCATCACCAGTTGACCCGATCGGCTATTATAACCCCATTTTAGAAATGCACGAAGTGCTCTACAAGCTTGACCCATGCAAGCAACCATCACCCAAATTTTTGACCTCATCCAGGGCCTCTAAATCCTTCAAAACTGAGTTCAAAGTTTCTGTACCCTGCTGCCAATACCGAAAATCTTCAATATCTTCCAATATACACTTGATCTGGCAATGAAACTTTACTGGCAGACTTATATGACCAACATGAACCTCCAAGAAAGAAATCAGATCATTCTGAGCACATACGAAAATTACCAAAAATAGTAACTTTCCATAAATAGCAGCTCTGCACAAAATAGCCCTTATTTAATATAAAAATAGAAATATTTTTGGGTGATGCAAGATTGCTCTTACACCCAGGATGCTCCTGCATCAGTTATCAATCCATGAATACAGAAATCTCTTTTCAACTAGTTTTTTCCTGTCCTTTGGAGAAAAGTGTCCAAGCATCTTGTTGGCTACAAGATATTTTTCTATATTAGCATACCATGGAGTCTTGATAGCTATGTGAAACAAATGTTCATCTAGAAATGTGTCATCCATTAATGAGGTATCTATATTTGCATGTTGTAATCTAGAAAAATAGTCTATTACTACATTGGGTCTTCCTGAATTATCAATTATTGTGAGGTCAAATTCCTATATAAAAAAGTAGTCATCTAGCTAATCTGCCTGAAATGGTAGGTATGTTCATGAGATATTTTAGTGAAGCATGGTCAGGATGAACAAATATGGGGTATCCTGTTACATAGTGTTAGAACTTGTTTAGAGCATAGAAAACTGCTAGTAGTTCTTTTTTTGTGACTATGTAGTTTAACTCTGGACCATGTAGACTTTTACTAATGTAGTAAATAGCATTTTCAAGGTTGTCAAACTTTTGGCCTAGGACAACTCCTATTACATAATCATATGCATCAGTATGTATGTGAAATGGAAAAGTCCAATCAAGGTCTTCTAGTACTAGTGCTTTTGTAAGAAGGTTCTTAAGCTGTAGGAATGACTCTTCACAAGATGTGCTCCAAGTGAATTTGACCTCTTTTGTATGAAAAGTATATAATGGACTTTCTATTTGACTAAAGTTTTGAATAAAATGTCTATAGTATCCAACATGTCCTAGAAATGATCTAACCTCTTTTTTCTTAGTAAGAGTGGGAAATGTTTGAATTACCTCTATCTTTGTTGGATCCACTTGTGTGCCAGCTTCTGAGATGAAGTGTCCCAAAAAAAGTCCTTCCTGCATCATCATAAAAATCTTCTCAATGTTAAGTGACAAGTTATTCTCTTTGCACCTAATTAGAACTTTCTCCAAATTCTTCAATGCTTCTTCAAATGTGACTCCAAATGTAGTGAAGTAATCCATACAAATCTCCATGTAGTCATGTGAGATGTTAGCAAAGATATTGATCACAGCCCTCTAAAAGGTTACAACAACATTACATAACCCAAATGGTAGAATAGAGTAGGCATACGTTCCCCAAGGACATGTGAATGTTGTCTTTTCATGGTCCTCAGATGCAATGCTAATCTGATTGTAGCTATTATAACCATCAAGAAATGAGAAGTACTTTTTGCCTGCTAATGTATCTAGGACCCTATCAATGAATGGTAATGGAAAATGGTCCTTCTTTTTTGCATTATTAAGCTCTCTATAATCTACACATATTCTCCACTTACCCCCCTTCTTAGGTACTATCACAAGAGGTGAAACCCACTTACTATCTGAGATTGGATATATGAAACCAGCATTTAGCACTTTCTATAGTTTGATCTTCACAATTTCCCTAAGGGATGGGTTGATCCTTCTATGTGGCTAATGTAGAAGTAGACTGCCTTCATTGATCTATATTCTATGGGTACATATTTTTGGATTCAATCCATTCATGTCCCCATATTCCCAAGAAAAAGCCTTTTCATGCTTACATAGGAGTTGTGTTAACAATTTCAATTGCTGCTATGATAATTTATTGTTAACATGAAGATTATGGCTAGGTGAGAGTTGTATAGTAGTGGTTAGCTCTAGAATAAGGATTTTGATATAGGGCTAGTTGATATCTCACAAGGTAATAATTTTTTGTATGATTTCAGGCTCTGTTGGTAGGACACAATTTTCATAGGTATTCAATTGCAAAATTGAGCTTTGAGAAATTCCTCTTGTTGTAACACAATCATTTGTAAGGATACTTTGGAGTATATCATCATCTTCTTTTAATTTCAGAAAATATTCTCTATGCATCATCATCAACTGAGCAATAGAGTTTATTTCTTCTTCCTCACCTCCCAAGTTTGCCCAAATAGGATTATTTAGATCTGCTTGTGGTTGGGTTGAAGGATACTGTGCTAATTTCTTGATAGTTTGGCCATCAAATATGGTCATATTTCCTGATCTACAATTGATATTAGCATCTATTGTTGCTAACCAAGGCCTTCTAAGGATTACTGGATAACTAGAAAGGGTTACTTTAGGTGACAGTATCATAATATTAGCAGGGTATTCCCAAGAGTCCAATCTGACTACTATGTCTTCAACCATACCATCTGGAGTAATTGTGGAACTCTCTACAAGTTGTAAAATTGTTGGAGTTTTCCTTAATCCCTCTATACTCAACCTATGCATAGCATCCTTGGTCATGACATTTATAGTAGCACCTAGGTCTATCAAAGAATTCTTTACTAACTGGCCATTAATTATTACATCAACAACTAGGATTCCTAGGTCAAAGTATTTTAGAATCACAATCTTTCCCAACATTATATCAGCTAATTGACCTATTACATGCATTGTGTGGGGATCCCTTTTCTTTCTTCTAGGTTTCTTAAGACATGCTTCTTTGATGGCTTTTCCATAGAGTGGAACATCTTTGATAGCATAAAATAATGGAATCTAGATGTACATGTTCTTTAGATGGTCAAGGATATCCAATTGTGCTTCTTCTTGGAGTGTAAGTTTATCCATCTTAAGCCTCTGAGGAAATGGAGGTCTATTTTGAATTTTAGGATCTGTTAGGAATGAATGTTGGATATTGGTAGTCATTCTATAGCGGTTGTTGTTGTATTCATGACTATGATTGTCATTGATGTCAACACAGTGATCTTATGGAGATTAGCAAAGAAGCAAACATTGTTTTGATTAGCGCACATGGGATATTGCAAATGGAGCTATGTGATGTTGAGGTTATATTCTTTGATATGTTATTTTTCTATGGTTAAGAGTGTGGATAGTAATTCATTGATTCATGAAAGTTATGAGCATTTTGGTAAAAGCAATATTCAGGTAGTGTTCCTGAGTAGCGATTTGTGGAAATCGGATGATATCTCCTAATCGGGATGGAATCTAGTTTTGCATAGTTAAAGGGAAGGTTGAGACACATTGATGGTGACATGGTTCATAGTGCAAACTTTGAGGTCACACGAGTGAAGAGCTATTTCATTCAGAAGCTGAAAGTTTTGTGTAATTTTGATGTAGCATATGGAAACCTTTATTTTGTAATTGTGTGCCAACTCATTTGTAATTATTTGAGTGTGGTATAAAGGAAGGAATTTTTTTCCTTATTGTAGAAGTTGAAATATGAAAGAAGTGTGAGCATGGTTTTGGTTTCATGCGAATGTAAGCATGAAGTGAAGAAAAGAGCCTAAGAGGTTGTGAAAGAGAAATTGTGAAGGAAGACATGTGAAGTACAGAGATCTAGAATTGAGATCTGGTGTAGCAGTGAGTGCGGTTTGGCATAGTAAGGAGGTAACATATTTCATATTATTTTTCTAAATAATATCAAGGTTATTTGGATAGTGTGTTCAGTGATCTTACCATGAAGTTGTTTGGGCAGTGGGTCTTTCTGTCTTCTATAACTCTTAACAGGGTTAGAATCTTCTAACAGGGATTCAAAATCTCCTAATAGGGATTTATATGTACTGAATTTATTTCATAAGACTCCTAATAGAGTCCATCCTCTCACAAGGAATATTCATATTAGTGCATCTTTTGTGGGCATCATTCCCACCGGGGTTTACTCTTTGATCAAGAGGTTCCCTAGTCAACATATCTTGTGTTATTGTGTCATTGTGTATGAATATCTTTGTATGGTTAGTAATTGCATTGCTTACATGGTTAAATGTTGTTGAAGATGTTAAAAGTTATAATTATCTGATAACTGATTCACCCCCCCCCCCCTCTCAGTTATCTTGGTGGAATTTACTTTCTAACAATTGGTATCAGAGCGGTAGGTCCTTAAAAGAAAAGTTTAATGGCTTAAATCCATGGTGAATTTTAGGAAAGAAAGCCCTAAGTTTGATGGAGTAAATTTTGATAGCTAGAAGGAAAAGATGAAGACACATCTATTGTGTTTAGGACCAGGCTATTGGTTGATTACAAAGAATGAAAGAACTATAATTGAAGAAGATAGTCTTGAAACAAGTTCTAAAGATGAGGTAGATCTATTCATGTGTAATATACTTGCAAGAGAAGCACTCTTGACAGTACTTCCAGAAAATGAATACAGTCAGGTAAAATGTTTTAAGAAATCTAATGAAATTTGGAAAGCTTTACACTCTACTTTTGAAGGTGATGAACATGCAAAAAGAGCTAGATTACATAATTGGATATGTGCATTTGAAGATATTAGAATGATGGAAGATGAATCTATTAGAAGCTATATTGGTAGAATGTCAAAAATTGTTGCAGGAATAATATCTTGTGGAGGATCAAAGACAGAGAATGAAGTGATATAGAAAATTTTGAGGACATTGACTCCTATATTTAAGTAGACAACACAAATGATTGAACAAGTTATACCTTGTACTACAAACTTTACAAGAGAGACTCTTCTTGGTAGATTGGAAGTAGTAGAGATGAACCTGAGGTTATCGAGAGACTTACCTAGAATGGAGACAACATTTAGTGCTCTTAGTATTCATCCTACTTTATCAAGAAGTACCAGTGTGAGTGGAGACTATGCCAGTAGTAGCAGATCTAGAAATGAAGAAGATAAGAAGATTGAAGAAGGCATTGCCTTGCTTGTGAAAAGAGAACCAAATGGTAAGAAAATTTTTAAATGTTGGACTTGTCAAGAATATGGTCATTTTGCATCTAAATGTCCTAAGAGAGTTAAGAAGTACATAAATAATTTTAAGCCTAGAAGATCTAAGGAATGTTATTATGCTAATGATGAAGATCTTGAAGCTAGTATAGAAAGAACTTTGAGTGAAAGTGATATTGAGAATAATGATGAAATAGGATTTGTAGCAATTAAAGAAGAGAATTTTGAATCTGATGTAAAAGAAGAAAAAGAATTAGTTTCCCAAGTTGAAAAGAAAGTTGATTGGATTATAGATAGTGGTTGTTCACATCATATGACTGGTGACATGAAAAATTTCATAAAATTTAACAACTAGGATGGAGGAATTGTTAGAGTTGGTAACAATGCACCTTGTTTGATTAAAGGTATAGGATCTATTACTCTTGATGGAAAGACTAATACTGATGATATTTACTTTTTTGATGGATTGAAACATAATCTTTTGAGTGTTGGATAGTTAGTGGATAAGGGATATCAAGTTTGGTTTACTGAGAAAACTTGTGTGATAAAGGATAAAGTTGGAAATCTAATTGGAACTGGATCTAGAACCAAAGGTAATGTATTTCAGTTGAATCCTACTGAGATGACATGCTTGATTACTAAAATTGATGACAGTTGGTTATGGCATAGAATTTTTTGTCATATAAACTTTGATTACATTATGAAAGTGAGTACTACACTTATAGTAAGGGATTTTCCTAAAATTATGAAGCCTACTAACATGATTTGCAAAGAATGTGTGATGGCTAAGTAGAAGAGAAGTTCATTTCCTAGTAAGAAGTTCACATCAGCAGAGAAGTTGGAGATTGTTCATACAGACTTGAGCGGTCCTACCAGGACTAGAGGATTCTATGGAGAAAGGTATTTTATGATTCTTGTTGATGATTTTACAAGAATGATGTGGATTACATTTTTGAAAGAAAAATCTAAAGCATTTAATAAGTTTAAGATCATTAAGAATAAAGTTCAGAATGAATCTGGAATGAAGATTAAATGTTTGAGATCTGATAGAGGTGGAGAATTTACTTCTAGAGAGTTTAATAGCTTTTGTGAAGTGAATGGTATTAAGAGATAGTTTTCAACCCCTAGAACACCTAAACAAAATGGTATTGTAGAAAGAAGAAATAGGTCAGTAACTGAAGCAGCAAGAGCTATGTTATTTGAGAATAACTTGGCAAAGACATTTTGGAGAGAAGCAATGAATACAACACTATATACAATAAACATAGTACAAATCAGAGTAGATGTAGATAAGACACCTTATGAATTATGGTTTGGACATGCACCCTCAGTTAAGTATTTTAGAATTTTTGGAAGCAAATGTTATATAAAGAGAGATGATGATATTGGAAAGTTTGATCCTAGAAGTGATGAAGGTATTTTTCTTGAATATTCTTTGGAGAGAAAAGCATATAGATGTTACAATAAGAGAACTAAAACTATTGTTGAGAGAACAAATGTTAAAGTTGATGAGAAGTTTAAAATTCAGGAAAGAATGCTTGATTATGAATCTGATTAAGAAGCTAATCCTTAGCCTAACATTGAAACTACTGAATTATTCTATGAGACTGACAGTGAATTGTTGAATGAGAATCATACTGCAGAAGAAACCATAGAAGAAACCAGAGAAGAATCTAGAGAAGAATCTATAGTTGAAGCAAGATCTGTGACTATGACACCGAACAGGTATCTATCTAGACATCATCCTATTGAACAAGTTATTGGAAGTTTGGAGAGAGAAGTTATGACTAGAAATAAGGTACATTTATGTTTGATTTCTCAAATTGAACCTAAATCTACTAATGAAGCTTGTGAAGATGAACATTGGATTAATGCTATGAAAGAAGAACTAGATCAAATTGAAAAGAACAAGACATGGGAATTGGTTCCTAGACCTAAAGACAAGAATATGATTGGAACTAAATGGGTATTCAGAAACAAGATGAATGAACAAGGAGAAGTAGTAAGAAACAAAGCAAGATTAGTATGTAAGGGATACTCGTAGCAAGAAGGAATTGACTATTAAGAAACCTTTGCACCAGTAGCAAGACTTGAAGCAGTAAGAATGTTTTTGGCTTATGCAGCTTTTAAGAAATTCAAAGTGTATCAGATGGATGTGAAGTCCGCATTTCTAAATGGTGAACTAGAAGAAGAAGTCTACATTGAGCAACCTGAAGGTTTTCCTTTGATTCAAGAAGGAGATATGGTATGTAAACTAAAGAAAGCATTATATGGACTAAAGCAAGCACCTAGAACTTGGTATGCTAGATTGGATAAATATTTGTTGAAATTGGGATTTACTAAAGGAACAACAAATAGTAATCTGTACACAAAAGAAATTGAAAATGGATTATTAGTTATAGTTATTTTTGTTGATGACATTATCTTTGGAGGAGAAGATGAAGCTAGTGACAAATTTGCTGATGAAATGAAGACAAAATTTGAAATGAGCATGATTGGTGAGATGAAATACTTTTTGGGATTATAGATAACATAGAACAATGATGGTATCTTTGTTAGCCAGAAAAAGTACTTGAATGATTTGCTGAAAAGATTTGGAATGGAGAACTGTAAACTAGTTGGAACACCTATGGTTATAGGACACAAACTATCAAGCAAAGATGAAACACCAGCAGTTGAGCAAAAGAAATATAGATCCATGATTGGAGGATTGTAGTACTTAACACACACTAGACTAGATATACAACATTCAGTTGGCATGGTAGCAAGATTTCAAGCTAAACCTAGAGAGTCACATTATGCAGCAGTAAAAAGAATATTGAGATATTTAAGAGGAACAATGGACTATGGATTGTGGTATGAAAAATTTGATGATTTCACCCTATGTGCATATACAGATACTGATTGGGGAGGTAGTGTTGATGATAAGAAAAGCACCAGTGGTGGAGCCTTTTTTCTTGGAGGAAGATTGGTTTCATGGTTGAGAAAGAAGCAGAATTGTATTTCACAGAGTACAACAAAAGCATAATATGTAGCAGCGGCAAACAATTGTAACCAGATAATTTGGATGAAGCAGATGCTAAAGGATATTGGAATTAAATTTTTTGAAACTATTGTCATACATTGTGACAACACCAGCACAATCAGTATGTCTAAGAATCTTGTATTGCATTCTAAAACTAAGCATATAGAGATCAAGTATCATGTTGTAAGAGAGAAATTTACTAAGAAAGAAGTCAAACTGGAGTACATAAGCACAAAGGAATAGATAGCAGACATATTTACAAAGCCTTTGCCTAAGGATACATTTGAGTATCTGAGAGGTATGCTTGGGGTTAAGCCCCAGTCTACTTTTGAGTAATGATGTAGTTGATTGCATCCGTCCAGTTGTATATGAGCCCTATATTTTTTCTAGATTGGATGTTGGTACTTCCTCTATGGGGGAGTATGTGTATCTGAGCTGAGTCATGAGGACTCTTGTGAATGTATTTTCTGAAACAGTGTCTTTGGACATTGAGTTGTTGACATAGTGATGAAATTTCTACCATTGATGTCAATGGGGGAGAATTATACATGAAAAACAATATAGAACATCTGTTGGAGAGAACTTAATAGGATAACAAAGCAAGATTTGATTGATGAAGAAGATTTGAAGAACTTTCAGAGTATCAGTGCAGCAGTGCAACAGTATTGGATTTTTGGAACATTGGATGTTTTTCATCTATGTTGCCATCAATGCCAATGGGGGAGATTTTTAGGAATGAATGCTAGATTTTGGTAGTCATTCTATAGTGGTTGTTGTTGCATTCATGACTATGATTGTCATTGATGTCAACACAGTGATCTTCTGGAGACTAGCAAAGAAGCAGATAGTGTTTTGATTAGTGCATGTGGGATATTGCAGATGGAGCTATGCAATGTTGAGGTTATATTCTTTGATATGTTATTTGTCTATGGTTAAGAGTGCAGATAGTAATTCATTGATTCATGAAAGTTATGAGCATTTTGGTAAAAGTAGTATTCAGGCAGTGTTCTTGAGTAGCGGTTTGTGGAAATCGAATGATATCTCCTAATCAGGATGGAATCTAGTTTTGTGAAATTAAAGGGAACTTTGAGACACATTGATGGTGATGTGGTTCACATTGAAAACTTCAAGGTTGCATGAGTGAAGAGCTATTGTATTTGGAAGCCAACAGTTTTGTGTAATTTTGATGTAGCATATGGAAACCTTTATTTTGTAATTGTGTGACGACTCATTTGTAATTATTTGAGTGTGGTATAAAGGAAGGAATTTTTTTTCCTTATTGTAGAAGTTGAAATATGAAAGAAGTGTGAGCATGGTTTTGGTTGCATGCGAATGTAAGCATGAAGTGAAGAAAAGAGCCTAAGAGGTTGTGAAAGTGAAATTGTGAAGGAAGACATGTGAAGTATAGAGATCTGGAATTGAGATCTGGTGTAGCAGTGAGTGTGGTTTGGCATAGTAAGGAGGTAAAATATTTCATATTATTCTTTTGAATAATATCAAGGTTATTTGGATAGTGTGTTCAGTGATCTTACCCTGAAGCTGTTTGGGCAGTGGGTCCTTCTGTCTTCCATAACTCTTAACATCATTAGAATCTTCTAATAGGGATTCAAAATCTCCTAACAGGGATTTATATGTATTGAATGTATTTCACAAGACTCCTAAGAGAGTCCATACTCTCATAAGGAATATTCATATTAGTGCATCTTTTGTGGGCATCATTCCCACTGGGGTTTACTCTTTGATCAAGAGGTTCCCTAGTCAACATATCTTGTGTTATTGTGTCATTGTGTATGAATATCTTTGTATGGTTAGTAATTGCATTGCTTACATGGTTAAATTTTGTTGAAGATGTTAAAATTTATAATTATTTGATAATTTATTCACCCCCCCCCCTCTTAGTTATCTTGGTGGACTTTACTTTCTAACAGGATCATTCAGGTTTGATATCTTAGTTGATAAGGTTGTAATTGGAAAAGTAACTTCTAGTTATTATGTTGATGCTATAGGAGTATCTAGTACTTTTGTTATAATAGGTGGTTCTGGTGTTGGAAGAGTTGTTCCAGATCCCAATGGATATCAGTGACTTCCAATGCATAAGTGGGGTACTATTGAGCTTCAGTATTGTAGACTAGTTACTGTTGCTTATTATTAGGATTTGGTTGTGGTTGAGTTGATAATTGTGATAGTCATGGAGGATAACTTGTGGCTATATGAGGTGGCATAAGTGCTAGCTAAGGAACTAGAGGTGGTAATGGTTGATATCTAGGATTCTTAATAGGCCACTATTAAGGTCTCCTCCATTGCTTATATTGTTGCCAAATTCCTTGTGGTGGTTGCCATTTATTTTGAGGTTTTTTTTGTGGCCATTGGGGTTGTTGGGAGCTATACCATTGGTTTGGCTAAGTATATGGCCATGCATTATTCTACATAGGTTGGAAAGACTATGAAGGATATTGGGAATTCTAGGTTTTCCATTGACTATTGTAATTATTGAAAGATTGCGATGGGTCTTGAGGCATACCTTGTCATGGAGCCCATGGGAGATGTTGAGAAACAAAGAAGACTTTCTTTTCCTCCCCTTCTATCTGTCTAAACTCAATTGGAAAATAATGTATTTCCAAATTTTCTACTAGCTTGCATCTACAGTCCTTTTATTGTTGACAATGTGGGTAGTACTCTGCTAACTTTAAATCAGCTTCTTCATACTTCTTTTTGGCTTGCATTGTATCCAAGTGGGTGGCAACATCATTGATAATGTCTTGCTTGAAATTTGATAGCAAGTTTAAGATTTTCATCTTTGATATGCCAGGACTACTTCCTTTTGCAAGTGTTGGATAGAATCCTCTTCCCATCTTTACTATCAATCTTGAATAGTTCAAACATTTTTTCTTGAGATCATCCCAAGAAGACTAGGATACATCTCCTCTAGCCATAAGGTCTAGTTCTTCCAGACATTTATCATTCACTCCTCTCAAAAAGATGAGATTTTGTGAATCCTCTTGCAATGCATGTTGATGATTCTTCTACATATTGTATAAGATACGTGATATGTAGTCTTCCAAAGTCTCATCTTCTTTTTGTGACATTTAGAAGATATCATGTCCTCTCAAATCACCTCCTTTGTAGTATTCTTTATATTTTTTCATAAACAGGTTTCTCATCCCATTTCAATCAGTTGTTGCATTTGCCCCTAGTCCCATAAACCATCTTAAGGCTGACTCCTTTAATGTAGCTGTAAATAATTTGAGTTTATAAATATTAGTGTTATAGTCAAAGCTTCGACAAAGAATGTCAATCTTAAATAATAATGTGTCAGGGTCTTTGTTTATTAAGCCATAAAACTTTGGTAACATAGTAGTGGGGATGTTTTTAAGATTAGCATTGTTGATAAGGCTAGGAAGTGGAAATGGAAATGTAGGTTGAGCCATTACTGTTGGTATTTGAACTTGAAATTGTTGTTGAGGATTTTTTATACTCAGTGGTGTACTATTAGCATTTGGTGCACTCAAAGTGGAGTGTGCAAGAAAATTGGCCAAAATCTTAGCAAAAGGTCGAAGGTCAGATGGATCAAATGGGTCCTCTACTAATGAAGTGGATGGAGGGAATTCCTTACTCGCATCAACAAAAGGTAATTTTTTTTCTACAGATTCTTCATTTAAATTTGGTGGTTCTCTTGGGAGAAATCTGCCATGGAAATCTCTTCTTCTTCCCCTTCAACGCATACAAGTGGTTAAATGAAGTTGTGAAGCAAGTTCAAAATTTACAAACTACTCCTAGTAAACATGAAACTATCTAGAATGACTCAATGGGATTCTTAGCTTGACACCATCCCTAGAAATGATGCTAAAAAATGAACATCCTCATAATAGGTAATAATAACTATGCCAAAGTCTTCCCTAGGAATAGTATATTCAAACTAGGTATTATTTTTCTATCACAAAGTGCATTTAGATTGTGAACCCAGGGACATATACTTGAAATGGGACAACACAGTTTGTGCACTAAGCTTCTCATAGAGTCATCTTACTTAAACTACTACACAAAAGGAAAATGTATAGAAAGAACCAAGTTATTGTTGCAGGAAGGTAAAACACATAGCCGAACAAATAAACTAATGTAAATGACTGTAAATCTAACTCCAGCTCATTTTTCCATTCTAATGCATGAACTATGGCTATCTCCGCATATGTTGCAGGAAAAAATAGTGAACACTACTTTAAATGCTGAAAATATTTAAACTACTCTTCTCTACTCTAGTCTACTCTACCTCCCAAGTGAGCCCTCCTTGGTTGGTTTTAACTAACTAAAAACATAGAAGATAACTCAAAGTATTCCTTCATTTCATATATTCAGATAAATGAATTACAATTGGAACATAGACTTGAAGAACAACTTGCTTCTCAATACAATAGTAACATCATTATTTTGTCTAACTAGATTTCCATCGATCATCTCCCTATATATAGAGATAATTGCATTCAAACATTCAGATACACTTTGACTAATTCATCCATGAAAGAAGGAGAACATGTCAATCAATAACATAATATCATTAAGATCAAACAACCATCTTAACAGAATATTAATTTTGGAGGAGATTTAGCATGCTCGTGCTCCCCTATATTCCCTAAAGCATTCATTCCTTCAATTCTGCAGGCATATCATGTGGTTTTCTTAATGGGTCTTTTGATCGTGACTAAAAAATCTTCACTCCTTCATTGATGTAACTGATTTATTTTCCATCTACTCCTTCATTCCTGGTAGATTAGTAGTATATGCATGCATATTCATATATTTAACTTAATCAATTTCATCCAAATATTAAAACACACATTAAAACAGCTATATGAAATATTGCATTATGTATATATATAGTATTGACAAGGTGTGTATACTATTTACTACCTAAAAGTTTGAGGATATAACTATACTTATGGCATATATACAAACTTAATCACTTAAAAAGTTACACAAATGTATTAGGAATGTTTAGGAGCAAAACATAAAATATCATAAAACAAAGACTGATTTTAGTCTCATTAATACACATGGTATTTTAACCAAGTATTGGTGTCTAAAAACCCACTCTACTTCTCTTCAATGCCTAAAGGCTTCTCACCAATTCTTCCAAAATGAAGACTTAGGGACATTAGCCCTATTCCAAGACAACTTGGGGAAAACTTCACCAGTGGATTCACACAACCCAACCAATTTGGAACACCTTACCTATGATGTAAGGACAGGGAAATAACCCTCATATTGACCCTTCAACTTCTAGAATGATCCAAACACTGACTAACCTAGGAATCCTACTAGATCTCCCTAACTAGTTTTTGGTGTGCAATCTCCCCTTCTGAATGGGACTAAGAAAACTAAGGGTAGATTCAGATACCATTTTGGATGTTAAAAAGATCCCCAAATCCTTAATATTCAACTCCACTCCTGTAGCACTTAAACCTTACTAAGTTCTCAAACCTAATTGGCTAGATTAGGCTTAGCTTCCAAAGCAAGTGCTCAATGATGGGTTTATGGGGTTGGTTCAGGGTTTCAGACACCTTCTTCACACTCAAAATAAAAAAAATCCACCTTCTAACTGATCCCACCAGTCAATTCTCTAGACTGCACACTCTAACACACATCAAACTAGTTGAATACATTAAGATATTCACCCTAGAGCTTGATACAAACACCCTCAAACCTATGAGTCACACCCTAAGCCTCTGGAATAACTAATGTTACAATCCTAACTTTCATTTTCCAAATGGGTGAGGAATTCCATAAGTGAAATTGCAATTTAGGACCCCATTTGTAGGATAGGCCTAGTTTGGGCTTCTTCCTAGACTGTTTGTATAAAATGAATTAACTTTTGTTGCATAGAACCAAATGGTGTAGGAACACCTAGGGTCTTTAGGCTACCCTAGTCCAAACATTTTGGCTTGTAGTGATCTTATCCAAGTCATTTTTTTAATAAGGAATATGAAGAGTCCCAAGTGAGTGTGTGAAGCCTAGCATGTCTTTAGGAAGGTTGGCTAAGAGTTAGTCAAGGTCTTCTCTAGGTTTGGTTAGTCTTGTTATTCTTTGTGTAGTTGCTAACTTAGTTATCTAGTTGGTCAAAGGCTAGTTGACTTCCCAAAATGAGGGAATAATGAAGGGAAATAGTCTCAAAGAGTTAGTCACACTATTGAGGTCACCTAGAACTCATTTGAGCGACCTAAACAAGCTTGACAACAAAAGTTGTCAAAGTTGTCAATGATAACTTTGCAACTTTTCAAAAGTTGTCATGACAAGAATTGTCAAAATGCCTCCATAAGGCTAAAAGAATTTAGGGATCCATTTGGATAGTTTTTCCTAGTCTCCCTAACCTATTTAAGTGATTTTCCAACCAAAGATTAGGGTTGGCAAGTTTTGTAATCTTTTTTTTAATACAATCCATTGGTGTTCTTTGTAGAACCAACACAGTTCTAAGAGCTCGATTATCCTTGTGATATGGATTGATCTAAGCCTAGTCTATGCATGTAAATTTAGATTTTTTTTTCTAGTTTCATTTTGTGTGTGTATATTTAGGATTAGGTTTTCTTTATTTTGCTTTCTATAAGTCTTTCCTTTGTGACCATTTCACTGGCCTAGACAAGGTTGAGAGACCAAAAATGGCTCTAGCATGAAAACCACTAGTAGGTAATGTATGGAACTATGGGAAATGATAGATAAATGTGTATATAGTGTAAATATGAATTTTTTTTTCTAGGCATGCAAGGGAGCTAATTTTACCATCAAGCCCTAGGCAAGCCACATTGACCACGACTAGGAAGCTTGACTATTGCAAACAATGGATAGAAGGCTTTGAGGATTGAAAGAATTGATCCAAGGGTGAAGAAGTAAGTAACACTATCTAAAGACTCTATATTGTGAAGGAGAGGTGTTGAAAAACCTTGTGAAGGGAAAAAGAGCCATTTCTCTACTATGATCAATGTTTAGCAATTAGGCCTTAAAAATAGGCACAATAATAGGAAGGTATTGTACAGATTCTATGAGGTCCAAAAACCTTGAAAATTCTCAAGCACTTTGAAACGGGTGTCTGAATATCAAACTTTTTTAGGCACTTGTGTGGGAATTTGGATATTTCTAGTTTGGAAGGTGTGTTGAAAGACATAATTAGGCCTAATTGGGGCTTGTATCTTTTTTGTCTAGCTTTGGTGAGACCGACTATTGAACAAAGGGGTTTGAAGACTTGAACACCTCATAACCATTCAAGAATATCATTTAGGAGGTCTTCTATCCAATTGCAAAGGTTTTCAATTTGAAGATATTAGGTGATGGGCTTGAGAAGATGAGTCCATGGAAGGGAACAAGGAGACAGTGTTGATTTGGTGACTTGGTAGAGAGGTATTGGAGAGAGAGGTGATTTTGGAAGAATCCTTCATAGAACTAGGTTCTTAGATGAACCCTAAATAGGCTAGGAGAAGGACCTAGTGGAAGTCCTGGGCGAAATAGGACTAGGAAAAAGAGACATCCCTACCAAATTTCTATGAGAGCCCCAAAAATATTTGGGATAAGGCATAGTGTATGTCAGAATTTGGAAGTGAATTAATGGGAGAAGCCACCATGGTGAAAAATTTTGAGTTGGCAAGAGAAGTGACAGAACAAAGGGAGATAAATAGACTCCATGAAGAAGCCTTAGAGGCTATGAAAGATAAACTAGACGAGGTTGTAGAGGTAGCTAAAAAGATGAAGGAAAGGCTATAAATTGATGAAGACAAAGGAAAAATAAGTGGATGAGGATTATTATATACCTAAACATAATCCTCCATTACAAGAGGAACCCATCATTAGAGTCACCAAGGCATTGGGTGGTAAGGTAGTTGAGGGGATACCCCTTTTTACTAGTAAAATGGATTCAAAATTGATCGTGAAATGGATTCAAGTGATGGAGAATCATTTTGAATGTGAGGGTATCAAAGAGGCACAAAAGGTGAAGGTTTCCAAATCAAGTCTAGGGGGACCAGCCATAACTTGGTGGAAAGTACTTAAAGAAGAGAGGGAAAGAGAAGGGAAGAGACCAATAGCTAATTAGAAATATATGGTGACTAAAATCAAAGAGAATTACTTTCCAGAGGATCATGAGATCTAATTACACAAAAAGAGACAAAGTATAAGACATAAAGATATGGATGTTTCCTCCTATACCTAAGAATTTCAAAAATTATGTCTAAGATCCAAGGGGAAAGCATTAGAGTGGCAAGATACTTAGGTGGATTGAGGTGGAGTATCCAAGAAGAAATTGGTTTGTGGACTCCTACTACTATTCATAAGTTCTTTCAATTGGCACTTAAGGTAGAAGAGAAAAATAAAAAAGAAGCAAGACTCTAACCCTAGGGGTAGAGGAAGAGAAAGAGAATTGAGAGGACATAGGGGTGGATATGGTGGTAGAAACATTGATCCAAGAAGCCAAGGAGACTCCAAGCTGATTGAAAAAAGGGTTGAACCAAGTGGAAGAGGTAACTATGGTAGAGGAAGAGGTTTTCATGGAGGTGGAAGAGGAAGATCAAGTAACTTTAGTAGAGGGTCACACTTTGATGAAAAAGCTTAAAGTTCACAAGGGGAGAATAAAATATCCTATGCACAAGAAGAAGTGGGTAGTGTCAAATCACTAGAGGTGAGTCTTGATTCAGAGAATGGAGAGAACCTCATGTTTAGGAGGTTCCTACTCAAAGAGTCGGTCAAGCAAGAACCCAAGAAAGGAAGGGCTTTATTTAGGATCAAGTGTAAGCTCCATGGAAAGGTGTGCAAGGTCATTAATCATTATTGACTCTATCTTAATAGACAACATCATCTTAGAGGAGGCAATATAAAAATTGAAGCTCACTAGGATACCTCATACACATCCCTACAAGGTCACCTAGCTAAACAAGGGGCAGAATGTCTTAGTGAATGAAAAAGTGTGGGTTAACTTTATGATTGGTGAATACCAAGATAAAATTCTATGTGACATCTTTCCAATGGATGCTTTCCACTTGCTATTGGGTAGACCATGGCAATATGACTAGGATGCAGTCCATAATGGGAAAAAGAACATGTATACCTTTAAAAAGAATGGAGTCACCTACAAGATTCAATCACTTGTTGAAGAAGGATCTACAACCTCAAGGGACACTAATGTACTCTTTATGAATGGCAAGGAGTTCTTGCATGAACTCAAGAAGGAGGAAGGAGTTGGAGTAGCTATAGTCATTAAGCCTAAGGAGGAGACCAAACTTCAACAAGACACTATACCCAAAGAAGTGAGATAGTTATTGGAGTAGTTTAGAGATATTATCAGTGATGGGGCACCAGCCACTCTCCCTCCTCAAAGATAAATCAGCCACCAAATATAATTCATACCTGGGGCATCTTTTCCTAACAAAGAAGCATACAAGATGACACCAGACCAAAATAAGGAGATTGAAAGGAAAATTCGAGAGTTACTTGATCAAGGCCTAATTAGAAAGAGAATTATTCCATGTGTTGTCCCAGTGGTCTTGGCACCAAAGAAAGGAGGTAAATGGAGATTATGCACTGATTCTGGGGCAATAAATAGGATAACTATTAGGTATAGATTTCCTATTCCTAGATTAGAAGACCTTATGGATTGTCTTGGAGGGTCTAGGTACTTCGCTAAAGTTTATCTTAAGAGTGGGTACCATAAGATTAGGATGAAGGAGGGGGATGAGTATAAGTCAACCTTTAAAACCATAGAATGTCTTTATGTATGGCTATTTATGCCCTTTGGGCTCACAAATGCACCTAGTACATTCATGAGATTAATGAATGAAGTCCTAAAAGATTACATAGGAAGGTTTATGGTAGTGTACTTATATGATATCCTTATCTTTAGTAAGACCAAGGAGGAACACATGGAACACATAGAAGTTATCTTGAGAAGGTTATATGAACATAAGCTAGCCATTAACCTAGGAAAGAGTGAATTCTTGAAGCAAGAGTTAGTATATCTAGAATTTTTAGTCTCCCAAGATGATTTGAAAATGGACCCAAGAAAAGTAGAATCCATTCTAAATTGGCCCACTCCCAAAATAGTGACATATGTAAGGAGATTTCATGGGTTAGCTTAGTTTTATAGAAAGTTCATAAGAGGATTTAGTGAAATTTGTGCACCATTACTTGATAAAATGAAAGGAGGAGTCAAAACTAAGTTCAAATGGACCAAGGAGGCTCATGAAGGATTTGAGAAGCTGAAATAAAGGGTGGCCACACAAACCATCCTAGTCCTACCAATTTTTGATAAGCTATTCATTGTGGAATGTGATGCAAGAAACATAGTAGTGGGAGAAGTCCTCGACCAAGAAGGAAGGCCAGTTGCATTTTTCAATGAAAGGTTGAATGAAGCCAAGTCAAGGTACTCTTCATATGATTTGGAACTCTATGCATTGATTCAAGCTCTCAAAAAGTGGAGGCACTATCATTTTCCCAAGGAGTTTTTAGTTTATACAGATAACCAAGCACAAAACTACATCAATACACAAGAAAAGTTAAGCCATAGGCATATCAAGTGGATGGAGTTTCTCCAAGCCTATACTTTTATCATTAAGCACAAAAAAGGCCTAAACAATAAAGTGGTAGATGCACTTAGCTGGAGGTTTCTCACTGTCCAAGAGATTCAACTTTAAAGCATTGGTATATAAGGATTCAAAGAGCTCTACAAGGTAGATGAAGACTTCTCAAAGGCATATAAGCTATGTGTTGAGTTTGAGAATCACTTTCATAGTGAATTTGTTGACTACAATTTACAAAATGGGTTGTTGTTTAAGGCTAACCAGCTATGTGTACCCAAGGGAAAACCTTATGCAAGAAAAGCACAATGGGAGCCTTAGTGGACATTTTGGTTTGAACAAAACATTGGACTTGGTGAAAAGGTTTTACTATTGGCCAAAGATGCTAAGAGATGTTAGAAGATATGTGGAACAGTGTGTAGTATGCCAAAAAGATAAGGGCACATCTTCCAATGCAAGGTTATATCAGCCTTTACCAATCCCAACCAGACCATGGGAGTGTCTTAGCATGGATTTTATAGCAAGTCTACCAAGGATAGTTGTTGGCTTTGACAGTGTTTTTGTAGTGGTGGATAGGTTTAGTAAAATGATCCACTTTATACCTTGTAAAAAAATACATGATGCCAGCTATATTGCTCATCTTTTCTTCAAAGAGGTGTTGAAGATTCATGGCCTACCAATCAGCATTGTACTAGATAGGGATGTGAATTTATGGGCACTTTTGGAAGACCCTATGGAAGAGATTGGGCATAAAACTTGCATTATGTTAATCTTATCATCCTCAAATGGATGGCCAAACTGAGGTGATAAATAGAGTACTTGGAAATCTTTTGATATGTCTCACAAAAGAGTATGAGAAAACATGGGATCAAGTATTTCCAAAAGCTGAATTTTCTTACAATGATAGTGCTAATAGATCCACTAGAAAGAGTCCATTTGAGGTACTATATGGAATCCATCCAAGGGGTGTGTGTATGAACTCGGTGAGCAAGGAAACCAAGTAGAAGTTAGTGGTCATGTTGATGACTTTTCTCAATCTATGCAAGAAGACCATGAACAAGTAAGGAGGACATTGGTAGAAGCTAACCAAAAACTTAAAGCTAGAGTGGATGAAAGGAGAAAGGACTTATAGTTTGAAGTTGGAGATTGGGTGATGGCACATCTCAAAAAGTCTAGACTCCAGAAAGGAATACCCAAAAAACTATAAATTAGAAGGGTAGGACCATGCAAAGTCCTAGCTAAATATGGTCCCAATGCCTACAAGATAGGCTTACCCAAGGAACAAACCATATCTCATGTTTTTAATGTCCAAGATTTGGCTAAATAAAGAGTCCCTGATGTCAAAGAAAAAGAGCATATCCCTTATGTGACTATTGATGTAAAGGACCTCAAACTACCTATACCATTGAAGCCTCAAGCTGAGAAGATACTAAACTCAAGGATCAAGAAGAAGACAAGGCATGGTATCTACATGGAACACTTCATCAAGTGGAAGTATCAACCTGAATCAGAGGCTAGTTGGGTAGTAGAGAATAGTTTCAAGAAGATGAGGATCACTTTAGATCTCTTAACCCCTTGTATCACTTGACTCCTTGTTATAAGGGGAGAATGGTGCAGGAGCACCTAGGTTCTTTAGGCTACCCTAGTCCAAACATTTTAGCTTGTAGTGACCTTAACCAAGTCACTATTTTAATAATGAATATGACTATTCCCAAGTGAGTGTGTGAATCCTAGAACATCTTTAGAAAGGTTGGCTAAGAGTTAGTCAAGGTCTTCTCTAGGTTTGGTTAGTCTTATTGTTCTTTGTGTAGTTGCTAACTTAGTTATCTAGTTGGTCAAAGGCTAGTTGACTTTCCAAAATGAGGGAATAATGAAGGGAAAGAGTCTCAAAGAGTTAGTCACATGATTTAGGTCACCTAGAACTCATTTGAGTGACACAAACAAGCTTGACAAAAAAAGTTGTCAAAGTTTGACAACTTTACAACTTTTCAAAAGTTGTCATGACAAGAATTGTCAAAATGCCTCACGAAGGCTAAAAGAAGTTAGGGATCTATTTGGATAGTTTTTATGGGTACCCATAACCTATTTAAGTTATTTTCCAGCCATAGATGAGGGTTGGCATGTTTTTTAATATATATTTTTTTAATATAATTCACCAGTGTTCTCTGTAGAACCAGCACAGTGTTACGAGCTCGATTATCCTTGTGCTATGGATTGATCTAAGCCTAGTCTTTGCATGTAAATTTAGCTTTTTGTTTCTAGTTTAATTTTTTGTATGTATATTTAGGATTAGGTTTTCTTTAATTTTCTTTCCATAAGTCTTGCCTATGTGACCAATTCACTAGCCTAGATAGGGTTGAGGGACCAAAAATGGATCTAGCATGAAAACCACTGGTGGGTATAGTACAACCCTATGGGAAATTCTAGAGTAATATTTTATAGTGTAAAAATGAAGTTTTGTGTCTAGGAATGTAGGGGAGATAATTTTACCATCAAGTCCTAGGTGAGCCACAGTGAGCTCGGCTAGTAAGCTTGACTATTGTAAATAATGGATAGAAGGCTTCAAGGATTGAAAGAATCAATCCAAGGGTGAAGAAGTAAGGAACAGTGCCTAAAGACTCTATGCTATAAAGGTGAGGTGTTGAACAACCTTGTGAAGGGAGAAATACCCATTTATCTATTGTGATCAGTGTTTAGCAATTAGGCCTTAAACATAGGCACAGTAATAGGAAGGTACTGTAAGGATGCCATGAGGTCTAGAAACCTTGAAAATCCTCAAGAACTTTGAAAAGGGTGTCAGAATATCAAACTTATTTAGGCACTTGTGTGGGAAGTTGGAGAGTTCCATTTTGGAAGGTGTGTTGCAAGACCTAATTAGGCCTAATAGGGGCTTGTAGCCTTTTTATCTAACTTTGGTGAGATCAACTATTGAACAATAGGGTTTGAAGACTTGATCACCTTAGAACCATTCAAGAATAGCCTTTAGGAGGTCTTCTATCCAATTGCAAAGGTTTTCAATTTTAAGGTATTAGGTGATGGGCTTGAGAAGATGAGTCCATGGAAGGAAACAAGGAGACAATGTTAAGTTGGTGACTTGGTAGAGAGGTCTTGGAGAGAGAGGTGATTGTGGAAGAATCCCTCATAGAACTAGGGTCTTATATGAACCCTAAATAGGATAGGAGAAGAACCTAGTGGAAGTCCTAGGGGAAATAGGACTAGGACAAAGAAACCTCCCTACCACCAAACAAAATAAATTCAATTGGCTTAAAGAGTAGAATCACCAAGGATTCAAACCATGTTATAAACTTGGTCTCAACCCATTGTACATGACCATACTAGTCATAAATTACTCAAGGAAATTGTTGGTTTCTTATTAAAATTGCATCATAATTCATGTTACAATAATCTTACCTCTTGGCAAGGCTTATATAGGTTCAAATAGGTTCAAATTCAAATCCAAATAGGTTCATAGGTAGTTATGACCACTGGCCTTCCATTTTGAACCTCTTGAGAAACTTTTGAAAAGTTGCTCGAGCAACTTTTACATCTTTTTGCAACATTTTTGCAATTTTGCATTTTTTCACTCCTAATGACTTAGGTTAAGACTTTAATCTTGAAAGATAACCAAACATGCTCAAAATAATTTAAATTTATTGGAATCATGTCTAGAACACATAAAACACACAAAATACCTAATTCACCTATTACTTAAAGACCTAAAATCCAAGTGGACTAAGGTATCCCAAGGCTTATAGGTGTGTCTTAGGGATCCTTGACCACACAAGTTAGATCCAAACCAAAAGAGGATGATCTCAAAGATCCATCTAGTTATTACAAAGAAAACACAAAACAAAAATATGAGGATCATCTAGGATGTTTCCCTCGATGCCCTACACCATACTCCTCAACACATCAAGAACTCAAGTCTCTTGAGTTGGGATGTCTTTGAGTCTAAATCCAGCCTTCTTGATAGCCTCAGGAGTCATCCAAGTAGCGTCTTCCAAGGAATGATGTCTCCATTTGACTAATTATTTATAGAATGTAGTCCTTTTTTGTTTTGTTATCCTCTTATCTAGGATGCACTCAATCTCCTTCATGGGTGGCTTGGGTATCTCTTGTATCTCCTTTCCCTATTGAAGACCTTGATCACCTATAACAAACACATTAGTACCAATACCCTTGCATGCATATAAGTCAGCCACATTGAAGATAGGTGATATGATACAAGAGCATCAGGACATGCTAAGTGGATTAAAGAAGACAAAAGACCAAAAGAAGACAAGATGGAGGTTTAGAAAGTGAATTGGAATTTTTTAAAGCCAATAATGGAATTTGAAGGCTTTAGAAGCAATAAAAACTATGAAAATGTATTAAATTATAAAGGGCATGTTAAGGACCTTAGGATCTAATGCAGGGGCATCCTCATTTATTGAAGATTCTTGCAGTCTCGGTAACTATCTAGTGGAGTTTGGTTACTTGGATGTTGATCTTGGTAGAAGACTAGAGTTTCTCGGTCGAAGTTTGTTTTTCTTCATCAATGGAGCTCAATGGTATGGGTGGTGATTCTCAGTTGGAAGTTCTGGTGGATCTCAGTGGATTTTGGTCACTCAGTGAATTAGTGCTTTGTTGCTCAGTGCTTGGTTACCGATGGGGTCTCAATGTTTATGTCTATTGCTCAGTTGTTGAAGTGGCTCGGTCGCTGGAGGACTCGGTCACTGAAGGAAGCTCGGTCTTGGAAGGAGACTTGGAATTTATGGTCCTTGGTAATGATTTTGGAGCTCGGTTGGTATGCTTGCTCAATATATTTCATGACACTCAGTAGTAATGGTTGTTCTTGGAGATTTGGGAGGCTGACTTGGTGCATTTATTATTGGTTGTTGATGTTACATTCTCCTATGTGGATTTGGAGGCTGACATGTTGAATTTAATTATTGTAAGGCTATTTGAGAGCTGAATTGTATTGCATTTAATATTTGTTTTTAGTAGAAGCCGACTTGGCTTAGGAGTTAATTGTTTCTTCTAGCCGACTTGTGGCTGAAGATTAGTATTTAAGAGGGTGCTTGGGTAGTTTTTTAGGGAGATGGGGTAGATCTGGGTAGAGAAAATTTGAAAGATAGAATTGTAGCATATTTAGTAGCTTGTGAGCTTAGGAACAAGAGGATTCTTTGGTGGCTTATGAGCACAAGTTTAGATCTTTCTTGGAGTACCTACCAATGTCCTATTGTGTTATAGACTTGGACTAGCTAAGAAGTGTATTGGATCCTACATGATCTTGCATAACTGTTTCTTGCTTTGTAATTGGCCATAACTAGGAAGGCCTTATAGTCCAAAACATTGCATGTAATCAATTAGTTGATGAATAAAGGTTTCAGATTTTGTAAATCTACATTGTGTTATTTTCACTCCATGGTTTTTGTTATTGGCTACCAGTTTGGACAATCCTTTATTGGATCCTTTGACTTGGACTGCATCATAATGGTATCAGATCAAAGTTGATCTTGTTGGGAGAAATTCGGTGAAGAGATTGTGTGCAATTTGAGTTGCAGATCTATGTTACTGAACTTGTGAAATCATGACCTAGTTGTTCATGTGAGGTGGTAGGTTGTGATCTGACTTGCATACAACTTGGAGGTTGTCACAAGGTGGTTAGTGTTGGGTTTTTTGCTAAGGTTTTTCTAAGATCTTTGGAGATGTCTCCTAGAAGATAGGACCCTAGTGCAATTGTAGATCTGTGATGTGGTGGAAGTGAAACATTCTAAGAGGTTTTCTTGATGGGAAACTTATTTGTTGAACCAGGTTTATAACCTTGGAAGGAAAGTGTTGTTGAGATTTGTAAGGCTTACTGGAGTTGGAGCATGCCAATCTAGAGGAAAGTTGTTTGACCGGTTTGTAGACTGGTCTGAGAGAGAAGACATCTTGACAAGGTTTCTTGTGACAGTATAGAGGTTGTACAGGTATGTGATATTGGTTTTTATGATCAGTTGGTGGAGTTTGGCATGAAACTTGTAGAGCAACTTGTGACTATTACTGAGATACCTATGTTTATAGACACTATGATTGACCTTGTTAAGGCTGGCATAGAGATTTGTTTTCATGTTCAGTCAGTTGTGTAAGACATGGAGATTATAGAGAATCTAGTTGGGTTTGATTAGGTTGTTGTTGATGAGGAGTTACCTACTATTAAACACCTTTGTGATGATGGTGTTACTAAATTGCTTGTGTTCGGTGTGGAGGTGCAGATGTTGTTTGTTGTTTGTAGACTTAAGTCACTGGTTGATAGTGATGAGTCTTATGTTGAGATTCTAAGATGGGATTCTAACTTGATACTTGGTGATGGGTTGAAGGTTTGGTTTGTTCTAGATGTTGAACATACTGACTAGTTGGTGACAGACTAGTTAAGGAGGACTTGGTTGGTGAACTTGCATATTTTCTTGGTTTCATGGATTAGCAAACCTTGTGTGAAGATGTGGATGGTGAATTTTCTTGATGGAGAAAAGTGTGGTACATACTTTCTTATTTACCCTTAGTGTCTGATGCAAGAGCATCCTTGGTTCTTGAAGATTCTTGTAGACTCAATAACTATCTGGTGGAGTTCTATTACTTGGTTGTTGATCTTGGTAGAAGACTAGAGTTTCTCAATCTTTGGTGATAGTTCTCGGTCAAAGTTTTTTTTTCTTCACTGCTGGAGCTTGATGGTATGGGTGGTGATTCTTAGTTGGAAGTTCTGGTGGATCTCGGTGGATGTTGGTCACTCGGTGACTCAGTGCTTTATTTCTTGGTGCTTGATTACTGACAGAGTCTTGATTTTTATGTTTGTTTCTCAGTCGTTGAAGTGGCTCAATTGTTAAAGGACTCGATCGCTGAAGGAAGCTTAGTCATGGAATGAAACTCGACATTTTTGGTGCTCGATAATGCTTTTGGAGCTTGGTTGGTATGCTTGCTTAGTATATTTCTTAACACTCAGTAGTTTGGTTTACCGACAGTTGTTCTTGGAGATTTGGGAGGCCAACTTGGTGCATTTATTATTGGTAGCTGATGTTACATTCTCCTATGTGGATATGGAGGCTGACATGTTGAATTTAATTATTGTAAGGCTATTTGAGAACTAACTTGTATTGCATTTAATATTTGTTTGTAGTAGAAGCTAACTTGGCTTAGGAGTTAATTGTTTCTTCCAGCTGAATTGTGGCTGAAGATTAGTATTTAAGAGGGTGCTTGGGTAGTTGTTTAGGGAGATGGGGCAGATCTGGGTAGAGCATATTTGAAAGATAGAAGTGTAGTAGAGTTAGTATCTTGTGAGCTTAGGAACAAGAGGATTTCTTGGTGGCTCGCAAGCACAAGTTTAGATCTTTCTTGGAGTGCATATCAGTGTCCTGTTGTATTATAGACCTAGACTAGCTGAGAGGTGTATTGGATCCTATGTGATCTTGCAGAACTATTTCTTGCTTTGTAATTGGTCATAATCGGGAAGGCCTTATAGCCAAGAACATTGCATCTAATCAATTAGTTGATTAATAAAGGTTTTAGATTTGGAAAATACATGTTGTATTATTTTTACTACATGGTTTTTGTTATTGGCTACCAGTTTGGACAATCCTTTATTGGATCCTCTAACTTGGACTGCATCAGGATCCTAGATGGTGAAAATATAGAAAAATTATTAAATGTGATTTAATAGATCTTTAGGAGTCTTAGAGGGATTTATAAATGTTTAAAATAATTTTAAGGATCTTCTACATGAGTTTGATAGGGACATTTGGTGTTTTATTCAATAAATTGTAAGTTGGTAGATTCAAATATTTGAATCCCAATGGCTACATGCATTTAGGAGGGAATTTAGTTTTTGAGAGTTTAGTGATTAAACAAGTAATCCAACTAATTGGATATGGTTGAGGAAGTTATAGGGAAGGAATTTAAATTTATTTTGATCATTTTGTACG
Organism: Chamaecyparis obtusa; assembly: GCA_027943335.1. Lineage (NCBI taxonomy): Eukaryota > Viridiplantae > Streptophyta > Pinopsida > Cupressales > Cupressaceae > Chamaecyparis > Chamaecyparis obtusa. The sequence goes on along the minus strand of BSBK01001817.1, from coordinate 1,156,675 downwards.
GTAGAGTATGACAAAGAATTTACTGCTATACAAAACTAAGACTGAAAATCAATAAAAACATACAATATTTTGCATTTGATGTTGTCTTAGCATTGTTTTGTGTTTCCATTTCATTAATAGATGATCTAAACATTTAAGGAACTTTTTTAGTGTTGGTTTCAACCCATTTTATATGTTTTAAAGTTCATTTAATTGACTGGTTTATCATAACAGGGTTGATTGTCACAGAATAAAATTTTTTTCTTGCAAGTTTGAAGTAATCCAATAAATGGATCATCACTCAATGAATGAAAAAAACTTCATTATAATCAAGTGATGCATCCCTACTGTGTATAATAAAAATCTAACCTTAATATATGCAGATGAAGTCTAATTGAATGGTGATCATTGAGAAGGAGTATTTGAAGGGTTAATGAAGTTGTTGGTATGGAGCAGCAGTGAGAGATCTACTTGAAGGAGGTGTTGGTGCCCAAAAATGATGGATCACTTTTGGCCAACTAATAGGTACACACTGATACCTTTGCAATTCTGGCTTAATCAAGCCAAGGCTGGTAGGCCCGAATTCACTTTAAACTAACAAATTCTCAATATCGCACAACTGAGTACATAAACAAACAAAGTTCCTCCCAAGGTGGTGAATGGTCCTTGGAGGAAAGCAACAAATCCTCTAATAATCTCTACTCTATAAATCTTGATGAAAGTGGATTAAATTAAGGACTCAAAAGTAATGTTTTTGAAATAATGATTATATAATCTACAAACTACAAAGTATGAACCAAATGAAAATTTCCACATAATAGATAGATCAGTGCCTTCTAAATACTTGGGCTATAGAGTCATAAAACTTTCAATCCTACGTACGATCAAAGACGGTTTAAAAAACTTTCTTTAATAAGACAAGACCATCACTTCACAGGCTTCCACTTGACTTATAATTCAAATCAATCTATATAGCTAATCCTATCAAGTTTAACTCAAATTAAGAGACCGATAAGAACAATGGCAGGTTCACAGACCATACAATTGATACTCAAGTTGTATATATTAACTTTGAATTACAATATTCAGGGAATAGAACATAGTGAAACACTCTATTTAATAGAATATTTGAAAGACTAATTGAAAACATATAACTTATAACCATAAATAAAAAGAAGAGCACTTATCTATATTAATGTTGAAAAAATAGTACATTCGAGTTCATATTGCAGTTGTGATCGAATTATATCTTATGAAAATCTAAATTTTACTATGTTCCTTACATTTTACATTCTGTATATATATTTGTATTTGAGTGGATTTCACACCTCTTTAGGGTGAAAAGACAACCTTATTACAAATTATTTTGAAAAAATAATAAACTAACTAAAAAATAACTACCTAACTTTCGGATTTGGGTCTGGTCAAAAAAACAAAACATCTTGTGGAAAGCTAAGATGTTTACTAGAAATAGGAAATTGGATTTCCCAAACTAGGTCTTTTTTATATTTTTAAATTCGACCATCTTCATCCTTTGTCAGCATCATCTTTGCAGCAGGTCAAAATTCCAACATTTTTTGAAGGCTTTGATCATAGAATTTTGATTGTTCTTGTCATAGAGCTTCCTTCCATAATCTCTCAACTTTTTAATTGAAAATTAATATACTTTTTTTATCCCATTTCATGTACTCCATCATTAAGTATTTGGCATCAAAATTAAGAGGCCATTTTTTAGGGTTTTATCACTATATAGGACTCCAAATTTTGCCCAAAATTTAGAGCTCCAACAGGCTCTTTTTGGGGACATATGCTCCATGTGAGCATATTGAGATTCCAGCTATCTCTAGAGAAGCAGACCAAGTATCCATACTTAATCTGATGCAAAGTAAAATTGGGTGGCCCCAAGCCCCCCCAAAATTGAATATTGATCTTTTCCTCTATCGAACACTTCATTTTGATCATGTAACACTTTGGATCTCTTGAATATGATGCCATCATTTTTGTGAATAATACTTGTTGCTTTATCAATGTAATTTTTGGTATTTTCTTTTTATTTTTCCTTTGAGAAATCATCATATGGACTTTGGTCCTTGCTGAATGAAAGATCCCTGTGGTCATGCATGTGACTAATCATATCAGCATTAGAATAAATCTTCTTTTCATGATTGTCCTTTTGTATACAATTTTCTATGTCTCCATATTTAGAAGGCAAATTATGTTTGTCTAATCCAATCTTTTCTTCAAGCCTATGGTGCAACACTTGTTCATATAATGGTTTTAAAGATGGTTCATGTTGAGGAGACACTTCTTTACATATACTAGGACTATGGTCAAGTATAATATTTGAGAAATCTTCAAAACTATCCTTTAATCTATTTCCCCCATCATGCTTGGCTGATTCCATCTCATCTTCACATATTTGGTGTACCTTTGGCTCAAAGGATGAACTAAAATATATCTCAACCTTGGAATGCACTTCATGAGTTTCATCAACTTTAAAATTAGGACTACTATCTTCATTATGATGTTGATGGATTGCATTGCATAAAGGATCCTCTTCAAATAATGGATTTGATAACATAGAGAAATCAGACATATCTTCATCTACTTCCTCTTCAAACAATGGATTTAGGAACATAGAGAATTCAAGCATACATTCATGAAAATTTTTATTTGGATCATCAATTTTTTCATGAGCAAGACTAACATCTTCATTGACATTATCTCCTAAAACTTCCTCATGTTCATGCAGTTCTATTTCATCTCCACAATTTGATTTCTCTTGAATATGGGCTGATCCATCTAGCTCCTTACCGTGGTGGATTGAGAAAAAATTTGGACCATTCTTCTCATTGTGTCTTCAGTATTCTATGTCTAATAAGGTTGAAATCTCTTTCACATGGGGAAGATCCTCTTCCTCATTTTCATATTCACTGATGTTTGATATCATACAAGTATCATCATGGAAAAAAATTTCCTCAAACTGTCCAAAAGAATCTTCTCCATTCAAATATGAAACCTCACTTGACTCATATGTTATTTTAGTTCTCCACTCTTTTTCCTTTGCACCCAGTTCATTATTCATAAGTTTGAGAAAGGTAAGGAACTGATGATCATAAAAAAGACCTAGTTCTCACACTCTATTGAAAAGATCAGAGGATGTAGGTCTGCACTCTGAAGGTATTTCTTGATAGATATGAAACATCCTTATGAATAATTGTACTGCGGATTCTTCTTCTTGTTTCTCTAAGTTCAAAAATGTGTCTAAAGGGGATATATAATTTGGATCTTCTTCATCATCATTGAGATTTCCATCACACACAAGGCCTTGTTCAATTTGATCATAAGCCTCCTCTTCTTTGTCTTCACTATCTTCTAATATCTTAACAAGAATCTTCTAGCAAGATTCCCATTTTTTTGACCTTTCTCATTAATTCTTTTTGTGAAGGCATAATTGTTATAGGTGTCCTCTAATAAATATCTGCCATCCTCAAGAATAAGTGTGTACAAGACTCCCCTTCAAATCTCTCCAAACTAAAAAATGCATCAAGTAGATACATACTACAATCCTCCTCCATGTTGTAGCTTTGGTCTTCACATTGTTCATAATACATGTTATTTCCATTGCTTGCATCATGGAATTCATATAGAAACCATTGTTCAAATTCTCTCCAAGATGAAATACTTTGTGTAGGTAATGATTCATGTGCCTCTCTTGCATTATCTTCTAATGTCCTGACAACTAGTTTCATTTCTTGATCTTCTGCACAAATCTCATAGTTCTCTATAAATGCATAAAATGCATCCAAATGTTCAACTGTTGATTCATCCCATTCTCCATGGAACTTTGGTACAAGTTGCAAAAATTTAGGGAGAAACTTAAAAGGAATACAATGAAATCCCCTAAGATCCAATGACCTGATACCATCTGGAATAAATGGTTTTCTCTGAAATGGTTGTTTATTTTGATATATTCTGAATATTTGAATTGGTAGTAACTTGTTTCTTTATACATTAGGTTCTTGAAAATAGAGTTGCCACCTATTTCAAAGAGGAAAAATTTACTTATCTCCTTCTAGGTCTTCTTCCTCAGTAGAGTCATTGATTGAAATGCTTTATTGAATAGAGTCACCACCTCATTTGAGGAATTTCTTGCTTCTAGGTTCTGTCTTCCAGTAGAGTGTGCTTCCAAACAAACTAATATAACTACTTTTTGATTTTGATCTGCAAAATTTGAAATTCTAGGTAACTTCACAATATATATTATGAGCAACTCTCCCTAGTAGAGTCACCAATTTGTTGGTGCCCAAAAATGATGGATCACTTTTGGCCAACTCACAGGTACACACTGATACCTCTGTAATTCTGGCTTAATCAAGCCAAGGCCGGTAGGCCCGAATTCACTTTAAACTATCAAATTCTCGATATCACACAAATGCGTACATAAACAAACAAATTTCCTCCCAAGGTGGTGAATGATCCTTGGAGGAAAGAAACAAATCCTCTAATAATCTCTACTCTATAAATCTTGACTAAAGTGGATTAAACTAAGGACTCAAAAGTAATGTTTTTGAAATAATGATTATGTAATCTACAAACTACAAAGTATGAACCAAATGACAATTTCCACATAATATTTAGATTAGTGCCTTCTAAATACTTGGGCTATAGAGTCATAAAACTTTCAATCCTATGTACGATCAGAGACAGTTTTTTAAAAATTGCTTTAATAAGACAAGACAATCACTTCACAGGCTTCCACTTGACTTATAATTCAAATCAATCTATATAGCTAATCCTATCGAGTTTAACTCAAATTAAGAGACTGATAAGAATAATGGCAGGTTCACAGACCATACAATTGATACTCGAGTTGTATATATTAACTTTGAATTACAATATTCAGGGAATAGAACGTAGTGAAACACTCTATTTAATAAAATCTGAAAGACTAATTGAAAACATATAACTTATAACCACAAATAAAAAGAAGAGCACTTATATTTATTAATGTTGAGAAAATAGTACATTAGAGTTCATATTGCAGTTGTGATCGAATTATATCTTATGAAAATCTGAATTGTATTATGTTCCTTACATTTTACATTATGTATATATATATGCATTTGAGTGGATTTCACACCTCTTTAGGGTGAAAAGACACAACCTTATTACAAATTATTTTGAAAAAATAATAAACTAACTAAAAAATAACTACCTAACTTTCGGATTTGGGTCTGGTAAAAACAACAAAACACCTCATGGAAAGCTAAGATGTTTATTGGAAATAGAAAATTTGATTTCCCAAACTGGGTATTTTTTAGATTTTTTAAATTCGACCATCTTCATCCTTTGTCGGCATCATCTTTGCAACAGGTCAAAATTCTATCATTTTCTGAAGGCTTTGATCATAGAATTTTGATTGTTCTTGTCATAGAGCTTCCTTTCATAATCTCTCAACTTTTTAATTGAAAATTAATATAATTTTTTATCCCATTTCATGTACTCCATCATTAATTATTTGGCATGGAAATTAAGATGCCATTTTTTAGGGTTTTATCACTATATAGGACTCCAAATTTTGCCCAAAATTTAGAGCTCCAACAAGAGGTGTACTTTTTAGGATTTTTGGTGTCTAGATATAAACCTTATTCATGGTGGATCCACCCTTGTTTAATCTTATAAGTGAGTGGAGAGTGTTGAATTAGAAGGCCCTAGTTTAGAGGGTTTCTTGAGAGTAATTTGGGCCTTTAACACTTGGAAGCATCCAAGGCCCAAATTGGTTGCATATTTGGATGTATGGGATCATATTTGAATGCTTTTGAAAGTATTGGAATCAGGGGAGAAGTATATTTGGTAGTCCCTTTGTTAATTTGCCTTGTTTAATGCTTGTTGTCAGGGTATCATCTGAAGAATCCTGAATATTGTCCAAAGATAGATAGACTAAATTTCCCATATCTTGTTATATGTCCAAAAGGGTATCCAAAAATATGATTAGTTTTCCTAGTGTCTTGGGAGAAAACTAGAGTTATTGGCACTTTTATACTGATGTTGACCTACAAGGAGGGGCTATTAGGCCTATTTGTCAAATTGAGAGTTTAGGGTGTTGGGTTTGGTTCTAAACCTGTAAAATCTTGTTGAATCAACCTTATATAGTTCATTTACATTAATATTTTCCATTTGGTAAGGGTGTTCCCATTTGTGTTCACTTTGGTGCATTTAGGCCTGAGGGGTTATTGGCTAGTGCCTAAACTACTCAAAGGTAAATCCATCAAATTCATCATTCAATCCTTCCACCAGACCTACCTCTACATCATGATCAGCCAATATGAGAAGGAAATTCAATTTTGTATGCATTGTTTCCACATTTCGTCAAGATCTTGAAAGGACCAATTATCTTCATTATGAGCTTGGTGTACTTCTCCTTAGGTAGCCTTTCCTTCTTGAGGTGAAACATGAACATGTCTCCTACCTAGAAATGAACATCCCTTTTCTTAACATTTGTTGCTTGTTTATACTTCTCTGAGGTATGTTTCAATCTCTCCCTGACCTGTTGATGAATATCCCTCGTGACTTCTGCAAAGTCATTAGCTTGGGCACTCCTCTAACCAATGTTTTGAACATCTCTTAACTCTAATACACACCTAGGTTAAGAACCATACACAATATGAAAAGGAATAAATCCTGAACTGTTAGAATTTATAATCTTTCCTTGGTATTTTATTTAAATTTGGATAAGCTAAGTTATCGTCATTGTAATTTGTCCTCTAGTCCAAGTGAGATGACAACTCTATTTTTTATATTTCCTTTATTAAGAAAATTAGTTTATTCCTCCTTATGAGGATTCTCGCACTTGGCACACACTTAGTATGAATGTGGCATTCATCTACATGGGAGTTACATTCTAACTCCATCACTCATCTCTATTTAAGAGATGCTTCTCCACACACTTTGCATATGATTCTCACAATTTGTCTCACTTTTACTCATCTTATCATCTTAGCTTTGTCATTATTGTAATGAGATTCTTGCTCATATTCTCTCTCTTTTTCTAGGCTTTTTTCCATCATTCATATTATATTCACAAGGGGTTTTCTTTTCTTTCCCCTTTCAAATTTGTGTTTCATTGCATTGATCTTGGAGCATTTTGGTGGTTTTTATAAGATCTTGAAGTTGTCTCTCTTTAATTGATTTAGTGGTAAAATATTTCCTTTTGCTTCACTCACTTGGATTCTTTCCTTTAAAGTTATTTAAATTTTTGAATATTTCTAACTTGGTATCAAATCTATCTAAATCCTTGTTTTGAGTGTTGCATGAAGGTGTCGTTCAAAGGATATCTTGTTTGAGAAGAAGAAAGTTTTTATTGAGATTAACTTTTTGTTGCAGGTTTTTCAAATCTGACATTATTTTATAACTCTCTTTAGAAGGATTTGAATTTTTTTGGGTTTGGACAGTTCACTACCAAACTTGGTTTATATTTTTTGTTTAACTAGTTCTAGATGGCTTGCTGCCAAATCTAAGGTTAATAATCTTCATTTCAAGTTTTTTTCTAGATCTAACTTCACCCTCTATCGAGAGACTGCGAGGGTTTGCATTTTGTTCATTTTTTCTATTCTAACATTCTTACACATTTTAAACTAATCATTCTTTTGATCATACCCTCTACTAGTTTTATTCTTGTAGGATTCAAATAATAATAATCTCAACATTTTATGATATCTCTTTGCATGCAGGCTATTTCTTTTTTTTGGAAGACATATCTCAAATCTCTTATTGTGTTATTTTAATCTTTGATTTTTTTTACAATATCTTTGTGCATGCAAGCTTATTTTATTTGTTTTACAAGCATATCTTTGTTCTGATATACAACTTTGTTATTCTTTCATATATCTCTAGTTTTATAATATTGTGCATGCAAGTTTCATAATATTACTTTCATAAATCTCTAGTTTTTCTAACAAATCTTGATATACCAAGCTGTATGTGCTTCTTTTTTTCCTTTTTTTGTTTGTTGGTTGGAAGTGTGATGTAGCTTATTCATTCACATTCAATATTATCATTGTCTCCATTATCCTTGGCAAACTGTTCCTTACCCCATCTTTCAGTTCATTTTTTTCATTGAAGAAGTACAACCCCATTTTGTGTTGGATGCTACAAGAAAATGAAAATGAGTCTCAAAAAATTGAGCTATGGGTTTTGTGCAGAATGAGACCATTTAGCTTTCATAGAGAAAGTTTCCCCAAATTTCTCGTTGTTTAAGAGTTGTGACCAATCTTTGTCACTCTTTGTATCATTGCTTCCATTCACAGGTTTGAGCAAGTCACTATTTGGTTGCCAACATTTTCTCTTCTCAAGTCTATTATATTCTCTGTCTTTCACTTCCATTTTAGCTATTCGAAGTTTAGTTTAAATTTTAGTTTGACTATTTATAAATTTGTTAATGATTCCTTAGCTAAGTTTAGAGATAAGTTTGAATTTGAATGATTGTTTAGCTAAGTTTAGTTGTCTTTGTATTCCAATTTGAATTCATTTTAGATAGTTTGAATGATTTCCATTATATTTTTTTAATAACATTATTTATTATATATTTTTATCCATTTTTCATATTATTTCTAATTATTATTAATCTCCATGCAAACATATTTTTTTCTTATTATGTGTCTCTTATATTTACTAACCATTGTAGGTTATCATAACATTCTTTTGGTTATTGTAGTTTTTTAATCATTTCTTGGAGCACTATTTTAGTCGCTTTAATTAATCAGTTAGGTTCCTTATCTTTTTTTAGCAAAATTTATTCAAATTTGTTCATCATAAAAAATTTAAATGTTAAAAAAAATGTTTCCTTTTATATATTTTAAAATCATTTTAACCCCATATTTATTTTATCAATATAATCATACTTCAATAGTCATTTTGATAATTAGTTTCTCTAAAAATTTGTTTTATCATTTAAATAATTTTTTAATTTTTTATTTTCTTGCATATTAACCAGTGATATTTATGTTAAATTCCATATTTGGATTCATTTTTACATATAATTTATTGTATTTTAGTTTATTTTGAATCACTATGTCAACTTTAATTCCAAAATTCAAATTGACAAGTTTTAATTACCATCAATGGAAGAGGCATATTTCTTTTTTATTTTGTTTTAAGAATTTGCTAGAAGTTTCTATAGATGCCTCTCTTGAACTAGCTACCACTACTTCTCAAACCAACAAAGATGCATGGCAAGTTAAAAATGAAGAAGCTCTTGCTTTAATTGGCCTTTCTATTATTCTTGATTTATATGTCCTGATTGGACATTGTGCCAAATCCCATCAAGCATGGGACATTTTGAAACAAACGTACGACAGTTCCTCCAAATCATGAAAGATTCAACTTTAAGACAACTTGGAAGACTTAAGGTATACAGATTTCAAATCCATGGATGAATTCTTACTTAAATTTGATGCTATTAGAAATCAATTATGTGGTGTAAATGTTACTTTAACTGATATTAGATTAATTACTATCATTTTAAAGAAATGTCTTCCTAAAGAATTTTAACAGTTTATTACTAACATCCATTCTCAACTTGTTATTCCTAGTTTAGATCCTCAATTAAGTTAAGATATTTTTCAAAATTTATTATTTCAAGAGGAAGCTAAGTTACTTCAAAAATTGGTACTCTTAGATCTTATGAACATGTTTTTTTGTCTAAGCATCAAAATCAAAATAATAGATCCTATAATCATAATACTTCTAATAATAATCATAACAATTATAATCATCATAACTATTATAGATCAAATAATAATAGTCATCATAATAGTTATCATAATAATCATAATTGTCCTAATAATCAACCCCATTGTAATTATTGTGGGAAAGATGGTCATGTGTCCAACACTTGTTTTAAGAAACAAAATCATGAGAAATCGTTTGCTCCTAATAGTCATAATTATAACTCTCATCAAGCTTTTGTTGCTCGTTATGGGATGTTATATCCTCACTATGATAATAATCTTCTTTTCAATAATTCTCCTATTTTGGATAATTCATATGATGATGACTATACTTGGGATAACCCCCTAGATTACTATCTTCCCAATGAAACAATCTTAATACAAAGGGATAATATTTTCTCTTATTCCCATTTTGATGATATTTTAGAACAAGAAGAGGATATTATTTCTACCTTTCTTAATGTTAATTTTCCTCCTTTTGAATCTTCTAATAGAGATTAGTGTATTATTCAAGATGAACTTCATGTTTTTTCCAAAGTTCAAGATTTTGATTATAGTGCTAATCATATGGTTGTTGTGGAGGACAATAATCATGCCTATCCTAATGATGACAATAATGATGATGATTATAATAGCTCTACTGCTCTTGTTTTTTCATATACTAATGAATCCATTACAAATATGTTTTATGACACTGATGATTGTATCACTGATTATGTGACTAATTTTTTTTTTTTCACAATCTGATTTTACTTTACAAAGTTTTATTGATTCAGATCTAGGAAGAGATCCCAATGATGGGAGATCTACTAGTGGTTATTGCCTTACTGCAGATTCAAGTTCTATTTCTTGGATAAGTAAATATGATGAATCTCCATCTCTATCTGAATATGAAGAATGTACACATGTATCTAAAGAAGCTCTCAGGAATCAAATATTGCTTTAAGATTTGGGCCCTCCTCAAAAAACACCTACACCTTTGTATTGTCAAAGTGCTACTTCCTTAGCAAAGAGTCCTATGTACCAATCAAGATCCAAGTACATATCACTCCATAATCACTTCATAAAGGAACAAGTTGAAGAGATGCAAGAGTCCCTCATCTATTGCAAGAGAAATGATCCAGTTGTCACTATCTTCAAAAAGACTCTTTCTCAAGAGAAATCTCAAAATCATTTTAAACATTTGGGTTTGATACCTATTGATCTAATTACCCCAAGTAAATATTAAAGGAGGGTGTTATAATTTATAATATTTCCTTGGTGTTTTATTTAAATTTGGATAAGATAATGTATCCTCATTGTAATTTTTCCTCTAGTCCAAGTGAAAGGATAACTCTATTTTTTATATTTCCTTTATTAAGGAAATTAGTTTATTCCTCCTTATGAGGATTCTCACACTTGGCACACACTTAGTATGAATGTGGCATTCATTTACATGGGAGTAACATTCTAACTCCATCACTCTTCACTATTTAAGAGATGCTTCTCCACACACTTTTCATATAATTCTCACAATTTGTCTCACTTTAACTCACCTTCTCATCTTATCTCTCTCATTATTGTAATGAGCTTATTGCTCATATTCTCTCCCTTTTTCTAGGATTTTTTGTGTCATTCATATTATATTCACAAGGGGTTTTCTTTTCTTTCCTCTTTCAAATCCTTGTTTCATTATGTTGATCTTGGAGTATTTTGATAGTTTTGATAAGATCTTGAAGCTATCTCTCTTTCATTGATTTAATCGTAAAATATTTCCTTTTACTTCACTCACTTGGATTCTTTCCTTTAAAGTTATTTTCATTTTTGAATATTTCTAACATCAACTCCTATTGACATAATCATTATAGGAGAATTATTCTTGAGGAAGAATAGAATCTCATGCTGCTCCATACTCCTTAGTTGGGCATCTCAACAGATAACTTCAGTATGCCCATCTAACTGAGGATGATAAGTAGATGACATGGCTAAGTTTTTTCCAAGTCTCCTCCACAAGGTAATCCATAAATGTCCCAAAACCTTTGGATCTCTATTTGAAACAATGGTGAGGGGTAAGCCATGGAGCCTCACAATTTCCTTGAAGAATAAACCTACAATGCTTGAAGCATCATGACTAGTTTTACAAGGCAAAAAGTGTGCCATCTTGGAGAACCTGTCCACAACCACATAAACACTATCATATCCTAACTTGGTCCTTGGAAAGCCAAAAACAAAGTCAATGTTGACTGAGTCCCAAGGTTTAGCAAGAATTGGCAATGGTGTATACAAGCCTACATTAAAACTTGTCCCTTTTTATTTTTGACAAATCAAGCAACACTCTACAAACCTCCTAACATCAGATTTCATCTTGGGCCAGAAATAAAATTTTCTAACCAATTTAAGTGTCTTTTCAAGACCAAAGTGGCTTGATAAAGTTCCATAATGTTTTTCTCTTACAATATTTTCCCTCATAGAGAAATCAAGGTTACAAAGTTGACTACCTTTAAATAAAAGACCTTCCTAAATAATGTATTTTATAAATTCAATATGATACCTATCCCCTAATTCCAAAAAACCTTATAATCTTCTTTGAAGTCTCCATCACTAGGATACATGCCTTTTAAGGTATATATACCCACACTTTCCAGTTGGACCTCCTATATAGCCATATTTCTCCTACTCAAGGCATCATCCACCTTGTTAGCCACATCCTTCTTATGTTTTATGGTAAAGGTGAATGCTTGCAAGTACTTCATCCACTTGAGGTTCCTATGGTTCAATTTATCCTATCTATTTAGAAAAATCAAAGCATGATTGTCACTATAAATAATAAATTCTTTGGGCAATAAGTAATGCCTCCACTTCCTAAGGGACTGAACCATAGCATACATCTCCAAATCATAGGTAGAGTACTTTTTCTTTTCCTCATTGATTTTTTCACTGAAAATTTTTACAAGTCTCCCTTCTTGAATTAGAACACCCCTAATAGCCCTCTTACTAGCATCACATTCAATGGTGAAAACTTTGTGAAAATCTAGAAGCACCAAGATAGGTTGTTGAGAAACCCTTGTTTTCAAATACTCAAATAACTTATTTTCATCATCAATCCAAAAAATGACATTTTCTTCCCCCTTTGATAGTATCTATCATTGATGCACTCACCCCACTAAAATTCTTTATAAACTTTCTATAAAAACTATTAAGCCATGAAAACTCTTTACCTCACCAACATATTTAGGAGTAGGACAATTCAATATGGCTTCAACCTTGGAGGTATCCATTTTTAAGTTTCCCTTGGAGATGACAAAGCCAAAAAATACAAGCTCTTCCTGCAAAAACACACACTTGTCCAAATTGATCCTTAACTTTTTCTCATGTAATCTTTTCAACATCATGTCAAGATGCATCAAATATTCATCCTTATCCTTTCTAAATATTACAATATCATCTAAATAAACAACAACAAAATGATTGATGAAAGGTTTAAGGACCTCATTCATTAACCTCATAAAGGTGCTAGGATCATTGGAAAGGCCAAAAGGCATCACAACCCATTCAAACAATCCTTCATTGGTCTTTAAATTTTTCTTCCACTCATCCCCTTATCGGATCCTAATCTGGTGGTATCCACTTTTCAAGTTAATTTTGGAGTAGTATCTTGCCCCTCTTAGATAGTCCATGAGATCTTCTATTCTTGGAAGAGGAAACCTATATCTGATGGTTATCCTATTGATGTCTCTAGAGTCAGTACATAATCTCCATGTACCCTCCTTCTTAGGGGCTAGCACTTTTGGCATGACACAAGGGCTTATACTTTTCCTAATAAAGCCTTTCTCTGATAATCCTTGAATATGCCTTGCAACCTCTACATTTTGTTCAAGAGTTAGTTTATAGTCAGCCTTATTGGGTAATGTAGAACTAAGAATGAGATCTATGTAGTGACTGATGTCTCTTTTTGGTGGCAAGGTATCTGTATTGCTATCTACAACTATCCCCTTATATCCATTCAAAAAATTATGTACTTATTTTGGACCAACACTCCTTTGAGGTTATTTACTCATTGACATCACCTTAGTCTCTATTTTAGGCTTGAAAATCATGGAAAAACAAGGTGTATCCCTCTCCTTTAGGACTTGTAAAAACTCCTTCTCTCCTACAAACATCACATTGTTTGTCAAGATCAAATCCTTATCAGTATCAGAGAGAGGGGTCATTGTGTAACTTATTTCATTCTTGGTTAGAGTGTAAATATTCTTCTTCCCCCCATGTTGAGCATCAACATCATACTATTAGGACCTTCCTAAAAGGAGATGGCATGCATCCATATTCACAACTTCATATAAGACCTTATCTTTGTACTCCCCTATTTGGAAATCTATCCAATATTGTTCATATACCACAGTTTGTTGATATTTATTGAGCCAAAAAACCTTATAAGGGTTTGGATGTGGTGTTTTTTTAAAACCAATTTTATTTATCATTTCATTAGAAGCCAACTTTTTTGTAGAACTAGAATCAACAGTAAATTTAAAAACTCCACCATTTACCTTGCAATGAGTTCTGAACAAGGTCTTCCTATAAGATATAAAAATATATTTTTTTATATCTATGTTGCATGTGGGGGGGGTGTGTGATGGAAAATATTGTAGACATATATTACCTCCTAATCCAAGATAATGAGATCCCAATTGATTAACTGAAAGGAGACGATCAATGCAAAAAAGAATCAACTGGTTATGGATAAAGAGGGAAAGTGAATCCAATTTCTTAATTATAAAGTAAAGCAATAAATCAGAAAGATTAGGATAAAATAAAACACTTATCTTAAAAGGTATTAAATCTAGAAATTTCTATTTTCAGGTGTGTACTGAGTTTTTGGAAATTCTGCAACTGGATCTAGAACTGAAACACAAAGACAGAGAAACCCATAAATATTTTTCTTTTCTAAACCATGTGGATCTTGACCCAAATGAAGGTCAACCTTGACCCCTTTATGTCGACCTTGACCTAAATTGTTCCTAAATGGGATAAAATGGTATACATGTCAAAATGAATAGGGGAAAATATGAGATCTACTTCTAAATCCAAATTCCCAAAGGAGAAGTCCAAATTGATCAACCAAAAGGTCAATACACAAAAGAATCAATCTATGGAGAATATAAATGAAAAAGAAAACCTTATATTTTTCTATGAATAGTATATGTTTGAAATCTGAAATAAATGAAAGGAAAATACTAACCTCTAAATAGGGAAAATCTAGAAAATTCTGATTTCTAATGTTTGTGCACAGTTTCGGGTAATTCTGCAACCTGTTTTAGACTGGAAATGTCGAGATGAAGAAAACCTAGAAAAAAATTGTCTTTCTGGCTGCAAGTAGTCTTTGACCCCGATAAAAGGTCAGAGAATACTTTGGGATTTTGAAGGTCTTCTTTGATTTTGTTCATGGATCTCGGAAGTTCACCGAAAAGGGTATCCAGATCTAAGCTTCAATCTGCAGTCCTGCACCTGTACCTGCAAGAAAAAATGTTTTTTTTTTTTTTTGGGGGGGGGAGGGGTTGGCCTTGGTCAAACCCTAGTTTGGAATCAACCTTAATGAAATTGAAATGGAGAATGCTAGCAAGTAGTAGAAGTAGATCTAACAATGAAGCTATGATATTCAATAGATATGCAATTGTATTTGAAATGTAAACAAGTATATTGATATGAAAGCTTGAACACAACATGGAAAATGTAAATCAAAACCATAAATGTAAATCCAAAAACTCCATGATTGTATGCTTGGAATCCACCTTGAAAGGAAAATCAATGGATCTTGAAAATGAACAAAAGGATCTTGAAGGAAGATCACACCAACATGATGGCTAGATCTAGGGTTTGAATGATGAATCTTGAATGCTTGAACCAAATCCCTTCAATAGCTTGAACGCTTAAATCCTTGATCTTCAATGGAGAAATTGAATGGAGAAGAGGAATTGAATGGGTGATTTCTTGAATGGAATGCTTGATTATGGATGCTTGATTGCAAAGTGTGATGTCAAAGTGGTTATGAAAAATGAGAGAGGGAGGCTTCCTTTTATAGGATCTAGGGAAAATCTTCTAGAGAAGGCTAACATTGGGGAATTAAATCCCAATTAACCTTAACCCCTATAAATGGACCCAAATTAAATGCAATTTAATGATTTACCATTCTGAAACTTGAAATGCTCGACCCGAAAGTGGGAAAATAAATCCTTCTAAACCCCGACATTCAGAAATCATGGGAACTTCAAATTTGAACCCTAGGTCAAGGATGAGGTAGACCCCACCCTAGGTCAAGGTTGAGTTTGTCCCTAACCTAGGTTAGGGTTGAGGTTGTCATTGACCCTCAAGGTCATCTTTGACCTTGAGGTCAAAAACCTCTGGACCTCAATCCAGAATGCTAGGAAATGTAGAAATAAAGTGAAAACAGGTGGAGAGAGAAGTAGAACGGGGGGAGAAATCCAGATACATGAAAAGACCTGATCAAGGTGCTTGACATGACCCAAAACCACTCACTCAGAGGGCTAAATTCTCTTAACATGGAAGTTCTTCCATTTTAAGATGATACATTAAGCCCCCACTTTAGCAAGAGTATGGATTCAATTCAAACTCTTGGTAAAGGAGATGAAAGAAAAGATCTGAGTGGATTCACAATGAGATAAAATAACACTTAGATAAGGACACAAGCCCCCAAGCTAAGGATTCTAAACCCACATACACGCATGAGGGTGAGAAAACAAAAAAAGGAAAAAGACACAAAAGAGGGGTTAGTACTAAAACAAACCCAAATCAACTAGCACAAGAAACCTTGCTAAGAAACATTTCTCATACTAATATCATATTTGGAAAGCTATCATAAAAGCATAAATGATTACATAAGAAAAAAAAGAGAAACACTATAAATAACATAGCTTCATGATCTAGTCCTACTAGCATGAAAGCGAAGAGAGAGAAAAGAGGAAGTGATTACCTCACCCAATAAGATGCCCACCTTACCATGAATCACCCTGGAGGGAGAGCCCAATAGGTTCACCCATAAACTATGCTTGCAATTGTAATGTGTCTTATGATGGCTTCTGGAATATCCATGGATCCACCTTCTTGTATCACTATGAATATGAAATGTGTGTCTCCTCAAGATTTAGCAACTTATGTGTGTTACCTTCAGAAGATTTAGCATATAAATGTGTGTCTTTTCAAGATTTAGTAACTTATGTGTGCTACCTTCCAAGATTTAGCATATTGAAAATTTTGAAAAATGTGTCTCCTCAAGATTTAGCAACTTATGTGTGTTACCTTCAGAAGATTTAGCATATAAATGTGTGTCTTTTTAGGATTTAGCAACTTATGTGCATTACCTTCTAAGATTTAGCATGTTGAAAATTGAAAAATGTGTGTCCCTTTAGGATTTAGCAATTTGTGTGTGTTACCTTCAAAGGATTTAGCATATAAATAAAAAACTATAGTACAAGGGAGACCCTATATATGCCCCCCTCCTTATTGTGGTTGTCTACTAGAAATGATAAGGAAGAGGAAGAGGATACCTAATTCACAATGCAAGGAGATATCTTGTTTATAATAATGTACACTACATTCTTGGCAAAGGCTATTAACCCCTACATCCAAGAGTATAGATAATTGTCAAAGGGATATTTCACTCATGGAAAAATAATTATTAATGAAAGAGATCTTATCAACAAGACCCCCACCATAGAGGAGTGCTTTTAGATAAAATATCATCTTTCCAATGCGGGAACAAAGTTTCAATCATCAAGCCCCCTACAAAGAAGAGGAAGAGGAATCTTTGGAATGAGGGAAACAAATCTAACACTAAAGCAAGGGTAAGAGTTTATAAAGAACATATTTTTCAACATAGATAAGAAGTGATGACCTAGGACAACAACTTTCCATATAAGAAAGTTATCCATAGTCAAAAAATCTATCAATATGATGAAATAATATTGCAATATAAACAAATACTGCTAAGCTAAGGGAAGTAATTCCCTAGACAAAGAGAAAGAAGGAAGAACCTTGCCCCCCAGGGATAGAGGCAAGGGATACCTTTGAAAAACACATGTCTTAGAAAAGATATGCAAAATCATAGAAAGATAGGAGAGAAAGAATACCAATTAAGCTCAAGGCACAATATATGCTAAAATCCTAATGGATCCTAGGAGACTGGATGAAAATACACCTCATGCCCCTGAGTCATGAGACAAGAGGAGAAGAAATATACATTATATCAGAAGGAGGCGAATGCCCTATATCAAAATTATGAAGGAATTGTAAAACTACATGAGAGTGAGATATAATTCCTAAAGCAACTCTTTCTCTAACATATAACTTGAAATGTTTACAATCAGCAAGTAAATGTGTATTGTAATAATGAAAAGGACATTTATATTTGTATAAAGCATCTATCGGCATAGGTCTAAAGATTTCTTTCTTGGAATTCATTAACTCAACATATACCTTCTTAGCCACTTCTTGATGAACATTAGGGTTATCTAAGATAGGTGTGGGGAGAAGAATGTGAAGAGGAGGACAATGATTAACATCACCTACCTTGACCCCAGATTTTGAACAACCAACACCATACATATCCGGTTTAGGGGGTATATGAACTAGAAACCTAATACCATGCTCATTAACTCCAAGCCGTAAACCTTTATAACTTTGTTTAGTCACCATATTATATCTGGTAGTGTACATATTATGTAAAGCTTCTACAGGAGGTGATTGTTTATCATGTTCATGAGTAAAGGTTGTACAAGGTGGAATAATAGGTTTTGAAGAAGTTTCTTTACCCTTTCCTTTAATATCATCATGAATCAGAGGAGAAGGTAAATCAAATAAATCTTGCACATCCGCATCCTAAACTATAGCTTGAATCCCATCATAAGTATAGGAAGAGCGAGGATGAACAAATGGATAATTAGGTATTGGATTAGGATTAGGAAGATTAGGAATTAGATTAGCATTGATAAGATTTGGAATATTAGGAGATGGTATATCATCTACCAAATTATTCACATAATCCAAAAGAGTAATAAGGCTACCACATAAATCTTTAATGAAAGTTTTGAATGTAGCAAAACTAGTGTTGGTCAACTTCACAAAAGCATAGGCAAGGGAAAAGTGAAGGGTCATCAACATAATGAAGTGAATGATACTATCATAAACATCATAGGTATGGTAAAGAGATGCTAAAAGTGATGTAGGAGCATCTTGACCCTTTAGAATTATGAGGAGTTTCATAATATTGTGAGGTTTAAGTCCTTTTGAATTTCATGGGATCATGTTAAGAAAGGGTTAAAATCCCTAAAATTGCATTGTAATTTGTTTAAAAAAAACATCATGGGAATGTTTCAAAGAGCACTGTAATTGCTCAAGTTTGCGGAAAGATGGGTTAGTTTTATAACTACCTTAGCATCTCTTGAAATAGAGAGGAAAATGTAACCGAATCAAGATAGAGGGAGAGTAGAGAGATTACAAGAGATAGCTCAGAGAGAGAGCAAAAAAGATTTGAGTGAAGAGTCAGATCTCTGGCCTTCAACTAGAGAGCCATGCATGTGATATGCATTTGTATTTCAAGCCTTTTGAAGTTAAATAGATTGTGTTTAAGTATCTTGTCGTGTCTCTCTCTTTCATGCTTTGTCTATTAATTTTTAATGAATTTTGGTTTCATATGCTATCAGTTATATAGTTCCCTATTGAACTTAGCATTGTTATGGTTCTTGTTTTTGGTTTTGTGTGATGAAAGAACATCATAGTTTAATGTGAATTAGTTTATTCCAAGAGTTACTAATAAACCAATATTAAATGGTCATTATGGCATTTTGTAACAACCCCACTTTGGGCCAGTGGAGAATGTTTTGTTTACTAGTGAATAGACTTTGAAGTCAAGAACTTAATTCTTGATTGAGTATTCTAAACCCATAATGGCTTCAAGAAACTGTTATTAAGTTCTTGCTTTGTTATTGGCCCGTGACTAAGACAAAAGGTGGCAGACACTTGTTCATGCCAGTTTGTATCATGCAATGGTTATCGGGGGAAGTTGTAACCGATGTATGCTTGAGATAATTTCAAGTATTCTTGGGTTTTGATAGTCCCACGAGTTGTTAAGGAGGTGGAAACATCTTTTCCCTTGTTTTATTCTATTGATGCTATCAGTTTTAATGTGTCAATGATAGGTTGATGAGAGTCAGTGTTTAGAAATGCATCTCTTTGAAACCTGACTGCAAATGCTTGAGTATATTGAGCATTGGAGCCTAAGAATGATAGTTTTATGATGTAGAATCATTTTCACTAGTAGATAGGAAAGAACTAAGCTTAGTAAATAACAAAAAGGTGGAGAATATGTCATAGTTGTACATGATCAAGATTGGTCATTACCAATGGATAAGAAGGCAGACATTATTCACGGTGGATGATCACAAAGCAATCAATGTTTTGAATGAATTAGCTATGGGTTAGTTGGTTCCAAAGATCATCATCTTTCGGCCATTGTATGGCTTGGCAATTGTTAATGAAAAAGGTGGTGAACTTTGTGTGTGTTTGGTCACATTGAATCCATTCCGCGAGGTGGTGAAGTGAAGTCACAAGCTGTGAACATGCAATGTTATGTGGTGAACAATGAGAGTATGTGAACCTCTAAGTTATTGTTTTGTAAAGAAATATAAAGAAGGAATGGTGGATTTGTAGAGATAAAGATACCTCCAAAGAAGATTTCATAAAGCATCAACAGTATGTGTAGATCTAAACAAGATAATGGAGCAAGTTTTCCAGGTTTGGGAAAGAGTTGGATTTCCTCCGCATCAAAATGGTATCAGAGCTAGTGAAAGGTTTAGTGATTTGGTGGGTAGAATGTGTAACTAGTTGCAAGAGTGATCCATTAAAGCTATAGAAAAACAAAGATGTTCTTGTGTGAAGATCTCATGGGCAGAGGTCTTGGTATTGTCTCCACCAAGATAAAGTTGGGTAGAAGGTGCAAGAGAGAAACCACTAAGCAAAGGGTGGTTAACATCTTCCAGGATCTTGGGTGGGTAAGATGGAAATCAAGTGATGGTGTGAAGCAGCATTAAGTAAGGTGGATAGTGGCCAAGTCAGTTGCAGCATCAGAGTGAGTAGCAGAAGCATGAACCAATCAACATTTCCATGGGACATGGAAAAAATTTTAATCCTAGGAGTATGATGTGGGAGCATCTTGACCCTTCAACATTATGATAAGTTTCATAATACTGTGAGGTTTAATTCATTTTGAATTTCATGGGACCATGTTAAGAAAGTGTTAAAATCCCTAAAATTGCATTGTAATGCGTTTAAAAAAAACATCATGGGAATGTTTCAAAGAGCATTGTAATTGCTCAAGTTTGCGAACAGATAGGTCAGTTTTATAACTACCTTAGCATCTATTGAAATAGAGAGGAAAATGTAACTGAATCAAGATAGAGGGAGAGTAGAGAGATTACGAGAGATAGCTTAGAGAGAGAGCACAAAAGATTTGAGTGAAGAGTCAGCTCTCTGGCCTTCAGCCAGAGGGCCATGCATGTGATATGCATTTGTATTTCAAGCCTTTTGAAGTTAAATAGATTGTGTTTAAGTATCTTGTCATGTCTCTCTCTTTCATGTTTTGGCTATTCATTGTTAATGAATTTTGGTTTCATATGCTATCGGTTATATAGTTCCCTATTGAACTTAGCATTGTTATGGTTCTTGTTTTCAGTTTTGTGTGATGAAAGAACATCACAGTTTAATGTGCATTAGTCTATTCCAAGAGTGACTAATAAATTGATATTAAATAGTCATTATGGCATTCTGTAATAGCCCCACTTTGGGCTAGTGGAGAATGTTTCATTTAGTAGAGAATAGACTTTGAAGTCAAGCCCTTAATTCTTGATTGAGTATTCTAAACCCATAATGGCTTCAAGAAACCATTATTAAGTTCTTTCTTTGTTATTGGCCCATGACTCAGACAAAAGGTGGTGGACACTTGTTCATGCTAGTTTGTATCATGATGTGGTTATTGCGGGAAGTGGTAACCGATGTATGCTCGAGAGAATGTCAAGTATGCTCAGGTTTTGATAGTCCTGCGAGTTGTTAAGGAAGTGGAAACATCTTTTCCCTTGTTTTATTCTATTGATGTTATCATTTTTAATGTGTCAACGATGGGTTGATGAGATTCGGTGTTTAGAAATGCATCTCTTTGAAACCCAATTGCAAATGCTTGAGTATATTAAGAATTGGAGCCCGAGAATGATAGTTTTATGATGCAAAATCATTTGCACTAGCATATAGGAAAGAACTCAACTTAGTAAATAGTGAAAAGGTGGTGAATATGTCATAGTTGTACATGATCAAGTTTGGTCATTACCAATGGACAAGTTGGCGGACATTATTCATAGTGGATGGTCGCAAAGCATTCAATGTTTTGAATGAATTGGCTATGGGTTAGTTGGTTCCAAAGATCATCATCTTTCGACCATTGTATGGCTTGGCAATTGTTAATGCAAAAGGTGGAAAAATTTGTGTGTGTTTGGTCACATTGAATCCATTCCATGAGGTGGTGAAGTGAAGTCACAAGCCATGAACATGCAATGTTATGTGGTGAACAATAAGAGTATGTGAACCTCTAAGTTATTGTTTTGTAAAGAAAGATAAAGAAGGAATGGTGGATTTGCATAGATAAAGACACCTCCAAAGAATAGTTCATAAAGCCTCAATGGTATGTGTAGATCTAAACAAGATAATGGAGCAAGTTTGCTAGGTTTGGGAAAGAGTTGGATTTCCTCCGCATCAAAAAGAAGGGTAATAAAGAACATGACCACACACCAAAGCATCTTAAGAATATCCATAGCAAATGAAAATGCAAGAAATGTTTTTGTATTTTTTAATTTAAAATGCAAGAGCATAAACTAGATCTAATCTAAATACAAGAAAAGAACTAAAATATAACACAATAGGGCATCTAAATCCACAAAAGAAAAGGGGCAAGTATGTTGGGTTCACCAAAATGAATAAGATAAAATGGTATACATGTCAAAATGAATAGGGGAAAATATGAGATCTACTTCTAAATCCAAATTCCAAAAGGAGAGATCCAAATTGATCAACCAAAAGGTCAATACACAAAAGAATCAATCTATGGAGAATGTGAATGAAGAAGAAAACCTTATATTTTTCTATGAATAGTATATGCTTGAAATCTGAAATAAATGAAAGGAAAATACTAACCTCAAAATAGGGCAAATCTAGAAAATGCTGATTTCTAATGTCTGTGCATATTTTCAGGCAATTCTACAACATGTTTCGGACTGGAAATGCTGAGATCAAGAAAACCCAAAAAACTTTTGTCTTTCTGGTAGCAGGTAGTCTTTGACCCCAATAAAAGGTCAAAGACTACTTCAGGATTTTGAAGGTCATATTTGATTTTGTTCGCAGATCTCGGAAGTTCACTGAAAAGGGTATCTAGATCCAAGCTTTGATCTATAGTCCTGCACCTGTACCTGCAAGTAAAAATGGTTCTTTTGTTTGGGGGAGGGGTTTGCCTTGGTCAAACCCCAGTTTGGAATCAACCTTAATGAAATTGAAATGGAGAATGCTCGCAAGTAGTAGAAGTAGATCTAACAATGAAGCTATGATATTCAATTGTAAACAAGTATATTGATATGAAAGCTTGAACACAACTATGGAAAATGTAAATCAAAACCATAAATGTAAATCCAAAACCTCCATGATTATATGCTTGGAATCCACCTTGAAAGTAAAATGAAGGGATCTTGAAAATGAACAAAAGGATCTTGAAGGAAGATCACACCAACATGATGGCTAGATCTAGGGTTTGAATGATGAATCTTAAATGCTTGAACCAAATCCCTTCAATGGCTTGAATTCTTGAATCCTTGATCTTAAATGGAGAACTTGAATAGAGAAGAGGACTTGAATGGGTAATTTCTTGAATGGAATGCTTGATTATGGATGCTTGATTTCAAAGTGTGATGTCAAAGTGGATATGAAAAATGAGAGAGGAAGGCTTCATGTTATAGTGATCTAGGGCACAATCTTCTAGAGAATGCCGACATTGGGGAATTAAATACCAATTAAACTTAACCCCTAGAAATGGACCCAAATTAAATGCTATTTAAAGATTTACCATTCTGAAACCCAAAATGGCCAACCCAGAAGTGGGAAAATAAATCTTTCCGAAACTTGACACCCGGAAATCATGGGAGGTTGAAATTTGAACCCTAGGTCAAGGATGAGGTAAAGCCCACCCTAGGTTAGGGTCAAGGTCATCCCTGACCTAGGTCAAGTTTTAGGTTGTCATTGACCCTCAAGGTCATATTTGACCTTGAGGTCAAAAACCTCTGGACCTCAATCCAGAATGCTAGGAAATGCAGAAATAAAGTTAAAATAGGTGGAGAGAGAAGTAGAAGCGGGGGAGAAAGCCAAATACATGAAAAGACCCGATCAAGGTGCTTGAGATGACCCCAAACCAATCAATTAGAGAGATCAATGCTCTTATCATGGAAGTGCTTCCATTTTAAGACAATATAGTTCAGATGGAAATTCTATTCGTAGATCTTGAAAGTTTGTCGAAAAGGGTATCTAATCTGCTCTGTAATTCATTGTTCCACACCTAATTCTACAAGAAAAAAGATTTTTCTATTTGGATGAGGTGTTTTCCTTAGTCAAACCCAAGTTTTGGAATTAACCTTGAAATAGAATTGAAATAAATAATGCTAGCAAGTAGTAGAAGATCTAACAATGAAGCTATGATATTCAATAAATATGTAATTATATTTGAAATGTAAACAAGTATGTTAATGTATCATCTTAAAATGGAAAAAATTCCATGTTAAGAATGTTTATCCCTCTGAGTAAGTGGTTTGGGGTCATATCAGATGCCTTGAAATGATCTTTGCTTTGATCTAGTTTTCTCCCCGCTTTCCACTTCTTTTTTGCTTCATTCTAGGTGAAATTAGGGTTAGGATCTTAAGGATTCTCCTAAATTTCCCTCTTCCATGGCTCTATTTTCTAGGTAGGACTTAGAAATAGGTCCTCTTGGCCTTCATCATGGTCATCATAGGATTTTATTCTTATCCCTGGCATTATGTCATGTTCTAGTATCATTTCTAGGTCTTCGGGCATCCCCGGGACCTTCTGTCCTGATTCTGACTGGATATGGGACCACGGTCAAATTCAAGGTCAAACCTAACAAAGTCAGGATCAAGATCAAACCTGACTAGGTTAGGATCAAGCTCAAACCTGACTAGGTCAGTCCCAACCTTGATTTTGCCCCCTTCCTTTAAATCTTCAAAATCCTTTATTTTTGGGTATTGGGCTTTTGGGATATTTGTTTTCCCACCTCCAGGTTGGCCATTTTGGGTTTCAAAATGGTAAATCCTTTAATTGCATTTAATCTAGGTATATTTTCTAAAGGTTAGGACCTAATTGGGATTTACTTCTCCAAGGTGGCCCCTCTAGAGGATTGTGCCCTAGTTCACTATAAAAGGAGGCCTTCCTCTCTCATTTTCACCATCCACTTTCATGATCAAGACACCAAGCTCTCAAGATTTTCTCAAGTTCAAGAAAGAATCCATTCAAACATTCAAGTCCTCTTCTCCATCCAAGTTCTCCATTGAAGATCAAGGATTCAATAATTCAAGCTATTGAAGGGATTTGGTTCAAGCATTCAAGATTCATCATTTTAACCCTATATCTAGCCATCATGATGGTGTGATATTCTTTCAAGATCCTTTGGTTAATCTTCAAGATCCATTCATTCTTCTCTCAAGGTGGATTCCAAGCATACAATCATGGAGGTTTGATTTACATTTATTGATGTTATGTGCAAGCTTTCATATCAATATACTTGTTTACATTCCAAATACAATTACATATCTATCAAATTGCATGGCTTCATTATTAGATCCATTTCTACTACTTGCTAGCATTCCTATTTCAGTTTCAATATTAAGGTTGATTCCAAACTAGTGTTTGACCAAGGCAAACCCCCCCCACAAAAAAAAAAAAAATCCCCCATTTTCTTGCAGGTAGAGGTGTGGGATTTCGGATCTAAGAGCGAATTTGGATACCCTTTTCGGTGAACTTTTGAGATCTACGAACAGAGACAAAATTGACCTTCAAATAAAGAATCTAGCCTTTGACCTTTTATGAGGGTCAAAGTTGACCTGAGCTCATCTTGGAGAAAGATTTATGGGTTTTCTTTGTCTCGGCATTTCCAGTCTGGAATAGGCTACAAAATTGCCTGAAAGTACATAGACATCAAAAAATGACACTTTCTAGATCTACCCTAATTTAAGGTTAGTATTTGCATTTCAATTATTTTAGATTTTAACCTTAATCCAACTATAGGGAAGTATAGGTTTTCTCTCTCTCTTTCATATTCTTCATAGATTGATTTGATTGTGCATTAACCTTTGGTTGATCAAATTGGATCTCTCCTTTGGGAATTTGGATTTAGGAGTGAATCTCATATTTCCCCCACACACTTACACTTATAGAGGTGATTCCAAATTACCTCTATTCATTTTGGTGAATCCGACATAATTACTCTCCTTTTCTTTTATGAAATTAGATGCCCTATTGTGTTAGATTTTAGATCCTTTCTTGCATTTAGATTAGATCTAGTTTATGCTCTTGCATTTTAAATTCAAAAATACAAAAAAAATAAAATTATAATCAATAAAATACAAAAACATTTCTTGCATTTCATTTATTATGGAGATTGTTAAGATGTTTTGGAGCATGGTCATGTTCTTTATTACCCTTCTTTTAGCATCTCTTTATAATACCTATGATTTTTATGAGAGTATCATTCACTTCATTATGTTGATGACCCTTCACTTTGCTCTTGCCTATGCTTTTGTGAAATTGACCGATACGAGTTTGCCTACATTTAAAAGTTTTCTTAGGGATTTATGTGGTAGTCTTATTCATCTTTTGGATTATGTAAAGAATTTGGTAGATGATACACAATCTCCTAATCTTCCTAATCCTATTGATCCTAATCCTATCAATCTCAATCCTATTCCTATCAATCCTAATCTGATACCTAATTCTCCATCGGTTCATCCTCACTCTTCCCATACCTATGATGGAATTCAAGCTATAGCTTAGGATGTAGATGTGCAAGATTTCTTTGATTTACCTTCTCCTTTGATTCATGATGATATTAAAGGAAAGGGTAAAGAAACTTCTTCAAAGCCTACTATCCCACCTTATACAATGTTTACTCATGAACATGATAATCAATCACCTCCTGTAGAAACTTTACATAATATGTATACTACCAGATATAATATGGTGACTAAACAAGGTTATAAAGGTTTATGGCCAGGAGTTAATGAGCATGGTATTAGGTTTCCAGCTCATATACCCCCTAAACTAGATATGTGTGGTGTTGGATGTTCAAAAGCTCAAGTCAAGTTAAGTGGTGTTGATCATCGTCCTCCTCTTCACATTCTTCTCCCTACACCTATATTAGATATCCCTAATACTCATCAAGAAGTTGCTAATAAGGTATATGTTGAGCTAATGAATTCCAAGAAAGAAATCTTTAGACCTATGCGGGTAGATGCTTTATACAAATGTCCTTTTCATTATAGTAACAAACATTTACTTGTCAATTGTAAACATTTCAAGTTATATGTTAGAGAAAGGGCTTCTTTAGGAATTATATCTCATTCTCATGTAGTTTTACAATTCCTTCATAATTTTGATATAGGGGATTCCCCTCCATTAGATATAATGTAAATTTTCTTCCCCTCTTCTCTCATGACTGGGGCACAAGAGGTGTATTTTCATCCAGTCTCCTAGGATCCATTAGGTCTTTTATTGGGGCTTAATTGGTATTCTTTCTCTCCTATTTTTCTATGGCTTTGCATTTTGTTTTCTTTTCAAGATATCTTTCCTAGGACATGTGTTTGCGAAGGTATCCCTTGTCTCTATTCCTAGGGGTCAAGGTACCTCTTTCTTTCTCTTTGTCTAGGGAATTTCTTTCCTTAACCTAGTGGTATTTGTTTACATTGCAATATTATTTCAAACATATTGATAGATGTTTTTACTATGGATAACCTTCTTATATGAGAAGTTGTTATCCTAGGTCATCACTTCTTCTCTATTTTGCAAATTATGTTCTTTATAAACTCTCATCCTGGCTTTGATGTTAGATTTCTTTCCCTCATTGCCAAGATTCTTCTTCCTCTTGATTGCAGGGGGATTGATGATTGAATCTTTGTTCCCTCATTTTTGAAAGTTGATATTTTATCTAAAAGCACTCCTCTTTGGTGGTGGTCTTGTTGATAAGATCTCTTTCTTTGAGGATCCTTTTCCATGAGTGACATATCCTTTTCATTATTATCTATACTCTTGGATGTAGGGGTCAATATCCCTCACTAAGGATATAGTATACATTGTTGTAAATAGGGTATCTCATTGCTTTGTGAAGTAGGTATCCTCTTCCATCTTTGTTCCTACACTTGGGGGGGCAAGGATTCCATCTCCTTCTTTTCTATCTTTCCAGGATTCACCTCTTTCCTTGGTTAAGAAGTATTTATCTATTATGTGACATCCAATCATTTTGGTTTGCATTGAGGACCTATGTCCTTGATAATAACCTCTTTTTTTGTTTGACATTGGGTTTCCATGGTTGATATATCTCTCACCTTGGAAACTAAATAGTGTGCTATCCCTCATAAGGGTTACTTTATTTTCACTTCTTGCATGATAGCTTTTTACATTCATCCCTTCCATGGCCTCATAGGAGATGAGACCTTCTTGGCTTGGACTGGATGTTGATTGAGGATATTGTCTTGATGTTGTAGAAGGCTTTATCCTTGTTCTTTTCTTTCCTTAACATGTCAAAATAGTATGTTTTTGCCATATTAAGGAGGGGGGCATATATAGGGTCTCCCTTGTACTATATTTTTTTATTTTTATATGCTAAATATTCTGAAGGTAACGCACATAAGTTGCTAAATCCTGAGGAGACACGCATTTTTCAAAATTTTCAAATATGCTAAATCTTGGAAGGTAATGCACATAAGTTGCTAAATCCTAAAAAGACACACATTTATATGCAAAATCTTCCGAAGGTAATGCACATAAGTTGCCAAATCCTGAGGAGACACGCATTTTTCAAGTTTTTCAATATGCTAAATCCTCTAAAGGTAATGCACATAAGTTGCTAAATCCTGAAGGGACATGCATTTCCAATTTCAAGTATGCTAAATCTTGGAAGGTAACACACGTAAGTTTCTAAATCTTGAAAAGACACGCATTTATATGCTAAATCTTCCAAAGGTAACACACATAAGTTGCTAAATCTTGAGGAGACACGCATTTTATATTCATAGTGATACAAGAAGGTGGATCTATGAGTATTCTAGAAGCTATCAGAAGATGCATTACAATTGCAAGCATAGTTTATGGGTGAACCTATTGGGCTCTCCCTCCAGGGTGATTCATGGTAAGGTGGGCATCTTACTAGGTGAGGTAATCACTCTTTTTCCCTTTCTTTTATCTTTCATGCTAGTAGGATTAGATCATGAAGCTATGTTATTTATAGTGTTGTTCTTGTCTTTCTTATGTAAACATTTATGCTTTTATGATAGTTTTTCAAATATGATATTAGTATAAGAAATATTTCTTAGCAAGGTTTCTTATGCTAGTTGATTTGGGTTTGTTTTAGTACTAACCCCTTTTTTGTGTCCTTTTGTCTGTAACACCATTGTGCATGTATGTTGAGTTAGAATCCTTGGTCTAGGGGCTATTGTTCCTAACTAAGTGTCATTCTATCTTGTTTTGAATCCACTAGGATCTCTTCTTCCTTATCATTCACCAAG
This sequence comes from Chamaecyparis obtusa, assembly GCA_027943335.1. NCBI lineage: Eukaryota > Viridiplantae > Streptophyta > Pinopsida > Cupressales > Cupressaceae > Chamaecyparis > Chamaecyparis obtusa. The sequence goes on along the minus strand of BSBK01001817.1, from coordinate 1,127,103 downwards.
AGTTTGCATTGAGTCCATACTCTTGCTAAAGTGGGGGCTTAATGTATCATCTTAAAATGGAAGCACTTAAATGTTAAGAGTGTTTAGCCCTTTGAGTAAGTGGTTTTGGTTCATATTAGATGCCTTGAATTGATCTTTTCTTTGATCTGGCTTTCTCCCCACTTTCCACTTCTTTTCTGCTTCATTCTAGGTGAAATTAGGGTTAGGATCTTAAGGATTCTCCTAAATTTCCCTCTTTTGTGGCTCTATTTTCTAGGTAGGACTTAGAAATAGGTCCTCCTATCCTTCATCATAATCATCATAGTATTTTATGCTTATCCCTGGCATTCTATCCTATTCGGGTATCATTTCTAGGTCTCCGGGCATCCCTAGGACCTTCTGTCTTGATTTTGATTGGATCTGGGACCAAGTTTAGATTCGAGGTCAAACCTGACTAGGTTAGGATCAAGCTAAAACTTGACTAGGTCAAGATCAAGCTTGAACCTAACCAGGTCAGTCCCAACCTCTATTTTTCCCCCTTCCTTCAAATCTTCAAAATCCTTGATTTTCAGGTATCGGGCTTTTGGGATATTTGTTTTCCCGCCTCCGAGTCAGCCATTTCGGGTTTTGAAATGGTAAATCCTTCAATTTCATTTAATCTAGGTATATTTTATAAATATTATGACCTAATTGGGATTTAATTCTCCAAGGTGGACCCTCTAGAGGATTGTGCCCTAGTTCACTATAAAAGGAGGCCTTCCTCTCTTATTTTCACCATCCACTTTCATGATCAAGACACCATGCTCTCAAGATTTTCTCAAGTTCAAGAAAGAATCCATTCAAACATTCAAGTCCTCTTCTCCATCCAAGTTCTCCATTGAAGATCAAGGATTCAAGCATTCAAGCTATTGAAGGGATTTGGTTCAAGCATTCAAGATTCATCATTTTAACCCTAGATCTAGCCATCATGATGGTGTGATCTTCCTTCAAGATCCTTTGGTTAATCTTCAAGATCCATTCATTCTTCTCTCAAGGTGGATTCCAAGCATACAATCATGGAGGTTTGATTTACATTTATTGATGTTATGTGAAAGCTTTCATATCAATATACTTATTTACATTCAAAATACAATTACATATCTATCAAATTGCATAGCTTCATTGTTAGATCCATTTCTACTACTTGCTAGCATTCCTATTTTAATTTCAATATTAAGGTTGATTCCAAACTGGGTTTTGACCAAGGAAAACCCCCCAAAAAAACAACAAAAACCCCCATTTTCTTCTAGGTACAGGTGAGGGATTTCAAATCTGAGAGTGAATTTGGATACTCTTTTCGGTGAACTTCCAAGATCTACGAACAGAGACATAATCGACCTTCAAATAAAGAATCTAGCCTTTGACCTTTTATGAGGGTCAAAAATGACCTGAGCTCATCTTGGATAAATATTTCTAGGTTTTCTTTGTCTCGGCATTTCCAGTGTGAAATAGGTTGCAAAATTGCCCAAAAGTACACACAAACATTAGAAAATGACATTTTCCATATCTGCCCTAATTTAAGGTTAGTATTTGCATTTCAATTATTTCAAATTTCAAGCTTAATCCAACTATAGGGAAGTATAGGGTTTCTCTCTCTCTTTCATATTCTTCATAGATTGATTTGATTGTGCATTAACCTTTTGGTTGATCAAATTGGATCTCTCCTTTGGGAATTTGGATTTAGGAGTGAATCCCATATTTCCCCCACACACTTACACATATAGAGGTGATTCCAAATTACCTCTATTCAGTTAATATGAAAGCTTGGAATCAACATCAAAAACCATAAATTTAAATCAAAACCTCCATGATTGTATGCTTGTAATCCACCTTGAAGGAAGAATGAATGAATCTTGAAGATATAAAAAGGATCTTGAAAGAAGATCACTCCACCATGATGGATAGATCTAGGGTTTTAATGATGAATGTTGAATGCTTGAACCAAATCCATTTAAAGGCTTTAATGCTTGAATCCTCAATCTTCAATGGATAACTTGAATGCTTATATTTCTTTTCTCATTCCTTACTTGGTTGATGATTTCTTTTGATCTATTGAAAGGAGAGGAGAAAGCTTCCTTATATACTAGTCTAGGGAAAAAACTTCTAGAGAGGCCTACATAGGATAAATAAATTCCCATTAAGATTATACCCTTAGAAGTGGACCTAAATTAAATAGATTTTGAGATTTTACTATTTCAAAGCCTGAAACAATTGACTCGGAAGCAAGAAATAATTCTTTTTGAACCCCAACATCTGGAAACCTTCAAAATTTGAAATTTGGACCTTGGGTCAAGGTCAAGGTTGACCTTGAATCTAAAGTCAAGAACCTCAAAATCTCAGAGCAAGATGCTAGAAATAGACAGGAAAGAAGTGGAAAACAAGGCAGGACAGGGGAAAAATCCAAATCCAAGTCAAAGACCTATTCAAGGCATTTTACATGACCCCAAACCACTTACTTAGAGGGATAAACCAATCCTAAATGGAAGTACTTCCATTTAGTGATGATACATTTAGCCCCCACTTTAGCAAGAGTATGGACTCAATGCAAACTCTTGGTAAAGTTAGAAGAAAGACTCCAGTGGATCGCAACGAGGTAGAATATCACTTAGTTGAGGACATGAGCCCCCATGCCAAGGATTCTAACTCAGAATACACGCACGAGGGTGTGAAAACAAAGAGAAAATAAAGACAAAGCTAAAATACACAAAAAGAGGGGTTAGTACAAAAAACAAACCCAAATCAACTAGCAAAGGAAACCTTGCTAAGAAATGCTTCCTATACTAATATCATATTTGGAAATTTATCATAAAAACATAAATGATTACATAAGAAAGACAAGAGAAACACTATAAATAACATAGCTTCATGATCTAATCCTACAAGCATGAAAGTGAAAAGAGAGAGAGAAGAGATAATGATTACCTCACCCAGTAAGATGCTCAACTTACCATGAATCACCAAGGAGGGAGAGCCCAACACGTATCCAAACCTGATAGTTCACCCATAAACTATGCTATGTAGTTGTAATGCATCTTGTAATGGCTTTTGGAATACCCATAGAGCCACATTCTTTTATCACTATGGAATATAAAATGTGTGTCTCTTTAGGATTTAGCAACTTATGTGTGCTATCTTCTAAGGATTTATCATAATTGAAATTGAAAATGAGTGTCTCTTTAGGATTTAGCAACTTATGTGTGTTACCTTAAGAGGATTTAGCATATCTGAAATTGAAAATGTGTGTCTCTTTAGGATTTAGTAAATTATGTGCATTACCTTCCAGGGATTCAACATATTTGAAATTGAAAATGTGTGTCTCTTCAGGATTTAGCAACTTATGTGCGTTACCTTCCAAGGATTTAGCATGTTTGAAAAATTGTAGTATAAGGAAGACCCTATATATGCCCCCCTCCTTATCATGGCTACCTCATAGATAGGATAAGGAAGAGAAGGAGGATACCTACCTCAAAAAGTAAGGAGATATCCTATTAACAACAATGTACACTATATTCTTAGTGAAGGGTATTGACCCTTACATCAAAGAGAATAGATAATCGTGAAAAAGGATATGTCACTTATGGAAAAAGGATCCTCAAAGAGAAAGAGATCTTATCAACAAGACCCCCACCCTAGAGGAGTTCTTTAAATAAAATATAATCTTTCAAAGAAAAGAAAAGAGAGACCAAAGATTCAATCATCAAGCCCCCTACAATCAACAGGAAGAGGAATCTTGGAACTAAGGAAGAAAACTCTAACCCTAAAGCAAGGGAAAGAATTTATAAAGAACATAATTTGAAAAATAAAGAAGAGGTGATGACTTAGGAAAAAAACCTCTCACATAAAGGATATCCATAGCCAAAACATCAGCTAGTATAAGGAAATAATGTTGTAGAATAAACAAATGCCACTAAGATAAGGAAAGTAGATCCCTAGATAGAGAGAAAGAAGGAAAACCTTCCCCCCAAGGATGAAATCAAGGGATACCTTTTCAAAACAAATGTCTTTAGAAAGATAACATGAATACTAGAAGGGAGCTATGGATGATTATGAGAAAAGTAAAGACATCATAATACAAAACCATAGGGATAAAATATAGAAAGAATAACCAATTAAGCTCAAAACAAAATACATGCTAAGAGAATAATGGATCCTAGAGAAATGGAAGAAATACCTCTTTCCCCTGAGTCAAGAGATAAGAGGAGAAAAGATCTACATTATAGAAGAATGAGGGGTATTCCCCATATCAAAATTATGAAGGAATTGTAAAACCACACAAGAGTGAGATGTAATTCGTAAAGCAGCTCTTTCTCTAACATACATCTTGAAATGCACAAAATCAGCAAGTAAATGTGTATTACTATAGTGAAAAGGACATTTTTACTTGGAGAGAGCATCTTTAGGCATAGGTTTAAATATTTCTTTCTTAGAATTCATTAACTGAACATACACCTTCTTAGCCACATCTTGAGGAGTATTAGGGTAATCTAAGGAAGGTGTTGGAAGAAGAACATGAAGAGGAGGGCGATGATCAGAATCAACCACCTAAAATTTAGATAGCAGAAATCCAAGACCATGCATAACTTTTTTAATACCGTATTCATTAACACCAAGCTCTAAACCCTTATAACCATGTTTAGCCATCATATTGTATCCTATAGTGTACATATCTTGTAAAGCTTCTGCAGGAGGTGATTGTTTATAGTGATCATGAGAAAATGTTGTATAAGGTGTAATGATAGGTTTAGAAGAAGTTTCTTTTCTCTTCCCTTTTAATATCATCATGGATCAGATAAGAAGGGGAAGGTAAATCCAATAATTCTTGCACATATTGATCATGAACCATAGTTTGAGCCTCATCATAAGTGTGGGAAGAACTAGGAATAGCAGATGGAGAAGTGGGAATGGAAATATTAGGAATTGGATTAGGAAGGATAGGATTAGGATTAGAAATATTAGGAACTAGATTAGGAAGGATATGATTAGGATTAGGAAGATTAGGAGATGGTGTATCATCTACCAAATTCTTCACATAATCCAAAAGAGAAATAAGTTCTCCACACAAATCCTTAATGAAAGTTTTGAAAGTAGGAAGGCTAGTATTAGTCAATCTCATAATAGCATAAGCAAGTGAAACATGAAGAGTGAAAAACATAATGAAATGGATGATACTCTCATAAACATCATAAGTATTATAAAGAGATGCTAAGAGGATAATAATGAAGAAAATAGATATACACCAGAGCATCTTAAGGATCTTAATAATAAATGAAATGCAAGAAATATTTTTGTATTTTGATGAATATATAGATTTTTTATTTTATTTTTTGAATTTTAAAATGCAAGAGCATAAAAGAAAACTAATCTAAGCTAATCTTAAGGAAAGGAGGCAAAGCATCCATCACCAAAAAGAAAGAGTTGTTTATCGCGGGCTCACCAAAATGTAAGATATAAAAATATCTATAATATATATTTTTATATCTATGTTGCGTGTGGGGGGGTGTGTGATGGAAAATATTATGGACATATATTACCTCTTAATCCAAGACAAGGAGATCCCAATTGATTAACCGAAAGGAGATAATCAATGCGAAAAGGAATCAATTGGTGATGGATACAGAGGGAAAGGGAATATAATTTCTTAATTATAAAGTAAAGCAATAAATTAGAAAGATTAGGATAAAATAAAACACTTATATTGAAAGGTAGTAGATCTAGAAATTTTTGTTTTCAGGTGTATGTACTGAGTTTCTAGAAATTTTGCAACTAGATCTGGAACCGAAACATAAAGACAAAGAAACCCAAAAATGTTTTTCTTTTCTGAACTAGGTCAACCTTGACCCAAATTAAGGTCAACCTTGACCTGCATTGCTCTGATAGATATTCTATTCATGGATCCTGAAAGTTTTCTGAAAAGGGTATCTGAATCTTCTCTATAATTTGATGTTTTGCACCTATTCCTACAAGAAAAATGGTTTTGTTTTTTTGATGAGGGGCTTTCCTTTCTCAAACCCTAGTTTTGGAATTAACCTTGAAATAGAATTGAAATGAAGAATGATAAAAAGTAGTAGAAGAAGATATAACAATGAAGCTATGATATTCAATAGATATGCAATTGTATTTGAAATGTAAATAAGTATTTTATTATGAAAGCTTGGACTCAACATTAAAAACCATAAATTTTAATCAAAACCTCCATGATTGTATGATTGGAATCCACCTTGGAGGAAGAATGAATGAATCTTGAAGATGCACAAAGGATCTTGAAGGAAGATCACTCCACCATGACGGATAGGTCTAGGGTTTGAATGATGAATCTTGAATGCTTGAACCAACTCCCTTTAAAGGCTTGAATGATTGAATCCTTGATCTTCAATGGAGAACTTGAATGCTTGAATTCTTATATCATGCGTCTCTTGATGATTATTTCTTTTCTCATTCCTTTCTTGGTTGATGATTTCTTTTAATCCATTGAAATGAGAGGAGAAGGATTCCTTATATACTAGTCTAGGGCACAAACTTCTAGAGAGGCTGACATATGAGAAATAAATTCTCATTAATCCTATACCCTTAGAAGTGGACCTAAATTAAATATATTTTGAGAGTTTACCATTTTGAAGCCTAAAACAGCCGACCTAGAAGCAGGAAATAATTATTTTTGAACCCCGACATCTCAAAACCTTTAGAATTTGAAATTTGGACACTGGGTCATAGTCAAGGTCAACCTTGACCCTGAAGTCAAGAACCTCAAAATATTAGAGTAGGATGCTAGAAATAGGCAGGAAAGAAGTGGAAAATAGGGCAGGACAGGGGAAAAAGCTAGATCCAAGTCAAAGACCTATTCAAGAAATTTGACATGACCCCAAACCACTTACTCACAGGGATAAACCAATCCTAAATGGAAATGCTTCCATTTTCCAATTATACACTTCCTTTGTGGGGGATCCTTATGAGTTGGCACCTTCAAGAGTGTTCTATTGAACATGATACATTCCCCTTGCTCAAGGTCTGCAGGCCTAGAGGTAGTTTTATGGTATGAATTCATGCTCTAAAATTTTCATCTTGAGTGAGTTGCACCCTCCTATCACCTCTTGGAATGTTGGTACTTGTACTTTCCTTTCTTGGACACCTAAAGGATTGGTGACCAACTTGATTTCAAGAGAACCACCTTCTAGTGAATACATGGGTGCTTCTACCTCCAGATCTTCCCATATTTCTTCATCTACCTTCTCTGAAGCTATTCCTTTGATTATGATCCTTTTCAAGTTCTTGATGGCTTGGTTCTCCTTGGGTCCTTTTTGATGATCCTCTTCCTTGAGATCTTCCTCTTCCTCTGAAATTGTTTCATTTCCCTCTATTATTCTTCTCCCCCTTTCTCTTATATTTCTCTTCAATCTTCATTTATGTTTGGTAACACTGATGTATAGACTAAGGGTTAAATAGAATTAATTCATCTTGGATACTAAAGTTAAGTCCATTTAAATATTTGGAAATATTTTTCTTTTCATTTTCAGGGACCTTGGCCTTCATGGTGATCTTGTGAAATTTATCAGTATAGGAACCTACATCAAGATCTCTTTGCTTCAAATTTTGTAACTTCTTATGCAAGGTTACCTAATAGTCTTCTGGGACAAATTGTCTCTTGATTTCTTTGAGCATCTTCTTCCAAGAAGATATTGGATCCTTCCTCTTTTCCACTCTGTCATTCTGTAAGAAATTCCACCAACTCAATGTGGGACCTTTCATCTTCAACTTTTCAATCTTGATTTTCTGGTGTGCAGGAACATCATCACATTCAAAGTGATTTTCCAGGGCTTCTGCCCAATCCATGCATTCCTCTGGATCCATCCTTCCCACAAACATGGGTATGTCAAGTTTTTTATCTCTTATTCCAACCCTTTCTAAGGCTTATATGATTGATCTTTGATCATCTTGCATCTCCCATTTTGTAGGGTTTGAGTTTTCTTCACATCTTCTAAATCTAATTCTTCATCACTAGGTCCATTGAGTTGCAAGTTCTTCAACCTTGCTATCTCTTCCTCCATCTTCTTGTTTTTAACTACTTGTTCCCTCACAATTTTGGATAGCTCCACATTTTTTATTATTATGGGTATCTCCTCTTCATTGACATCATTCAAGATTTTGCAGACTCTAATACCACCTGATGTAGAGTACATAGTGAGAAGTCTAGGAAGTGTTTTATTTCCTCTACAACTCCTTAAACTTGGATTTGGCATAATAAAATCCTTATAATCTTGGTACACAAGTTATTTTAACCAAGTAGTGGTGTCTAAACACCCACTCTACTTCTCTTCAATGCCTAAAGCCTTATCACCAATTCTTCCAAAATGAATACTTAGGGACATTAGCTCTATTCCAAGCCAACTAGGGGAAAACTTCACCAGTGGCTTCAAACAACTCAACCAAAGCTTGGAAACAAAAGTACCTATGATGTAAGTATAGGGAAAAAACCCTCAAATTGACCCTTCAACTTCCACAATGATCTGAACACTAACTGACCTAGGAATCCTACTAGGTCTCCCTAATTGGTTTTTGGTGTGCATTCTCCCCTTTCAAATAGTACTAGGAAAACTAAGGGTAGATTCAAATACCCTTTTTGATGTTACAGAGATCCCCAAAGCCTTAAGATTCAACTCCATTTTTGCAACACTTAACCCTTACTGAGTTCTCAGACCTAATTAGATAGATTAGGCTTGGCTTCCAAAGAAAGTAGTCAAGAATGTGTTCATGGGGTTGGTTCATGGTTTTGGATACCTTCTTCAAACTCCAAATAACATAAATCCACCTTCAAAATGATCCCACTAGTCAATTTTTCAAACTACAGACTCCAACACACATCAAACTGGTTGAATACATTGAGATATTCAGCCTAGGGCTTGATGCAAACACCCTCAAACCTCTAAGCCACATCATGAGCTTCTAGAATCACTAAATTGCATTTTCCAAATGGGTGAGGAATTCCACTAGTGAAATTGCAAGTTAGGACCCCATTTGTAGGTCAGGCCTAGTTTGGGCTTCTTCTTGGACTACTTGTATAAAATGAATCAGAACTTTTGTTACACAGGACCAAACATATTAAATTCAATTGGCTTAAAGAGTATAATTTTAGAAATAGGGAATACTAAGAGGGGGGTGAATTATTATCCTACAAACTTTTACTTTTTCCTAATTATCGATATAATAAATTAACTTGATGCTTGTAAAATAAAGTAAACTAAATAACATGCAAAGTAATAAAGCAAATGAAGTCATAACACCATGTTTGTTCTTAGGGAAACTCTAGCCAAGGGAAAACCCCAGTGGGGACGATACCCAAAACTCATCCACTAATCAAAAGTATTCGGTTAAGGATGTTGACCCTGTTAGGAGTCTATTACATACATACAGTGTCTATGTCCTGATTAAAGGACTCTAGGCCTTATTAGAAGCCTCAACCCTGCTAAGAGTTCATATTGCAGAATAGAATGATTAAAAGATGAGCTCACTACCCAAACATGTAATATAAAATGAAATCTAATTACAAAAGGTAAAGTACATAACCTTTCATTGCTACCGAATAGCTTTCCTATTCTGATTTAGCTTTCTAGCTTCTTCTCTTTCATATAAAAAGTCTACTTGCTTTTCTTTTTCTACATATAACTTCACATCATATTAGTACAATATCTTATTACATTGTGCATATGTCTTTGCATTACATACTTCTTACATTTATACAAGTTATTAAGAATAATAACCTTTCAGCCGACTTTACAAAACATAAACTCTTTCCAAAAATAAAAAACTAACTTCTACTTCCCAAGAGTTAACATATAGGATGTCATCCCTTTTATGGTTAATTCATTATTTTGATAAACAAAATAATCCCTTAACTATTATACGTGTTCTGTCTTCATGCTCTGCTTAGTCGACTTCGACCCTGTCTCTATAATCTTTCAATAACTCCTTCTGTACATGTTGTACAGACTTTTTCTTTCACATGTGTCTTTTTCATACATAGAATTATCCATCTTCAAGTGTGCATGCATTGAACCTACTTCTATAAACATCGCTATCCAAAATTGTCTCTAGTTAGACTAGAAAATACTGCTTATACTTAGACAATTTTATTTGCACTCTAAGATAAATGCTTTCTATCATAGTGCGATCTTCATACTAATTATATGTCTCCATAATGACAATAACTTGATATCCAACTCAGCCAAATTTCCAACAATCTCCCCCTTTGTCATTGGTGGCAACATATAAGAAAATTGGCTAAGTCTTACAAAAAACTTCAAAATTGTGGCCATAACAAAAATTCTTCAATATACTTATATCTCTAAATATCTACTAAATTTCTATACTCCCCCTAGGAGTATGCCCCATATCATACTAGCTATACAATTTTTTGCTATCACTCCCCCTTTGACAACAATGACAAAAAAAGGGTGCCAAAACTGTTCAAAAAAAAATTGTTTATCTTTGGATTCAAAATTGCAAAGTCGGTACGCTTGCAACACAATCTGAAAATTTTATCTTTATGCTTTCTATCTCCTTCTCCCATGATTTCTTAATGGAATCTGAGACACTAAGGAGTGCACATAAACCATAAGATACAATTTCACATGCCTGAAGATTTGCATAGTGAAATTTCTCATAAGATGTCTTAGAAGAAAGACATTCTTCCAACTGATTTTCAATAATACTTAGATTAATTGATACATGCTCTCTTAATAGAGAGAATCTCCTCAATTTCTTATCATTTTCATCATTTAGAATCCTTATGTCATCATTTATTTTTCTTATGTTCTTCTCAATATGTGAGATCTTCACATTTGGGCTTCATAAGAGATTTGTTGCTATTTTAATTTCTACCTCTTTTTCTTTCATCTTCTCTGTTATTTCAGATACATGATCCTCAAATTTTGTACATTGAATGTACAAAGATTTTTCTCTTTCCAAAATTCTTCTCAGTTCCTTTATGCAAACATCAAAATTATCAATATCATTTCTAATATTCTGACATATATCCTAAAATATCTTGGCTTCATAGGCTTCTTGAGCTTTGACTATAGCCATATCTGATAAGTTTGTGAATTCATTGTCAAATTCTTTCACAACTTCTTTTTCTTTGACCTGTGGATCTACTTCATTTATCTGACTGGTTATAATGTTCTACAGTTTCTCTGTTACTTCAAGCAATGATCCTTCAAGGCTTTTTACCTTCTTATTCTTGCCAATTATTTTGTCCAAGGATGAGATCAACTCTATTTGATCATCATCATCAACTTCTTGTCCAAGACTAGCAAAGATCGATTCAATATGTGCCTTCTTTGCTGCTTCCTTGGGTGTGGGATTGATTGTTGCTTGTTCTTGTGATTCTTCATGTCCTGTTGCCTCTATTTTAACTTGGGTTTCTACTTGTCTCTATTCTACTTCTTCTTCTTTTCTTATTTCATTTCCTTCTTCCTCATCAACTATCATATCCTGCTACTCAAGAGCCGAATTGTCAACAATGTTCTCAAGATTTCCAAATGGGTTATCTTCACTATCCAAAGTGATATTTGTTCCTTCCACATTTATGATTTCATCTTTAATGTTGATTGATGGTGGCGGTGATGGTGAAGGAATTTTATGATGCTCATCTTCCAATACTTGATTAGATGCACTTGTGTGCTCACTAGGTTCGAAGGTCATTACTTTTAAAACTACCTATTCAGTCTCTTTGTTTATTTCCTCATAGCTTCCTCCCATTATCAAGATAGTTCTCCTTTTCATTCTAAGATGAGTGTTAAGATTTTTCATAATTTCCTTGAAATGATCTTCATATTTAATGTCACAGCGCTTCCTCACATAGTTTGCTCTTATGTTTTTATCTTTTTCAATTGATCTTTTCTTTCTGTTCACTAACTTTTCAAAGAGTTCATCAGGAATATTTTCTTGAATACTATTAAACTTTTTATCTACCAATATCATATGCCTGACAACTACATTTTCTAAGTTCAACTTCTCAGAATAATTGTACAACTCATATTATTTATTCATTTTAGAGAAATATCCTTCATTAATGAGTAAGTCATTTACTTTCTCTATCTTTGGTTTCTATTTCTTTTTATTGCTCCCAATTTCTTCATCATGTTTTACTTCATATACCTTTCTATGGGCTGGTGTGAATATGGTCTTCCGTCTTTTTCCTAGCTCACTTTCCATTTCCTTTACTCTTTTTTTTGGTGGAGTGGTGGAGGATCTAGTAGATTTTCTTACTTCCTGCAACTCTTCAACTTTAACCACTTCTAAATTCTAAACATCTTCAGTTTGAGCTGCAACTCATGTTAGGGGTGGAGTAGACAAAACTTCTTTTTGTCCAATGTCTCTTATTACTATTTTTATCTTTTTTGCAACTAGAAATTCATATTTTGTCATGCATGTGTCCTTAAGAATTTTCTTAATAATGTTGTCAACTCTCTTCTTGGCTAATTTCTCTTCTTACAGTGACTTCGTGGAGCTAAAGTTCTCCTCATAAGTTCCAAATCTAGAACTGTTCACATCCAAGTTTCTCTTAAGCAATCTGTTCACATAATCTTCTATTTCAACTTCAGAGACTTCATATCCAAGTGGATTTATAAATTCCACTCTCAGTTCAACAACTTCAACAAAAGTAAAATCAATGTCAACCATAAAACACATATCATTTTTGTGTTTCTCTACTATAGCATGTGGAATCCTTGACCTTTTTCTCATTTGATTATGAAATGTTTTAATTACTAAGGTTGCACTCTCATTAACCTTGTCTATAGGGTGTCTGAGATATACCTTATTGATTCTATCCATAGAAGTCATGTTATCATTCCAATCTTCTCCAATAGTGTATGGAAATCTTCTCAATAAATGAAAAAAAATGTATGTAATCAAATATGAGATTCTAAACTGTGAGTTCTTGGTTTTCTTTATCTTCTCAAGGTTCTCAAACAACTAAATTCTTAAAATTTCACACATATCAACTTGAACTTTTTCAACGCACATCAAATATGTTGCATGAACCATTCTAGCTACCATGTCATCTTCTCTATAATTTGCACAAAACTTAGATGTTAATATCTTGTTCACATATCTAACATCATCTTGTGTTATCTTGCTTATTACTATCCCTCTACCATTATAGGATGACTTGGTGTTATCCAATATAGTCTTCTTTACATTTTTCTCATTAGAGGGTATGACTCAGGTTTTAGACAAACTGATTACCTCATGAATTAGGTCTGTAGTGATATCTATCACTTTGTCATCTAGCTAAAATTTCCCATTGTGAATTCTACTTAAAATGATCTTAGTGCATTCATCATCTTCAAATACATAATGCAGTGAATACTTCACAATTTCATTTTCATTCAAATGTTCAAACCCTACTTTTAATGACATATCCTGATTTTATAACTTCTCATATTCCTTAATTAGATTACCATCACTGAGGGTCTCAAATTTTTATTTTAGATAACTTTTTACATCCTCTAAATGTAAAACTTCACCTAGTACGGATGACAATGAAGGACTAGGGTCTTCTTCCAAGGGTTCTACTAGTTCCCTTTTGACTCTAGGTCTAACAGTATCCCGTACATGGTGAATTAGTGATACATCCATGACTTCTATAAAAGTTTTAACTGCTTGATAGATTTGCTTAGTAAAATACCTCAAATTTTTTATTTAGGGCTTTGCGTAGATTTAGCATGAAATTCTTCTCCAAATCCTATAAATTTCTCTCAATCACCACTCTATAGATCTTCTTATCACTTGTAGTCACTTGAATGATCCAATAATACCGATCATAAGCTTTTAACCTTTCAATCTTTCAAGATTCTGACATCGCATTCAATTCCTTTGTCACTTCTTTCTAAAAAGTTGTTCATATTTCTTGTAAAACTTCATACTTCTTGTGAACTCACATACATTCATATTAGCTCATGCACTCTTAACCATAGCATCATTATATCACATACTACCTTACATTAATTATGCAAGACTCAATTCATTCTACTCTAACTTCTACATTATCCTAAGTTCCTATTCTAATGCATTCTTTATGAATTAAGTTCTTTGAGATGGGTTAGGAAGAGATTCACACTTACTATCAGATACTTCACCTATCTGATTACCTTGTGTATTGAGTGTGTCTTCTTTATCTATGGCTTTAACAAATTTCACCTCTTCTAAATTACTACAACATCCTTTCTGAATGTTGCTTGCATTCTCATTTCTCCTTGTATAGCTTCTAGGATTAGGGTTTCTCATGTTGTTCATTTTGCAAAATCTTGTTGTATGACCAAATTTGTTACATATCTGGAAAACTACTCTATTGTTTCCATATCTCGGTCCCGTCTGGTTGATTTGTGATCTACAATTTCTAGCAATGTGTCCAATCTTGTTGCATCTATAACACACAACTCCATTTTTCTTGTTCATATCTTCAATAGGTCTCTTATCTACATGGTTAGTATCTCTAAACATTCTACTACTATTATTTTTATCATTAAATCTAGGTTTCTTACATTCAATAGCTCTATGTCCAAAACCATGACAATTATAACAATAACCATTGAGAGGTTTGAATTGCTTACCTGTGCAATCTTTCTTCATATGTCCAAAAGTATTACATGAAAAACATCTAACTTTGAATTCTCTTTGTGTATCTTTAGGTGGTTCATCTTCTTTAGGTGGATTAGGTATGTCTTTAGATTTTTTAGCTTCATCAAATTTATTTTCATCTTTGTTCTTAGAGAGTTTCAGATCCGGATCCTTGCATTCTTTATTGATCTTAGATGAGTTAAATCCAAGACCAGTTATATCATAGTATGGCTTTTGATAAGACAATTGTTCATCAATCTTCTCACTGGCAGAATATAGTTTCTCAAGATGTTGTTTAAACTGAGTCAATTCACCTTTCACAATTGTATTATACTTCTCAAGTTCAGCATACTACAATTTGGTTTTCTCGAGTTTAGATGTTACTTTACAAAGTTTAGACTTTAGATCTTCATTTTCAGATTTCAAATTTGATTCATCCTTGCTATTTCCATCTTTCAAACTTAACTTCAGATCTACAATCTTTAATTCATGTTTAAGGATTTTATTTTCTTTCTTCAAATTTGACATTTCATCATAGTCTTCAATTTGAATTGTAGGTTCTTTCTTCAATTTTAGTTCTTCCACTTTTTCTTTGAACTTCTCAATGAATTTTTTTGCATCATCAAATTTCCCTTTCAAATTATCTCTTTTTTCAGTAAGAATATCAATTTGTTCAAGAGCTTCTTCAGGATTCTTCTGTAATTGATCCATATCCATAGAGATATTACTCAAGTTGCTAGGCTTTCCCTGAATAACTTTCTTCTGAGTAACTAAGCTCTGATATCAATTATTAGAAATGGGGAATACTGAGAGGGGGGTGAATAAGTATTCTACAAACTTTTACTTTTTCCCAATTATGGATATAACAAATTAACTTGATGCTTGAAAAGAAAAGTTGTTAAGAATTAATGTTGAATATATCATATGGGGGAGTATTCACATCCATTCTATAGAAGTTTTTTTTGCATCCATGACTGTGATTGTCATTGATGTCAACATAGTGATCTACTGAAGATTAGCAGAGAAGCAGATAGTATTTGAGTTAGCGCACATGGGATATTGAAGATGAAGCTATGAAGAGTTGAGGAATTACTCTATGATGTTCTATAAAATCATGGGTAAGAGCGCGTACAGAAATTTATTTATTCATGAAAGTTATGTGGAAATCAGTGGAAGCAATATTCAGGCAGTGTTCTTGAGTAGTGGTTTGTGGAAATTAGATAATATCCCCTAATCGGGATTGAATCTGAGCATGAAAAGTTGAACAATATTTGAAGACATGATGATAGTAACGTGGATGTTATTGCAAGGTCTGAGGTCGCATGAGTAAAGAATTATCTTAATTGGAAGCCGACAGTTTTGTGTAATTTTTATATAACGTGTGGAAGATTTTATTTTGTAATTTGTATGTCGACTCATTTGTAATTACTTGAGTTTGGTATAAAGGAAGGAATTTTTTCCTTATTTTAGTATGTAATTGTGTATGGTATTTGAAATTGAATTGTGGAATTATGCAATACTTGTTGGAAGAGGATATGCGAAGTATAGAGATCTGGTATTGAGATCTAATGAAACAATTGGTGCGATTTGGCACAGTCAGAGAAGGAGTATTGTGTTGTTGAGATCAATAATATTTTGATATTATTTTGTTGAATAATATAGAGATAATTTGGACAGTGTGTTTGGTGATCTTACACCTAAAGCTATTTGGGCAGTGGGTCCTTTTGTCTTCCATAACTCCTAACAGAGTCCATCCTCTCACAAGGAACTTTCATATTAGTGCATCTTTTGTGGGCATCATTCACACCAGGGTTTACTCTTTGATCAAGAGGTTCCCTAGTCAACATATCTTGTGTTATTGTGTTTTTATGCATGTATATCTTTCTATGGCTATTGATTAAATTGCTTACATGGTTAAAATCTATTGAAGTTGATAAAAGTTGTATTTATATGATAAATGATTCACCCCCTCACCCCCCTCTCAGTTATCTTGGTGGACTTTACTTTTTAACAATTGGTATTAGAGTAGTAGGTCCTTGAAGGAAAATTTTAACAACATGAGGAGATCCATGGTGAGTCATTTCAGGAAAGAAAGCCCTAAGTTTGATGGAGAAATTTTGACAGCTAGAAAGAAAATATGAAGACACATTTTACTTTGTTTAGGACCAGGTTATTGGTTAATCACAAAGAATTAGAAGACTATCATTGATGAAGACAAGATTGAAGAATGTACTAATGAGGAAAGAGATATATTCATGTGTAACATACTTGCCAGAGAAGCACTTTTCTCAGCCCTTCTGGAAAATGAGTACAGTCAAGTAAAATATCTAAAAACATCTCATGAAATTTGGTTAGCTTTACAATCTACTTTTGAAGGTGATGAACATGCAAAGAAATTTAGATTACATAATTGGATATGTGCATTTGAAGATATAAGAATCATGGAAGATGAATCTATTAGAAGTTATATTGGTAGAATGTCAGAGATTGTTGTAGGTATAAAATCTTGTGAAGGAACCAAGATAGAGAATGAAGTGATATGGAAAATTTTGAGGACATTGACTCCTGCATTTAAGTAGACAACACATATGATTGAACAAGTTATACCTTGTACTAAGAACTTTACCAAAGAAACCCTTCTTGGAAGATTAGAAGCAACAGCAATGAACTTGAGGCAATTTGGAGATTTACCTAAAATGGAGACAACATTCAACGCACTTAGTATTCGCCCTAATTTGTCAAGAAGCATGAGTGTGAGTGGAGATTATGCTAGTAGTAGTAGAACTAGGAATGAAGAAGATAGGAAGATTGAAGATGGCATTGCTTTACTTGTGAAAAGAGAACCAGACGGTAAGAAAATCTTTAAATGTTGGACTTGTCAAGAATATGGTCATTTTGCATCTAAATGTCCTAAGAGAGTTAAGAAGTATATAAAGAACTTTAAACCTAGAAGATCTAAAGAATTTTATTATGCAAATGATGAAGATTTTGAAGCTAGTATGGATAAATCTCTAAGTCAAAGTGATAATGAGAATGATGATATAGGATTTGTAGCAATAATTGAAGAAAATCCTGAAACAGAAGTTAAGGAAGAAAAAGATTTAGTTTCTCAAGTAGAAAAGAAAGTTGATTGGATTATAGATAGTGGTTGTTCACATCATATGACTAGAGACATGAAGAAATTCATAAATTTTAACAATTATGATGGAGGAGTTGTTAGAGTTTGAAACAATGCACCTTGTTTGATAAAAGGTATAGGATCTATTACTCTTGATGGAAATACTAATACTGATGATGTTTACTTTTTGGATTGTTTGAAACATAATCTTTTGAGTGTTGGATAGCTAGTTGATAAGGGATATCAAGTTTGGTTTACTGAGAAATCTTGTGTAATCAAAGACAAGGATGGTAATTTGATTGGTACTAGATTAAGAACTAGAGGTAATGTATTTTAGTTGAATCCTACTGAGATGACATGCTTGATTACAAATATTGATGACAGTTGGTTATGGCACAAAATATTTTGTCATATAAACTTTGATAATTGTTATACACTAAGTTTTCACCCTTGTTTCAAGCTCTCTTGGGCTTGATAACCTAGTATAACATGGGAATAATCTCCAAGTTGTGGGACCAATGCTAACTGAGATGAGACCTCCAAGTTCTAGGCTGGTCCTCTTGGATAATCACCTTAATTTTCTTCTTGACATGAAAGTAAACTCTTGAGGGGAAAAGGGACAGGAGGAATGCATAAAAGGGAAATGACTTGAAAGAAAACTACCTACTAGGTGATACACCAAAAATATAGTATGAATGGTAGTATAAAGAATGAAGTTAGTACATGAGCTTAGGTCTAGGAGATCACAACTCACTAAATAGGTTTGCATCAATATTTCATAGAAGGGTCTGCAACAAAGAGATGCTATGTAGGGAAAGAGAGAAATTCACAAGGCAATAACACTCCTAAGAACTTAGACACAATCTATAACTTGCAAACAACATTCACTTTTACAATTGGGTATAAGAATGAGATAGATTGCTAGGGGTGGAAGTATACCCACAAAAGCATTCAAATTAGATCATTCACAAGCATACACATAGACTATAGAAAGAAAGAGGGATCAAGAACCCTAAGATATCACTGAAAACATTCAAATACTGAATTCAATAAGAGAGAATTTAGACAAAGGAAGCATAGGGATAGAGAGGATGTCACAAAATACCTTTGCAATATCTAGATAATCAATGGGAGATTACATAATGTAGAAAACCAGAGGGTAGAAAAAATGCCACAGATAACTTTCTAAGAAAGAGGACTTTCTTCTTTACAAAATGTGAACTCTCTAAGCTCTAAAAGCTCCAAAAACATTATATACATCTCCTTGCACGTAGGCAAAAGAAAAACCTAACTAGGGTTTACATAGTTTTAACATAAAATAATCAGAAACCTTTGTCGATCAGATATCTTGCATGTCCATCTCTATACTACATCTTCCTGCGGACAAGCCACCTTGATCCATCTACCACACTGCAACTTGACCTTGCCATGAATGTCTTGTAATTTAAGTACAAAAGTCCACAGGTGGCACCACCTTTTAATGTTTCTTCAATGCAAGAACACTGACTTGGTACCCTAAGAAATCAAACGTGATGGACATCATATCTTCTAATCATTCCCCCAACTACAACCATCCTGAAGAATTCAATTTGAGCTACCCACTTTGTCACAAATGACTAATGGATCAAAAACCTAGCAAAACCCTACAGAGATATTTTTGAATTTAAATATTAACGGCTAGCAGGTCAAAATTTTAAAACATGGCCGTCAATATCTATCTTTTCCTGGTAGATGAACGGCCCAGATCAACTTTGTGATAGTCACAAACCCTTTGAAAAGTCAAATGCCACCAAATCAATTGGAAGACAATAAAAAATGAACACCTTAGTGACACGTAGCACATCGGACCCATGACCCACTAAGATTCTCATCAGACGGTGGTCGCATGATCACATGGGGTCAGAAGATTCCATGAGATCATGAGACCACCGTAGATCTTACTTTCTCACCACCTCACTCAAGATACCTGGACCCACTAAAAAATTCCACCTATAATACTCAGTGACCAAATTTAACTCATCACGTTAGCACCTCCTGGCAACATGGACCCATGGCAGAGCCTGAACACCTGAAAGATCGAACGGTCGTTGTATGATATCATAGGGTCAAAAGATTCCATGAGACCATGAGACAATCGTAGATCTTAAACTTTACTGACATCTCTATAGATCCTCTAACAACAGTCCCACTGATAGATCCTAGTCACTGCTTGGCCGACCAATAAAATGCAAGCACATCAGAAAGAAAGGACCCACCTGACAGGGCCTAGAGATAAAGCAAGATCAATGGTTGGCACATGATCTCATGGGGTCGGAAGATTTCATGAGATTATATGCCAACTGTTAGATCTTCTAAGTAAGATAGTGCATTGGGCCCACCCTAACATAGCTCCATATCACAAGCTCTTCAACCAATAGGAAACGTACACCTCAGACTATGTGGCAGTGGACCCACTGACAACCTGTAGCGCTATCTGAAAGGAAGATCAATGGCCATTGCTGCATTTTGATGTTAACCCTCGAGCACATCTTCACAACCTTATAGCGATGATCATTGATTATGTCCAAGATTTAACTGATAGGAAATCAAGACCACCAAACAAACTATAACCGCTTCGCCAAGTCGCTAAGTGTTAAGAGCTAGACTGTTGGAAATAAGAGACTTGGCGACTGAAGGATTTTTTGTGCACATGGGAAATAGAGACCTTTAGTGGTTGAAAAAGGTAATGAAGAATTATAATAGGCCAAAGGGGTTTTAGGGCTTTTTGGCTCAAACGACAACTTTTATGAATTTTGACCTAGGTTTTTTTTATGCTAGAGACAGAGAAAAATGCCTGTAGAGACCAGAGGAAAAGATGCTAAACCCATGAAATTTTTTGGAGGTGTTCAACAAGGTTTAAAGCATGAGGATCTTTGACTAAATTTAGCTTATGACCAAAATGAAAGGATATGAAATTTTGGGTGACATTTTGGCAATTTCTACTAGATGTCAGCTTACTAGACATTGAAACCAATGGCCTTGACATGTTCATTTGGCATGGGGTCAAAACTTGAGCACAAAACCTTGACAGAGAGATAGACCTGGAACCAAAGGGAAAAAACTATGCATAGGCACTTCTTGAAAAGTAGGAAAACTAAACTAGAAAGCAGGGACAGAAAGAAAGAAACATATTCACAGAGATTTACAAGGAGGGATTGACCTTAAAATAGGGCTTTAAATGGAATCCATTCACTGATATAGGCAAGGCATCTCCTTCAAGATTTGATAGCTAGAAAGCATTAGGCCCTCTGCACTCTTTAATAAAAAATGGTCCACCCCAAAAGGAATCAAACTTTGTGTGTCTACCAAGCCTTGATCTGAATTCATCCCACTTGAGGACTACATCTCCTACTTTAAAGCCTCTAGCCCTGGCTCTTTTATCAAAACTCCTCTTTGTTTGATCCTGATGGAACTCCATATCTTTCATGGATTTTTCTCTAAGTTCTTCTAACTCCATTAGCTAAGCATACCTAATTTTTAAGGGATCTCCTTCTTCAAATAGGGCATATTGAGTGGCTAAGTCCAAAGCTGGCAATTCAGTTGAAATGGACAGCTTAGCCTCTCTGCCATACACTAATACATAAGGAGAATTCCCAATGATTTTCTTTGGGGTAATCCTATCTAACCATAAGGCAGACTTCAATTTAGTATGCCAATCTCTTTGGTTATCCTATAGTGTCTTCTTGATTATTCTAATCAAGTTCTTATTAGTTGATTCTACCAAACCATTGCCTTGAGGGTAGTAATTTGAACTAGTATTCAGATAGATGCCATTTCTGATTGCCCATTCTAAGACTTTAAGGCCTGTGAATACTAATGCATTATCTGATATTATGGAGTCTGGAGTGCCAAATCTATGAATTATATCATCATAAAAACTTAAGACAACACTCTCATTTGCTTCTTTTAAGGCAACTGCCTCTATCCATCTAGTGAAATAATTTGTTGCAGTGATTATCCACTTGTGTCCTGCACTAGATGGAGGATTGATCATACCAATAAAGTCTATGCCCCATCTCATGAATGGTTGCTCTATTCCGATTGGCTGAAGGGGAATAGCTACAAGCCTTTCTTTTCCTACAAACATAGCACATTTGATGCATTTCCTCACATAATCATGACTATCCTTAAAGATAGATGACCAATAGTATCCAACCCTCATGATCTTAAAAGTAGTAGTCCTAGGAGAAAAGTGACCTCAAGAAGGTCCATCATGAAATTCAAATAGGACATCAGCTATCTTTTTTGAATCAATACATCTTAAAAGGACACCATTGTGATCCTTTCTAAAAAGAACTTCATCTATCAGCACAAAAGGAACAGACTGTAACCTATAATATCTTCTTTTTGTTGAATCTAGGTCTGCGAGACATTGTCTTGTCTTCAAGTAATGAACCATATTAGGCAACTAACCTGATGCCTTGACATGTTATTCTATAGAATGCACAACCAGAGATGCATTTGTTTGTTTATATTTCTTTAAAATTTCATCCTCTACCAAATGCTCACAAAGACCTCTTCCTCTAACCAGCTTGGTGTTTTGGATATCAATGTCATATTCCATTACTTTGGTAATCCAACTAGCTCTTTTTTCATTTAGGTCCTTGGAAAGAAAAAATTCTTTGACATTTGGATTAGTAACCTTCAAGTGTATCTTGCTATGGGTCAATAGATGTCTGAATTTTTTAAGGCTCTTCACCACAGCAAGTACATGTTTTTCCACAAAAGAGTATCTTTGTTCATATTCTTCTAAACCTTTGCTAAAGAAAGCAATAGGCTGCTCCAACCCTTCTAAATTTTCTTGAGTCAACATAGCAGATATGGCATCATGACCCCCATAAGCATAAAGGATAAAATCCTTACTAAAATTTGGGTTCAATAGAGTAGGGGCTTCTGTCAAGCCCTCTTTGATAGCTTGGAAATTAGCTTTTCCTTATTTAGTCCAACTAAAAGTTAAACTCTTCTTTAACATGGCTGTTAAAGGCTTTAATACATCTACAATATTAGGCAAGAAACACCTAACAAAATTAATCTTTCCTATGAAATATTGGAGACTCTTCTTATGATGTGGCAATGGTAGCTCTAGAATAGCTACAATCCTCTTAGGGTCTACTATAATTCCTTTCTTGGATACTGTTGGCTCCTGAAATCACTGGATTTCTTCTTAGTAGTTTCGGGAAACCAATTGATGAATTCGACCTTTGTTTAGGTCAGATTCCTACACTTTAGGTTAGTAACCAGGGCGGGTGTACCCTATAATAGAAAACTTGAAGATAACTTAAGGACTAAAGATTCTAACAACTAACGAGTCTAGGTTAGGATTCTAAACTGAAAATTAAAATAATTGAATTACAACTACACTAACAAAACTAAAATCTATGCACTAATGCTAGTTGTGGTTAGAAAGTTAGAATATTAATGAAATAAATAATCAAATGAAATGCGAATTGGAAATTTACAAACTAAGTCCTAAAGATTGCTTGAAATACTTTAAAATTGAAATGAGGGCAAAACCTGGAAACTAGTAAATGAAACAATCAGAAATGTAAAAAGCAGTACTGTATATGAGATCAGTGCCTATAACATTGGGCATCAGAGTCCTGACAATTGAAATGTGATAGGAGACAAAAATGAATTCTAAATCATCAATATAGACAACTTTATTGAATTTAACTCCAATATTTATAGACCAACCAATTGCGCAATTTGGAAGAATTTAACTAAAAACATATCCTAGGAGACCAATAGTTTCATCAAATATATTGATAACAGAATTCAGATCGATCACATTAAAGGAACTCAAAAGAATTCATCCACACATAAATATCATCAAAATCACTGAATTATAACATTGAAGAATTTAAACTTATCTCATTCCGGTAGCATTACAATACTGATCAAATTTCATATACCAGCCCTCCAGATTCACCCATAAAAAATTTAGTCCATAATAGATGTATATGCCATCACAAAATTGTTTGAAATATTTTTTCTCATAAAAGTATTATAATTGTTGTTGTAAAAAATAAAAAATATCCCTCCCTATTTATAATTTTCTCATACCCTCTGAATGAAAGGACATGCCCTTTCATTAAAATAATAAATCAAAAACTACCCCTTACCTAACCAATAACTAACCCCTTAACCATCTAACTATTACAAAAATAATTAACTCTCCTCCCTTTGAAACTCCTCTCCCGACCACATCTACAAAAACAAAAACACAAAACAACATGTTAGTCGGTAAATAAAACTAACCATAGGTTAGGCAATACATTAATAAAACCAAAAACCTAATCTAAAACTACCCAAAAAGATTAGGTTAGAAAAATTAAAAAGAAACAAATTCATGAAAACATTTAAAACTTCTAAAACTTAAAACACCTTTTAAAAGAAATATAAAAAGAACTAAACTAAAAAATAAAACTATATAATAAAAAACATAAACATCTAGGGTTAGTAAAAAATAAAAACAAGAATCAAAACCTAGATTTTAGGAAATGAAAAAAATATATTTCCGAACAAATTAAATTACACATGAGGTTAAAACTAAAAATAAGGGAAGAGGGGAAAATATTTACCCCTAATTACCACAAGAAAAGGGGATAAAAGGAACGAGAGGAAAAATAGGAACAAGGAAGTAGGTTAGGGAAACATGGCTAGGGTAGATAGGTTAAAACATTAGGGAGAAGGATTAGGTGAGAAGTTATGAGTTCAACTCCCTCTACCCATTCTTTTGGTGAAGTACATTTATTTGGCACTTTTTAAAATAATACAAAGAATATTTTGCAGGATTTATATTTAATTTTAAAAGATACTCCACATTTAATGAAACATTTAGTCAACGAGAGCACTAGGTCCTGGAAATTACAAAAATGCAAATACATCAAATACATTAGGGGTTAGAGATAAATAATGAAATATATAAAAAATTGAACTTTTAAAACATATAAATCAAGATTTATCACTTCCCTGATGATATTTGGATTGATTTTTTGGTGTCCCAACAGATACTATATATCCCAGCAATTTTCCTTCACGTATTGCAAACACACATTTCTTGGGATTAAGAGATATCCCAAATTCTCTACATCTTTCAAATATTTTCCTCAGATGTTTGATATGGTCTGTTGCATGTTTAGAATAGACAGTTATGTCATCTAAGTAGACCAGTAAAAATTTGTACATGAGGCTTTTAAAGGCCACATCCATTGCCTTTTGAAATGTAGCACCTGCATTTGACAAACCGAAGGGAATCTTTTGATAAGCCATGGTTCCCCACTTGGTTGTAAATGTAGTATTATATTGATCCTCTTCATTAACTAAGATATGATTGTATCCTGAATAGCCATCCAATAATGAAAATCTCTTGGATCCAGAGACACATTGTAAGATTTGATCCATAGAGGGTAATGGATGGTGATCCTTTAGAGAGGCCCTATTAAGATCTCTGAAGTCAACACATAACCTCAACTCCCCATTCTTCTTCCTTACAGGCACAAGGTTGGAAATCCAACTAGTATGCTTGATGGGGTAGATGATACCACTCTCTATCAATTTGAGCACTTCTCTATCCATAAGTGGCTCAAGCTTGGGATTAACAGACCTTTGCTTTTGTCTTACTGGTTTGGCATTAGGCTCTAATTCAATAGTGTGCTAAGAAAGGGCTGGATTAAAACCTTTGAGGTCTTCATATTGCCATGCAAAAACATCACTGAATTCACTAAATAATTGGGTGTAAGCCTACTTTTCTGAATCAGTGTTTACCTTTCCAAATTGTAAACTTTTAGCTGGTTCCAACTCTAATTTGACACAATGCTCTTGTTGAACTACCAGGCCAGCTTTATTCTTCTTAACTTGATCATCCTTGTTGAAGATATTCCCTAAGGTGACAAGACCTCTAGGCATCTTATTAGACTTAAGTTGTATCACTTGATCACCATAGTTTTGCACTAACCTATCTTGGTTATGCTCTAAGAAGACATCCTCTTCAAACAGGAATTGTAGAATTTGCTCATCATTGTCAAACACTTGCCAATTAGTATCATTGTCAGGGATAGAAGGTCTGACAATCACTTTGATATGTTTTTGGTCTATTTCTTTTGAAATGCTATTGGGGATGTCATATTGAGACCCAATAGCAGCTAATCTATCTGCATTTTGATTTAGTTTTCTAAGGATAGAAACAATATTGAAAGCACTAAAATCTTCAATTGCATCCCAAACTCTATGTTTGTATGCTCTCAAGGTGTCATTTTTGGTTGCACTTATCCCTCTCACTTGGCTGACTACCAACTCATTGTCACCATAAACTTTTAGGGCCTTAAGCCCTCTTTTTCTATCCCACTCCAATCCATTCACTAGGCTCTCATACTTTGCAATGTTGCTAGTGCAGGAGAAACTAAATCTAAAAGTTGTATAGTATCTTTCTCCTTTTGGGGACACTAGCATAGCACCACCACCAGAACCATGTCTACTTCTAGCTCCGTCAAAAAATAATTCCCAAACTTGATTGCTTTGATCCTCTGAATCAACACTATCCTTGAAAAGGTTTGGCTCTATGGATCCACTTTCTTGTATTAGATAACTTCCCAAACCAGCATCCCAAATAACATTTTCTTGGGTTTCAAAAGCCTTTTCTGATTCTAGCTCATCTAAGAAA
Organism: Chamaecyparis obtusa; assembly: GCA_027943335.1. NCBI lineage: Eukaryota > Viridiplantae > Streptophyta > Pinopsida > Cupressales > Cupressaceae > Chamaecyparis > Chamaecyparis obtusa. The sequence continues at coordinate 1,100,650 of BSBK01001817.1, read as the reverse complement.
ATATCAAGGATACTTTCTGTCTTAGTGTTGGCTTCTTTGATAGTTGGGAAATCATTGTCATCAAATATAGGGCAGCTTGCATTGATGGCATTGGATACATATGGCTCTATATGGTGTGTTGCTAATGATTCTGATTTAATGGTAACCTTGGTACCATATCTTGTGTGGAAAAGCATGTGAGACAAGTCAGAAGAAAGGTAGCCTCCTATTTTGGTTGTAAACTCCCTTGACAACCATATGGAAAATAAAGTAGGGAGATCTATGATGTATATATCAATTAGGATAGATAAATTAGGACTAGCATGAAGGATTAGACTGGTATCCTTAGCCACACCTATAGTATTAACTGAGGATCCATCAAGTTGTGTAACCTTCTTTTGGAGGGGTTCATATTTAAGTCCTAATTGGTCAGCCACTTTCTTGGGCATTACAGTTCTAGTGGCTCCACTATCTACCATTCAATTATGTACTAAGGATTTTCCAATAATTAAGGATACATAAAAGGGAGGTGGTTTTGAGTTCATACCTTGCATAGTATTGGCTTTGGAGTTGCAACTTGGAGCCTCCTTTTCTTGATCAGTGTTGACCAACACTGGCTTTGCAACTTCTTTTGTAGGCTGAGGAGTAGTCATTTTGGTTAGAGCCCTCTTTAAAATTTTAGGTTGCCCTGGAATAGCCAAAGAGTCCCACATAGACATAGTAATGTTCACCTTCTTCATGTTGTCTACAATGTTGAAAGGTGCCACAGTGTGCACTCTCTATTGTGCCTTTACTATGATGTGCTCTACTTCTTTGAGAGTCTGGCCCTCTTTGCTTGTAATGACAAGAGCCCTCTTGAATGTGATAGGAGTGTCTTATTGTATTGGCTCTGTAGATGTAGTAGCTTTGGTACCAAAGTCTGCTCACTCCATGTCTTGAGCTCTTCTCTTTGACCTTGTGTTGGCAGCAATAGAAGGTTCACCAATAACTCCATTGAAATCCTGCTGCTCCCAATTGAAAAGAGCAGTCTCATTATCTTGTGGTTCTTGTTGAGGAACTGATCCACTTGTAGAAGCCTCTGATTGAGTTTGTGAGGCATTTTGAACCATCAGTGCTTGGTTCATCCATCCATTTGAACATGTAGCCTAATTATGAGGCTGATTACAAGGGAAACACCATTCATTGTCCATAGCGATATTATTTTGACTAGGAACCATGTCCCTAACTGGATTTGCAGAATTGAGAGGTGTAGGGTTGTATGGTTGGAATGGTCTTTGATTGAAATTTTGTCTTTGTCCTTGATACCCTCCTTGGTATGGTGGCCTATTTTGTTGATAAGGCTATCCCTAATTTTGATATTGTTAATTAGGACCTTGGCCTTGTGGCTGAAAGGGTGGTCTGATTGCTTGCCTTTGTCTCTTTAGGTTTGTGACCTCTTTAGTCAAAGTTTGCAGCAAATTTGCCATTTTTTGCTGACTAGTTTGTTGGCTATTCTTTATCTCTTGCAGCTCTTGAGAGAAACTTGCTTTTACCTCTTGACCACTAGTACTAGCCTAAGGTTCTAATATGGTGGGAATAGGGGTAAATGGGGGTACTTGTGGAGGTGCAATGGGCTAAAGGCTAGGAAAAATGGGCATGGGTGGCCTTCTAGCTATCATACCTACTTGGATCAAACAATTTTCAGCCCTGAGAGCTATGTCAAAAGCTTGGGGTAAAGAGGTACCACCCATAGATTAGATCATGATAGAAATTTGACCATTCAAGATTTGCAAGAAGTGTAGGAAAGCATGATCAGCTGATGGCCTCACTAAGACTGGAATTCTATTCCATGTTTTGAGGAATCTATTGTTATAATCTATCATTTGTTCTTGAGGGTCTCTTTTAATGGTTGTCAACTATTCAACCAGAGATAAGTTGTCTAATTTATCCTCAAAATGTTTACTCAATGCATCCCCTAATTCATCCCATGAAGTAATGGAACCAACAGTTAAAGTTCTAAACCATTCAAGAGCCTTACCTTTGAGAGAGGCTGCTAATAATTTGGTGGCCACATCTTCCTGAGTTATGTTGTGTATGGTACAGATAGTGGTCACATCTCTTATATGCTCAAAAGCAATAGTTTGTCCTTCACCTGTGAAATCAGGCAGACTCTTTAGTGCCACCAAGGGCACATCATGATGTTGAGCAAAGGCCAATGGACTCCCTTGGTTGAAAGGTGCAAAAGAAAACTATCTAGCCATTGTAGGGACTGAAACTTGCTAAGTAACAACTATGTGAGTCGTATTTGATGTTGGATTTGAATATTCTTCTAGATCTCTGGTTAGAGATCTTCCCCTTCTTCTGAGATGAAAGGGAAAAGGTCTCCTTTCTAAAGTATTAGGAGGTGTAGACTGTACTCTCCTTGTAGGAGATGTTCTCTAAGTTGATCTACCTTTGTAGCCTCTTCTTAAAGGTAACTCTGAAAATTTAGTAGGCTTTGAGCTTCTAGTCTCAATCTTTCTCATAAACTTTGAACAAGGTAGCCTGGATTTGTGAAATCAGTGGAGTCACCAAATATACTTGACAAAAAAACTTTTGAAAGTCTGTATTATGCAATCAGTATATCAGAGATAGCATAATCTTCAATCAATGAACTTCTTTTGTAGTTAGAATGTTATGCCCAAGGTGTTGTATCTTTGAATCTGAATCCTTGGACCTATAACACCTTTGAACATAAATCTGAACCTTATTCCCACTGGGCATGCCAGAATTGTTATACACTAAGTTTGCACCCTTGTTTCAAGCTCTCTTGGTCTTGATAACCTAGTATAACATGGGAATCATCTCCAGGTTGTCAGACCTATGCTAACTGAGATGAGACCTCTAGGTTCTAAGCTGGTTCCTCTTGGATAATCACCTTAATTTGCTTCTTGACATGAAAGTAAACTCTTGAGGGGAAAAGGGACAGGAGGAATGCATGAAAGGGAAATGACTTGAAAGCAAACTACCTACTAGGTGATACACCAAAAATATAGTATGAATGGTAGTATAAAGAATGAAGTTAGTACATGAGCTTAGGTCTAGGAGATCACAACTCACTAAATAGGTTTGCATCAATATTTCATAGAAGGGTCTGCAACAGAGAGATGCTATGTAGGGAAAGAGAGAAATTCACAAGGAAATAGCACTTCTAAGAACTTAGACATAATCTATAACCTGCAAACAGACATTCACTTTTGCAATTGGGTATAAGAATGAGACAGATTGCTAGGGGTGTAAGTATACCCACAAAAGTATTCAAATCAGATCATTCACAAGCATACACATAGACTGTAGAAAGAAAGAGGGATCAAGAACCCTAAGATATCACTGAAAACATTCAAATACTGAATTCAATAAGAGAGAATTTAGACAAAGGAAGCATAGGGACAGAGAGGATGTCACAAAATACCTCTGCAATATCTAGATAATCAATGGGAGATTACAAAATGTAGAAAACCAGAGGGCAGAAAAAATGCCACAGATAACTTTCTAAGAAAGAGGACTTTCTTCTTTACAAAATGTGAACTCTCTGAACTCTAAAAGCTCCAAAACCATTATATACATCTCCTTGCACGTAGGAAAGAGCAAAACCTAACTAGGGTTTACATAGTTTTAACATAAAATCATTAGAAACCCTAATTCTGAAGTCTAATCATAAATGTATCCTAAAATATCTTTGTCGATCAGATATCTTGCATGTCCATCTCTGTACTACATCTACCTATGAACAAGCCACCTTGATCCATCTACCACCTTGCAACTCGGCCTTACCATGAATGTCTTACAATTTAAGTACAAAATTCCACAGGTGGTGCCACCTTTTAATGTTTCTTTAGTGCAAGAACACCAACTTGGTACCCTGAGAAATTAGATGCGGTAGCCATCAAATCTTCTAATCATTACCCCAACTGCAACCATCCTGAAGAATTCAATTTGAGCTACCCACTTTGTTGCAAATGACCACTGGATCAAAAACCTAGCAAAACCCTATAGAGATATTTTTGAATTTAAATATTAATGGCTAGCAGCTCAAAATTTTAAAATGTGGCCATCGATATCTATCTTTTCCCGGTAGATGAATGGCCTAGATCAACTTTGTGATAGTCGCAAACCCTTTGAAAATTCAAATGCCACCAAACTGGTCGAAAGCTAATAAAAAATGAACACCTTAGTGACACGTAGCACATCAAACCCATGACCCACAAAGATTCTCATTAGACAGTGGTCACATGATCGCATGGGGTCAGAAGATTCCATGAGATCATGAGACCTCCGTAGATCTTATTTCCCCACCACCTCACTCAAGATACCCAGACCCACTAACAAATGCCACCTACAATACTCAGTGACCAATAAGAACTCATCACATCAGTGCCTCCTAGAAACATGAACCCATGGCAGAGCCTGAACACCTAGAATAGAGACCTTTAGTGGCCGAAAAAGGTAATGAAGAATTATAACAGGCCAAAGGGGTTTTAGGGCTTTTTGGCTAAAACGGCTACTTTTATAAATTTTGACCTAGGTTTTTTTGATGCCAGAGACAAAGCAAAATGCCTGCAGAGACTAGAGGAAAAGATGCTAAACCCATGAAATTTTTTGGATGTGTTCAATAGGGTTTAAAGCATGAGGATCTTTGACTAAATTTAGCTTATGACCAAAATATAAGGATATGAAATTTTGGGTGACAATAACATTGTGAAAGTAAGTACTACACTTGCAGTAAGAGATTTGCCTAAAATTATGAAGCCTGCTAACATGATTTGCAAGGAATGTGTGATGGCTAAATAGAAGAGAAGCTCATTTCCCAGCAAGAAGTTCACAACAATGGAGAAGTTGGAAATTGTTCATAAAAATTTGATTGGTCCCACAAGGACTAGAGGATTCTATGGAGAAAGGTATTTTATGATTCTTGTTGATGATTTTACAAGAATGATGTGGATTGCATTTCTTAAAGAAAAATCTGAAGCATTTGATAAGTTTAAGATTATTCAAAACAAATTTGAAAATGAATCTGGAATGAAGATTAAATGTTTGAGATCATATAGAGGTGGAGAATTTACTTCAAAATAATTTAACTTTTTTTGTGAAGTGAATGGTATTAAGAGATAATTTTTAGCCCCTAGGACACCTGAACAAAATGGTATTGTAGAAAGAAGAAATAGATCAGTGACTAAAGTAGTAAGAGCCATGTTATTTGAGAATGATTTGGTGAAGATATTCTGGAGAGAAGCAGTGAACATAGTAGTGTATACAATGAATAGAGTACAAATCAGAGCAAATATAGACAAGACACCCTATGAACTATGGTTTGGACATGCACCATTAGTTAAGTATTTTAGAATTTTTGGAAGCAAATGTTATATTAAAAGAGATGATGACACTGGAAAGTTTGATACTAGAAGTGATGAAGGTATATTTCTTGGATATTTATTGAAGAGAAAAGCTTATAGATGTTATAATAAAAGAACTAAGACTATTGTTGAGAGCGCAAATGTTAAAGTTGATGAAAAGTTCAAAATTCAGGAAAAAATGCTTGATTATGAATTAGATGAAGGAACTCATCCTAGAACTAATCCAGAGAACACTGAATTATTCTATGAAACTGATAGTGATTTGTTGAATAAAAGCTACAGTGAAGAAATCATTGACAAACCTACAATAGAAATAATAATAGAGACAGTGACACCTAACAAGAATCTATCAAGAAATCATCCCATTGAGTAGATTATTGGAAGCATAGATAGAGGAGTTCTGACACAAAATAAGGTACAAGAATAGTTGTGTTTAATTTCTCAAATTGAACCTAAATCTACTAGTGAAACCTATGAAGATGAACATTCGATTAAAGGTATGAAGGAAGAACTAGATCAAATTGAAAAGAACAAGACATGGGAATTGGTCCCTAGACCTAAAGATAAGAATGTAATAGGAAAAAAATGGGTATTCAGAAACAAGATGAATGAACAAGGAGAAGTTGTAAGAAACAAAGAAAAATTGGTATGTAAAGGATACTCACAATAAGAAGGAATTGACTATGAAGAAAATTTTGCACTTGTTGCAAGAATTGAAGCATTAAGAATGTTTTTGGCTTATGAAGCTTATAAGAAATTTAAAGTGTATTAGATGGATATGAAGTCAGCATTTCTGAATGGAGAATTAGAATAAGAAGTTTACATTGAGCAGCTTGAAGGTTTTCCCTTGACTAATGAAGGAGATATGGTATGTAAATTGAAGAAAGCTTTATATGGACTGAAACAAGCACCTTGAACTTGGTATGCAAGAATTGATAAGTATTTGATAAAATTGGGATTTACTAAAGGTACAGTAGACAACAACTTGTACATAAAAGAAATTGAAAATGGTTTGTTGGTTGTAGTTATTTTTGTTGATGATATTATCTTTGGAGGAGAAGATGAAGCTAGTAATAAATTTGCAGATGAAATGAAGACTAAATTTGAAATGAGTATGATTGGTGAAATGAAATATTTTTTAGGATTGCAGATAACACAGAATAGTGATGGTATCTTTGTAACTGGACACAAGTTATCTAGCATGGATGAGACTCCTGCAATTGAACAAAAGAAGTATAGATCTATGATTGGAGGATTGCAATATTTAACTCATACAAGACCTGATATATCACATGAAGTTGGAATTGTTGCAAGATTTCAAGCTGAACCCAAAGAATCACAACATGCAACAATAAAAAGGATACTGGGGTACTTAAGAGGCACAATTGAATATGGATTGTGGTATGAAAAATCTGATGACTTTACCTTATGTGCATATATAGATGCTGTTGGAAACAATTGTCTGAAGGAAATTGCTACTCAAACTATGTATTGTCTTTGATGTCACACAATGTCATAGACCGTAGCAATCAGTTTCTACCGAGCTCAGTCGGTCTGCCAGATAGGAATATTAGTGCTTACCGAGTCCACTCGGTTATCAAAGAAAATCAATGTCTACCGAGTTCACTCGGTTACCAAAGGAAATTCAGCATTTACCGAGTTCAGTCGGTTGTCGAAGAAAAGTTAGTGTTTATCGAGTTCAGTCGGTTGTTGAAGAAAAGTTAGTGTTTACTGAGTTCAGTCGGTTGTCAAAGAAAAGTTAGTGTTTACCGAGTTCAGTCGGTTATCGAAGGTAAAGGATTGTCGGTGTTTACCGAGTTCCCTCGGTCTCCGAAAGATTATAGAAAGTTATGGTCACTGAGCACTGTCGGCCCTTGAAGGATTTTTGCAAATAGAGTTTGCTTAATTCAGCCGACTGTTATACTAAATAATGTCGATTTGACAAATCTAAAATCATATAAATAAAAGGTCAAATGTGAAAAATAAAAAGGAAATATAGCAGAAGATTTACAGAAGAAAGACAGGAAAGGTGTGTGCAAATTTGTGAAGGATGTTCAGATATCCTTGAGGTGCAGCACAGATTTATTCGATCAGGAAGGATCACACATATGCAGAATAGAGATCTGTAATCAGCAAGACAGTTGCATTATTATACAGGTCATTTTTCATTGTTACCTTCTTATCATTGTAACAGTGAATTCTAAATCTCTTAACCGAGTTGGTTTAACAACCATATTGTAAATCCTCTAACAAGGTGACAATTCCATTGAATTGTTTTCAAGACCTCTTACCAGGCCACTCCTAGTAGGGTGTTTTAAAATCCTCTAACAAGGTCACACCTAACAGTGTGTTTTGTAACCTTTTACCGGGTTGGCTTCTAACCGGGCATCACTTCAGAAAAGTGAAAATCAGTATCTAGATACATTGGTGGTTTTTCCCATATTGGGTTTCCACATTAAATCTTGTGTCTCTTGTGTTCTTAATTGCTATCTTAATCATACACCAGTACTGATGAATATCTAAAAGATAATTTTGCTAATACTTTCTGCATCTTCAAAGTTACTGCAATCTATTTACCGAGTGCTAAAATAGATAACATTGTTAAGATATCCTAAGGGATCTGTAAAGAATTAATTGTAAAGAAATTTATGGTTGACTGATTCACCCCCCCTCTCAGTCACTTCATCCATATTCCATCAGATGCAGATTGGGGAGGTAGTGTTGATGAAAAGAAGAGCACCAGTGGTGGAGCATTTTTCCTTGGAGGAAGATTAGTTTCTTGTCTAAGAAAGAAGAAGAATTGTATTTCACAGAGCATAGTAGAAGCAGAGTATGTGGTAGTAGCAAACAATTGTAATCAAATAATTTGGATGAAACAAATCTTGAAGGATATTGGAATAAAATTTATTAAGCCTGTTGTTATACATTGTGATAACACCAGCACAGTGAGTATGTCTAAAAACCATGTATTACATTCTAAGACAAAGCATATAGAGATAAAGTATCATGTAGTGAGAGAGAAAGTGGCAAAGAAAGAAGTCAAACTTGAGTATATAAGTATGAAAGAGCAGATTGCAGATATATTTACAAAGCCTTTGCTTAAGGATACTTTTGAGTATCTGAGAGGTATGCTTGGGGTTATGCCCTAGCCTACTTTTGAGAAGTGATGTAGATTTTTGCATCCATCCAGTGGTATATGAGCCTTATCTTTCTTTTGGACTAGATGTTAGTACTTCCTCTATGGGGTAGTATGTGTATCTGAGCTAAGTCATGAGGACTCTAGTGAATGTATTTTTTGAACAGTGTATTTTGACATTGAAGTTGTTGTTGACATAGTGATGAAGCATTTGTCATTGGTGTCAATGGGGGAGAAGTATACATGAAAAACCATCTATTGGAGAGAATTGAATAGGAAAATGAAGCAAGATTTGATTGATGAAGAGGACTTGAAAGTATTTTCAGAGCAGCAGTATTGTAGTGTTGGTATTCATGGAACTTGGATGTTTTTTCATCTATGTTGCCATCAATGCCAATGGGGGAGATTTTTAGGAATGAATGTTTAATATATCCTATGGGGGAGTATTCATAGTCATTCTATAGCATTTTTTGTTGCATTCATGACTGTGATTGTCATTGATGTCAATACAGTGATCTACTAAAGATTAGCAGAGAAGAAAATAGTATTTGAGTTAGCGCACATGGGATATTGAAGATGAAGCTATGTGGAGTTGAGGAATTACTCTATGATGTTTAATAAGATCATGGTTAAGAGAATGTATAGAAATTCATTTATTCATGATAGTTATGCGGAAATCAGTGGAAGCAGTATTCAAGCAGTGTTCTTGAGTAGCGGTTTGTGGAAATCGGATGATATCTCCTAATTGGGATTGAATTTGAGCATGTGAAGTTGAAAAGTAGTTGAATACATGATGATAGTGATGTGGAATTGATCACAAGGTCTGAGGTTTCATGAGTGAAGAATTATCTTAATTCAAAGCTGATAGTTTTATGTAATTTTTATGTAACGTGTGGAAGATTTTATTTTATAATTTGTATACTGACTCATTTGTTAATACTTGAGTGTGGTATAAAGGAAGGAATTTTTTCCTTATTGTAGTATGTAATTGTTTATGGTATTTGAAAGTGAATTGTGAAATTGTGCAATACTTGTTGGAAGAGGATATGCGAAGTATAGAGATTTGATATTGAGATCTAATGAAGCAATTGGTGCAGTTTGGCATAGTTAGAGAAGGAGTATTGTGTTTTTGAGATTAGTAATATTTTGATATTATTCTATTGAATAATATAGAGATCAATTGGATAGTGTGTTTAGTGATTGTACACCTGAAGATGTTTGGGCAGTGGGTCCTTCTGTCTTCCATAACGCCTAACATAGTTAGAATCTCTTAGCAGGGATTTAAAGTCTCCTAATAGGGACTCATATGTACTGAATGTATTTCATAAGACTCCTAATTTTTTCCATCCTCTCACAAGGAGCTTTCATATTAGTGCATCTTTTGTGGGCATCATTCCCACCGAGGTTTACTCTTTCATCAAGAGGTTCTCTAGTCAACATATCTTGTGTTATTGTGTTGTTATGTATGTATATCTTTCTATGGTTGTTGATTACATTGCTTACATGGTTAAAATCTATTGAAGTTGATAAAATTTGTATTTATTTGATAACTAATTCACCCCCCCCCCCCTCACATTTATCTTGGTGGACTTTACTTTCTAACAAAAGTAAACTAAATAACATGCAAAGAAATAAAGAAAATGAACTCATAACACCATGTTTTTTCTTGAGGAAACCCTAGCCAAGGGAAAACCATGGTGGGGATGATACCCACAACTGATCCACCTATCAAAAGTATCTGGTTAAGGATGTTGACCCTGTTAGGAGTCTATTACATACATATAGTGTCTATGCCCTAATTAAAGGACTCTAGGCCTTGTTAGAAGCCTCAACCCTGCTAAGAGTTGGTATTCTAGAATAGAATGATTACAAGATGAGCTCACTACCCAAACATGTAATATACAATGATATCTTATTACAAAAGGTAAAGTACATAACCTTTCACTAATGTCGAATAGTTTTCCTATTCTGATTTATCTTTGTATCTTCTTCAGTTTCATATACAAAGTTTTCTTGCTTTTCTTTTTGTATGTATAACTTTGCATCATATCATTACAATATCTTATTACATCATGCATATTTCTTTGTATTACATACTTCTTACATTTATACAAGTTATTAAGAATAATAACCTTTCAGTGAACTTTATAAAACATAAACTCT